>CM061533.1:205229308-205829308 GCA_030545055.2 Neoaliturus tenellus | reverse complement strand
TTAACAAGTAAACCGACCATTAATGTTTCATAGGCAAACCGACCATTATTAAAGTTTCTGTAAAATGCATTCAGAAATTGTAGCCTTTGTCACCCCGGAATGTTTTAAATACTTGTTCAGACTAGAAATAAATTCACTAGATTGGTGGCGATGGAGCATTATTAGTATTAAAGTAAAAATTAGAAATGTCACCAGATTGGAGTGGTTTTCATGGTACGTAATCTATATTTGTTTACATGTAACGTGACTGGAGTCACTGTTCAGTTGTGGACGCAAAGGAACCATATAATTAATCGTTTGGTAAGGAAGTGACAAATGTAACTCTTTTGACTCGGCTTCCGCGGAACGTAAACAGTATTCATTTAGCGGCTACGTTACTTAGATCACTATTTAACCCATTGGCGATTATTTTACATTACAAAAAATAGAAAAAAAATTTGTATAAAATTTATTTTTATAAATAAATATATATATTATATTTTTATGAATGTATATTAAATTTTCAATAAAAATATATGTATACAGTAACTGTTTAGTATTTAAAAAATTTAACTGTAACAAAAAAAAATTTTACTAAGGAAGGTTATTTTATTATTCTACAGCCGCGTCCGCACTGGCCGAACATGTTCGCCGAACAAAGTTCTTCCAAACTTTTGTTTGTTCGTTGCTAACCTTTTAGAATGTTAAATCATATGGTTATTTGTTCGTTAAGAATGTTTGTCGATTTTTGTGTTCGCCACAAATGTTTGGCCAGTGCAAACACGGCTTAAAAAATGTAATATATGTTTATTATTTGCAATAGAAAGTTAGCCAATTTAATTCTCTATATAAAAATTCCTATATAATCACTATTTTTTCAAAAAATTTGAGTGTTTAGTAAAAAGTTACATACTAATTGTGACTTGAAAACAATCACAGGGATCACAGCCTAAATTTGGCGCTGTCTTTCCAACTTTACATTGCTTTTGTCATGTTTTTTTGTTAAATTACTGTATTTCCAAGCCAATTTAATTTGCAAACCCTTATTTACAATTTTACTAATAAAAGTGGCCTTTCTACATTTATTACTTCGATACTGTATATCCAAAAAAACCTACAACTAACCCTCAGTTACGGATAGATAACCTAAAATTTACTTAATTAGTTCAGTTCTCTACCAAAGTTTATTTTGAAACCAATCAAACGTCCTCGCTAATTTGGCAATATAAAGACCAAAGCTGCATGTTTTTGGTTTTGTTAATAGCTTGAATAAAAAATAAAAAACCAAATTATTTTGGCCAATGGCATGCGTCAGATTCCCCCTCACCCCGCAACCCCCCCAAAGGCCAACAAGTCATCTCCTGACAGTATAACTTTTCACAGGTAGCAACTGTGAACAAAGCTTAAAAGTAACTTTCTTTAATTTTTTTTATCTTTTGTTGTTATTTTGTTACCAAATTAGCAACTTACAGTAGGTTATCCGAGACGTGAGACAGCCCGCCAGAATCTATTCTACATATGGGCAAGTTGGCTCTATCTCGTGCAACATGGCGTGGATTAACCATTATAATGATATACAGTAAAATCATTACTAAGGTCTTCATTTCAAATTCTGGCTTTTAAGCTGCCCATGTGTAGCAAAATCCTGGCAAACTATCTCACATCTCGTGCAACCGACTGTATAAGGCTAATTTGAAAATACAATTTGCAATACTTTTTTAGATTAAAAATTATTTTTCCTGGGGTTGAGGCTGTTTCTAAACTTATTTTTGCAACAAAATAATCTTAAATCCAAATTTTAAACAAAATTTACAAGCTAAATTTTGAGCTTTAAATAAGATACATAGCCACGGATTCCCCTCGTATTATAGTACCATATAGGATTACTGGATGCTAACGGCCGGTTTCTTGAAGTAAGTTTAAACCTAAACACAATTTTAAACCAAAACTAACCATACGTTTAACATTGAATTAAACTAATTTTAAGTAAAACGTGTTTGGAGGACACTTTTAATTCAAAATGTGATTAACTTTAGAAGAATTTATGTAAAGTATATTAGATGTCTGATTTGAAAAGTGATTTATACCCTATCAAACAACACCTACATTACTAAAAGAGGATTAGCTGAAAGTCAAGAGAATCAAAAACAGTTAGTTTTGTTTTATCTAAATTTTGAGTTTATTCGTGATGTAAACTCCCCATGATGTAAAATTCCCAGAGGAAAATCAAGAATCGTTGACGAATACCAAGCTTAGTAACTTGTTATATTGTTCAATTGTGAGTCTCTTTCCAAAATTTCAACACAATATATATAGTTCAAACAAGCAATGAAATTATTTTAGTTTACAACACAGTAAAATCCTGAGTAAATAGGAGTTCTTAACTTGGTCAACAGTCCAATTTTATGAAATTGGACTGTTGACGGAGGTAAGATCTCCTGTTTAGTCTGCATCATAGTCCACAAGCTAGCATTATGGATTTTTAAAATCCTGAGGTCTCACCTTGCAGTTAATAATCACTGGTTGCAAGCAGACACTGGATAAATTCACGCAGCGGTTCAGTACTATTTTAGTCAGGTGCGGATTATTTTCAAACAGAGGGATGAGTAAAGCATCATTTAACCAATGACACTTTGTCGCAATAAATGTTCTAAGGTGTGAGCATTTTCCTGAAAGAACCTAAAAAAGAAACAAATAATATTTTGTCATAAATCTAATCAATATGATGACTTAAGAAAACCCTTTTTAATGGTTAAGTTTGTGTGTCTGAAGTTCTTTCCTGGGCAACAAGTAGAGTAGAAAAAATATACATTTCTCTTTCGAAATAAAAATATAAAGCTAAAGCCGCGTTCGCACTGGCCAAACACTTTTGCCGAACATTTGTTTGTTTGTTGGTATTTATTTCTAATGTCAATCATATGGTCAGTAATTGTTAGTTTGTAATGTTTGTTAATTTTTTGTGTTCGCCTCGCCGCGAATGTTATGCCAGTGCGGACGCGGGATAATGTAGGGTAAAGGTTTTGCTCAGTGGAAGGGTTGATCCTGCCCCCCAAAACCTACCTTGTTACAAAGTACATCTACAATTATGAACTAAATCTTCATTTCAGTTTACCTTTGACTTCATTTTACTTTTGAATAAATATTTCTCTAAGCTAAAATTACAAAAGCTAGCATTTTTTTTTTAATGGATAAGTTTAAACATCCTATTATATTAAACGAGTAAGTTTTGTAGTGGGGTATGTGGCTGAAAATTATTTCGCAAAGTACAAGCGGAAAACCATTTTGGCGGGCAAATAACCATTCTTAGGTACAAAATAATGGCAGTTTTATTCATAAAAAAGTTCAAAACACTCAGATTAAAATAATTTTTCTCCATAAGAAAAGCATTGGAGAGATCACCTGATAATACAACCTTCTATGAAATGTAAGTCCTGTGTTTTAAACATGTAGCCAGTTTTTTTTTTTTTTTTAGCGAATTTCCCTATAGGGAATACGCTATTACGGTAGTAGTCCCGGGACCATGATACTTTTTCGTTTTGAGGTCCCTAGAAGCCAAAAACACCGTTCGTTCAAATTGATATATATATATATATATATATATATATATATATATATATATATATATATATATAATATATATACAGTGTGTTCATTTTTTTATGCTCACCATTGGGATCTCGCAAACTATAAAAGTTACAGCAAAGGTTAAATTAGCAAAGTAGTGCGGAATTATAAGCTGAACAAAATGATGTGTAAAAATCCCAGATATTTCTACTGGTTCGTTCGCTGTGCTCGAAAAACTGTTTTTTGCTCAAAACTTCTTTTGCCTATAACTTTGTTATTTGTTGAAATACAAAAAAACTTTTTAGATGAAACTTTACTGAAATTTTACGTAGATTCTGAATATTAAAACTAAATTTTTTTACTGCAAACGGTTTTTGAGATATTTTAGACAAGTTGATTATTTTTAATACAAGTATGTATTTTTTTCATCATCATAAAAAAGAAATATTTTTTCTGATCACGAAAATACCAAATATGGCATATTTATTTATCATAATAATTATTTAATTATAAAAAATGTGATCAATAAGCAACCCTGAAATGCTAATAATGAGGATGCTTCTAACATGCGGTGCAACAATGGTGTAAATCAGCTGTTTTTCATTTTGTGTTGCATATTTTTTTGCTTACAATTGTTGATCAGCTGTTCACCGGCATCCCATGTAACAGCTGATTTACACGTTTTATGGGAACCGCGGATGCCGGTAAACAGCTGATCAACAATGTAAGCAACAAAATATGAAACACAAAGTGAAAAACAGCTGATTTACACCATTGTTGCACCGCATGTTAGAAGCATCCTCATTATTAGCATTTCAGGGTTGCTTATTAATCACATTTTTTATAATTAAATAATTATTATGATAAATAAATATGCCATATTTGGTATTTTCGTGATCAGAAAAATTATTTATTTTTTATGATGATGAAAAAAATACATAATTGTATTAAAAATAATCAACTTGTCTAAAATATCTCAAAAACCGTTTGAAGTAAAAAATTTTTGTTTTAATATTCAGAATCTACATAAAATTTCAGTAAAGTTTCATCTAAAAAGTTTTTTTGTATTTCAACAAATAACAAAGTTATAGGCAAAAGAAGTTTTGAGCAAAAAACAGTTTTTCGAGCACAGCGAACGAACCAGTAGAAATATCTGGGATTTTTACACATCATTTTGTTTAGCTTATAATTCCGCACTACTTTGCTAATTTGACCTTTGCTGTAACTTTTATAGTTTGGGAGATCCCAATGGTGAGCATAAAAAAATGAACACACTGTATATATGTATATATGATATATATATATATATATATATGAATATATATATATATATATATATGATATATATATATATGATATATATATATATGATATATATATATATATATATATATATATATATATATATAGATATGTATGTGTCCGTGAACACGGTAACTTTTGAACGGAACCTCCAATTTTGATGAAATTTGGTACAGGGGTGTAAGCCAGCATCTACTAGATTGAGTTCGCGAACCAGAATGATCGGACCATGGGAACGGGGTTTTATGGGGTTTCAAAAGGGTAAAAAATGGGTTTTTGGCTTTTTTTACTTTTATTTATGAAATTCAACAATTTTAACTTAAACCATTTAAAACAGCTTAAAAAAACAAACAATCTAGTATTTTGAATTTTTTACCTAGCTTAAATGGTTATGGAGAAAATCCAAAAACTATGTTTTCCATGTTATTCTTATGGGAAATCAAGAAAACCTTCTATCTTGATTATTTATTGACATATATTGATAAAATTTGGTAAGTTCATTCATTCGGAAGCGTTAAACGTATATTTGCTTAGAAAATCATATGGCGGCAAACCTACATACTCACTCCTATGGGGTTTATGGGGAAAATAAAAAGCCATAACCTGATAAAATTTGGTATGTACATTCACTAGGTAGGGTTTTTAACTTATATTTACCAACAAAACCCATATGGCGGCAAACCTACATACTCTCATCCCTATGGATTTTATGGGGAAATAGAAAATATACCAAAATTCCATTGGAAATTCGCTGAGTACGCAGGTCTGCTGCGACGGGGGTATTATTATTTTTTTTTAAGAGGTTGGCGGATCTCTTTTTGCCTTACTTTGCCCCGTCCACATAGGCTATTGATCTGTGCGTGGAACGTATTAGACAAAGTAAGGGGGTGAGCTGCTACAGTACAAGGTGAAAGGTACTGATAAAAGTCACTGGCAGAAAACGGATTCGAACCCACAACATCGTTGCCATGGTCCCGAAGTCCGGCGCGCTAACCACTACGCCACCGACTCACCCAAAGTTTATTTATTGAAAACTAGAAGTTCTTAGTTGTGTTGGTGGTTGGGCATAACCTCCAAAGCACGAGTAAGCACGGAAACCCGGTGTTGGGTGATAAATTCTTTGGTATAAAATAACGGTAGTTTAATTCATCAAAACGCGAAAAAACTTGGATTACATAGTAAGATCATGAATAAAATTTTTACCCTTAAGAAAAGCATAGGTGCAAATCATATGATATACTCATCTTTAAAAAAAATGTAAGTACCGTCAATGTATACAGAACCAAATAATCAGGGAATCCTTATGAAGAAGTTAGAAGGCCACCCTTGAAACACATATAGCACCAAGATGAGCTTTTTATTTACAAATTATGCTGATTGGTTGTATGTAAACAGATGGCCTAAATAATCTTGCAGAAGTTTACAATAAGAAGTAATCTTATAGGCCTATAGTATCAGCTTTATTTTCCTCTGGTTTTTGAGAGCCAAACATTTTTTTTATGGGATGTCCCAACGAGGTTGTAATCATCTATAGGTTGTACGAGGGCTATTCAGAAAGTAAGAAACGTTTCCGTCTTATGCCGCTAGGCGGGCCCGTATAGCCTATATTAGGGTATGAAAGCGCTCGGGGCCTCAGTGGCTATCCAGCCGTGACACTAGGAGCATTGTCGCGCTGTCAGTTTTCTTTATTTTTAAATTCAAAATGGCCGCTGCTATAAAAAAAACGCGCCAGTTGCGAAGTGCGATCGGTAACACAGTTTTTGTTGGCAAAAAACTTAAAACCGATAGAGATTTATCGAATTTATTCTTTCAATATCAACACAGCAAAGTCCGTGAAATTTGAGGGAAAGATAACGAAAGCTCCGTTATTGTGGAGCAGCGGTTTTCACGGATCTTCTCGTCAACTTTAGTGACCAGTTCATCAGTCACAATGCTCGGCCATCCACTCTACTGTTCATCAAGAACATTGGTTTGGTCATTTGTATACTGAATACACAACTTACACACAGAACTTTCATTCAAGATATTGTTCCCATACACCTCACACACTTTTCGATAAATCTTTATCGGTTTTAAGTTTTTAGCCAGTAAAAACCGTGTTACCGATCGCACTTCGCAACTGGCGGGATTTTTTATAGCAGCAGCCATTTTGAATTTAAAAATAAAGAAAACTGGCAGTGCGACGATGCTCCTAGTGACACGGCTGGATAGCCACTGAGGCCCCAAGTGCTCTCATACAATAATATAGGCTATAATCCCGCGCCTAGCGGCGTAAGACAAAAACGTTCCTACTTTCTGAATAGCCCTCGTATATCTATAGAGTGATAAACACATGTTAATTGGTTTTCCTCTGATCATTCGCGCAATTTTACCTATGAGTTCCACCGTTTCCTTGATAACCACCACACTTTACCCTAGTTTTCTCGTTTACCCATTTTAGGTATTCTGATTGGTTGCAACAAGCTTAAAAAATCATGTACTGCGGCGGTACATCAAAGTGACGCGTGAGTTGACCACCGACCGTCCATGCGAACTTTTTCGTATTTTGTTATTGTGTGTGTTTGTGTTTTTAAACTCTTTGACAACATCCTTTTCGAACCGAAGAAATGACTTTCTCGATTGACATCTTTGTGATCATGATGCAATTAAGCACCGAAACCAGGTTGTAGTCTCCGAACACAACTTAAGAACTGGAACAATCAAGGTAATATAATACCATTGCTTAGTTAAAAAATCAGATTATACTTTAAAAACATCTGATTAATTGTTGTTTGTCTTTGAAATTACATTTATTTTATAGTCTGTGATCAGGTTTTTGGGATTGGTTACCATGGAATCTTTGTATTGTGTTTAAAATGTCTAATAGCAGATAGACAAGTGTAAACCAAAGCCTGGTTGTTACCAAAAAAATGTCGAGAATTGTTGGTAAAATGGCACCAATCAACAGCCGACAAAATTCTCTATCATAGTAGCACTCCACTGGTATATGTATTTCAACATCGTTGGAATGTCCCTACTTTATTCGGTGTTCGATCTTGAGAAAAGTTAGTGCTTTTTGATGGTTCGATACTGGACCCAGCTGCCTTTGGTCTATTAATATCTATTAATTAATGATCCTGACAAATGAAACAGCTGATATTTGTCAGTAACAAAGCTACACCTCATCTGATCCATTACAATCATCACACTCACCCCTTCAGTCATACTCACCTTAAAATACGCACCACAGAGTGCGTCGGTGTTTCAAATAAAATATCTAAAAAAATATCTAAAATATCTGTATAAATTAGTATACCATACCCACATCAAATCTATAGTATACTTTAGTTTATAATATTGTGACAAATCTACTGCCCAGGCAATCAATTGCATGTAAGGGCGTCACTGGATACTGTAAATAAATAAATAAATAAATTTATTACCAATCTTCCCTCAATACTTTAAATGAGAACAGGTGTTTATAAATTAATATTCCTTAAGGTTTTCATGTGTTCATCACTAAAATGTTAATTCCATAAGAATGGAAAGACATCGTCAAGAGCTTTCAATGAAATACAAGGTTGTAGGGGTTTTGACTTCTGGGAATGCTTAAATAACTTGTGTTACAATTTAATATAGACCTGTTACATTTTTTATAATGTCAACACGTTTAACTGGATATAAATATTTACCAAAATAATCCAATGCCGTGAAGAATAAATTTTTAACAGCTGTTTATTTATCTATCTATGTATTAATAGGCAAGCATTTTTCTTTTCCTCCTTTTTTCTCAGCTTGTATGCATCGTAGGAGAAATCCGAGCATACCCTTAGAAAGGTATTGTGCTGTAGATGAGCAGAATCGCATTTTTAATCCCATCCACCCCCAGGGTTACGCCCTACAGACTTTCAAAGTTTCAATGTTAATCTTATGGGAGAAAGATAATTGATTGAATTATAAGACAGCTGTTCTAATAACAAATGCTAGCAAATCAGGAAAAACATATGTTTCAGTTATAAAACATTTAAAAACAAATTGGCTCAAGATCAACTGTACTTTTGGTCGAATTTCGACCAGTGGGCAATCTCTAGTACTTATTAATATACTAAAGGTTTTTTGTAGAGAACTCTTCCTACAATTTTCAACTGATTTTCAAGTTTTTGGTGTCGTTGGATAGTGCTTGGTCTGTAGTTGTTTCCGCCAAAAACTGATGAGAATTGGACTGAAAATAAAGGCGCTATCCACCAATGTAATCTCAAAATTTCCCATTAAAAAAAAAACATTGGGATTGAATAAAGCATTTTAAACAACTGTTAATGTTCAGCTGTAAATAGGTGTAGGTTTTGGTGATTAGATATTCACAATATATGGATAGGTCGGAAGTCATTGATTTAGAAATAAAAGTAACATCTGTATTGTATCAAAATAAGTTGCTCACTTTCGAGCAACACGTATACTAGTATTAAAAATTAAAGAAATTTAAACACAACGTACTTAAAAGTTGCCAAAGACACGTTTGATAATTCCGTTGTATACACATTTAAATTTTAAAGTACAATACAGCTGCAAGGCCACTAGGGCAAAGCCCAGAAGCTTATGAGTAACCAGAATAGGCCTATCTTAATCTTCCTCCTAGATAAATACAGTATAATTTTACAAAATCTCTGGTCAATTGGTACGTTAGTCTTTGAGCCTATTCAAGACACACAAAGCTTTCGTTTTTAAAGATACATCCTTTCGTTTTTATATATAGAGATTGAAAATGTTATTTAAGGAAAACTGCAACTCAAAAACTTTTATGGCAAGTTTAAATTCTTTGTTTAAAGTTTTAATACATCTCCCACCCAAATAATCTCGAGGAGGATAAAGTTAATAAAAACTACCTACAGAAAAGGGAAGACGGCATGCTCTGACGTCCCACCCCCATAAAATTAACTTCAATGCCACTTTAAACATTTTGTAACATTCTACAACGTATTTATAGAGCGAAGCTTGGTTCCCCGGTACTATATTTAACAATAGATCCAGCTTACCTGAAAAGCTTCAGCACTGAAAATAGATGAGTATGGTCCTAAATTCAAACATTTCTTTTGCTGAAAGTATGAATCCATCATAAGTTTGTACTGTGAAGAGAGGCCTCTCAAAATAAATAAATCTTTCAAAGTAAGGTGAGGTAATATTTTGGAGAACAGGATATCATCCCATAGTAAATTAATGAAGGCTTCGCCAAACTCAGTCTTTTCCTCACATTTGGTACTTGCATTTCCATCTTTGTTATTACATTTTGATTCATGTGAATTTTTTCCTGTGGAGGGCATTGTTGAAGAACATCTGCCCGGTACCTGAAAGAGTAAAACTATATACATGTAAGAACACAACAATAATCGGGAGCTATAAAAACTATACTAATACAGCAAGATTATTATATAAGTTATTATGTCTAAATATTATGAACTACTTAAGTTCATTTTGTAGGTCTGTACATTTTGGATGCATAGTGGATTATTTGTGAGAAAATGCAGACTTCATTAACCCTATAATGGCGTCACATAAATGCTGAAAAATAAATGCTTTGCAGTATAAAGCAAAAATGTATTTTTTTTTTCCTGTTGCATTGAAGGAATATGGGTATTGCATGTTTTTAAAAAACCATTGATTTTGCTGGTACAAACATCGCTGTACATAAAAGTGACAGAATGGTTTACGGTTAGATTACTATACTGTACCTAATTCTTACTTCAATATCATTGTTGATGCAATCGTTTTCATCGGACAATTTTAATTGCAAAATTGAAATTTCAACCATCGATAGTAATGGTAGAGAAGAATAACAAAATTTTACCCAGTCAATGATGTGTAGGCCTATTGACTTTGCAACAATAATAATTTACTAGCTTCTTGACGTTGTAATTCAGCCAATCGGACAAAAGATAAGCGGTGGCTGCAGGGCAGAAACTGCATATAACACGATCGCTTCGGGGCATTCACCAGTGAGTGGTCTAGTTCCTTTCTGCCACGCTGCACGCCCACCGGTGAGCGTTCGTCTATCAGCTTCTACATTCGGTTGCTGTGTGGCAGCACACCGGTGAGGTTAGGGGAGTTTTTGCCCGCGTTTTATGGACTACTCAGGCTGTTTAATTGTGCAATCCGTTCCCAAACATCTCTACGCTTATTGCAGTTAAATTTTACACAATTTTACCTTCATTTTCCGTGTGTTTAGATCTACATTATAATAATATAGGGTTGTATCTTTAGTAAAACAATGGCTTTGACATCCCAAAACGAATAATGGGTCCAGAGATGACTCAAACAGTGATCAAACGTTTCTAACTTGAAGTCGGCGAAAATATAATGACAATGCCAGATGCTGAGCGCTCACCAGTGAGTGCCATAACAGAGCTCTTTTTAAATAATTGTATATATTTTTTAAAAACTTTCAACGCTATTTTCCGATTAGTGAAAAATTTATTGACCTTTGAATAAATCAACTTGTATCTTTGATATGGTGGGAAAGTGCGGGAGGGCACCAGGTGATGAGCACTCACCAGTGAGTGCTATTTTCAAAATGGCGGCAGACACAGAATATGAATAGGGAAGAGCTTTTCAAGTAATCAGATGGTCTTCAGCAACCATAAGGAATGTTTATGGATACAATTTTTCAGCACATGGAGAGGGTCTATCATTTTATATGCTGCATAGAACATGTTAATGGAAAATAATAGGTACTAGGCTAATCTTATATCAACGAAGATCCTAAGAAATAAATTGGAACACAGTAGTGACGAACTCTGTCTCATAACCTAACTTCTATGTCACATCAACGATCTGGAAGCAAAATACAATGCAAAAAAGATCGAAAATATAAAAGGAACACAATAATTTAGATGATAACTGAGTACGGTAACGTCTGAATAGGAACTGTGCAGAAATCTGCAATTGAACTGATCCTACCGTATTAACTTACAGGCATAGTGATTGAACATGGAACCCTCATGTTTGTTTTAGTCGGGGGAAACGTCCGTGGCCAAATGTTACATATTTGGAAGACAGCGGCCGGATTATCCAGTGGCCAAAAAATTAGTGGGCATCTAAGTTATTGCAATTATACGGAAAACACAGATAATTAAAGAAGTGGATGTTATTCATATGCTACTTGCAAACGAGGCAGACATTGAATTTAATTACAGTAGTACTGGTAACTTACAAAATTATTAAAACTTATAAGCTTAGACTAATGGAGTCAAAAATGTAACAATTGGACCTAGCCTGTTAAATTTGACTATATTCACTAACATGAATAGACTTCTCATAGCTTAGGCGTGTTTGAAACCTATTGCCGGTGGTGCGATATTCTGTGGCGTACATGAAGTACAAGTGACATATGATAGATAAAGCAGTATTACCACTCTTCTCAACCAAGGATGAAACATTTTATAACAGAGTTATGTTTATGTTTTGGTAAAGTGATTTGCAGCACTGTAAACCCAGCTAAATAATAACAACATTGATTGCAGCGAATCTGGCGCTGCGTAAACAAACCTTCCAAGTTTTGGTATCAAAGCAATGGATGAGAAGTCTATTCACGTTAGAATACATAGTCAATGCAATTACAGTTCAGGCTCTCATAACCGATCCCTACAGGACTGGACCAAGTCGGATAAGGAAAAACTTCGGCTAAACCAAATAATATCCGATAGCCTAGGCCTATATGTTAAAATCAATAAAACAGGTTAAAATTTTTTTAAATTGTTGCAAAGCAATCAATTGTTCTTAACACAATCAATTAGTTAATAAAGTAAACATACAGTTTTATTGGGTAAAAAAACTGTTAAATAATAAAATTAAAAACACATCTGCGCGAAATATTGAAAGCCTGACTTAATTAGATTTGCCACAGAAACTTATGATCGACCTGTTGAAACATGAGTTAAGCCTATGACTTTTAGATCATTATCGCCCGACTCTCACAGCGACGTTTGTATATTCCTGGAAAATGGTTGGTTCGACTAAGAGAGCTTCCACTGTAAGTTGAAGATACCTAGTGTCTATCTCAATTACCTCTCCGATCGGAAACAAAGTTTTTTTTCAAATGTGGAATTTTTTGCTCTGGTTCATGTTTGTCATAGGGTGCCACAGGGGTCGGTTCTAGGCCCTCTCCTATTTTTGATAATGGTTAATGATCTTGTTAGAAACATACCCTCTCAAGCCATTCTCTTTGCTGATGATGTAACTTTTACTCATTCTGATCTATCTGCTGTTAATTTGAATCTGTTTATGAGTCATGTAATTCAGAATGTGGAATGATGGTACAGTTTCAACAAATTTTTACTTAATCTTAATAAAACTCAACCTAATTAATTTTTTGTTGAAAAGTACTGATAGTAATATAATGTAGATTTTGTCAAACTTCTTGCTGTTAATATTGATGTCAACCTTTCATGGAATTTCCAGATTGAAGAACTGTGCAAGAAATTGGCCCGTTTAATGTATGTAATTAGACATCCAGTGTTTTACTTTTGCAAAAAAAGTATTGAGGATTATAACTTTTTCTGACTATCTTGAACATTGTAAACCCTTGTTAGTACAAGAATAAATTCTAACAGTTGTAAATCACTTTGCTTTTTTATGTTTAATGTAGGCCTAAGAAACCAAAGTAAACCACAATAACTTAACTTTAAATAGCCATGTTCACAATAATTACGCTACAAGACAGAACACATTATTCACGGCGAAACTTCGTTATCCGTCTCCACCGTTATTATCGATGTAGAAATTTCGATATTGCGATAATATTGCTATTATATCGATGATAAAATTACACGATACGATTACGATTTTATCACCTGATTTAGTTTCTCGTTCTAATATAATGAAATAAAACCTTTTGACAATAAAACAAATACAGTACACTCTCGTTCATCGGACTCGGCGACATCGGAACTCCGCTTCATCGGAACTGAAAATCTGGATATTATTAATTTTTTTTCTTACGAAATAAATAATTTTTCCATTTTAGCGCCTTCAATTTTCATTCGTTCTATCCGCACAACAGTGAAGTATCACATTTTGCGTCTAACGTTATCAGGCGTTTTCCATAATCTGTACGTATCGATGTGATTTACGAGGTCGTGGAGTATTCGCACAAAAATAAAAAGAGGAAGGGGGCAGGAAGTGAACATCCGTTTCGACCGCTTCCCAAACTGTCATTCAGTCTGTCTCGCGTCGCGACTGCACCTGTTTTACGTGGAAGTCAGTTGACTGCTGGAATATGAGTTTAATATAAATATGGAATATGAGAATAACGATTTTGTATCTTTATTTCCTGCGTTGTTTTTATTCCTATATGTTCATTTGTTACCATGTTCAAAGTTTGAGTGCCTTATTTTCATAAAATCTCTAGTGTTGCCTTAAAAACAAGAGTGAATACAATCACAATAGGTCACCGTACGGGCGGAAATGATGACTCACGACGGCCTCCGCTTCATCGGAATTTTTTGACATCCGAACCGGCCGTCCGCCACATTAGTTCCGATGAACGGGAGTGTACTGTACCGTATATATTCAAACAAGTAACTGAAAATAACAACAACAGAAAAAGTAAATACTGTAGCTAATAATGTAACCTGTAACAAAGAAAAACACAAAATAAACTAACCAAGTTTGTTGTGTAGCTGTATCTAAATTCAAATTGTGAGAAGAAGCAGACTTCGTTAGATCTAAAATGGTGTCACACAAATGCTGCCAAATACAAATCAGAAAGGTACTTTTTTTTGCTATTGTACTGAGGGAATATGCATTTTAAATGTTTCCAAACACCATTGGTTTTGTTGTTATAAACATCGCTGTCAATTAAAGTGACGGAGGTTTACGGTTTACACTGTTAGGTTAGATTATTATTATGATACATCTTTTCTCAATATCGTTGTTGATTCGATTGTTTTCATCGCTCAATTTCAATCACAATATCGAAATTTCTACATCGATAATAACGGTGGAGACGGATAACGAAGTTACCCCTTATTCACAAATCATTCAATCGTTTAAGCTTCGCCCAAAACTCTTTTAAGGAAATAGCAATAACCATTTTTAATGAACTATTTGTAAATGCTCATGTGGTATCCAATGTTAAGTTCAAGAAGTCGATCCACGCATTGCTGTTGTCCAATCCTAAGTATGACCTAACAGAAATTTCTGAAGCCAACTTGAGTCAAATAAGTTTTTAATAATAGGCCTAGGCCTAGGCTTTTACCTGTAAAAGTTCTGACTGTAATATTAGTTATTATCTGATTTTTTTTTTTTTTTTTTTTGTAATTGGCGTGATCTATTGCCTATAACTTAACTTAATGTGTTGAATGACCAATAAATATTGTTTCTTGTCAACTGTCTAAACATAACTTAGGCTAGGTCCTAACATTCAATCAAAATACCTAAGAGAAGCAAATTTATTTAGGCTAAATACCTTGGTAACATAGAAAAGGCTATCAGAAATGTAAATTAATAGAGTTAGTTTTACCTTTTATACACAAATAACTTACAACGGATTAATGACTAGAAGTTCTACACTTTAATGAAGGGTAGCCGGGTAGAATCTTTTTGACCGTGCTAGAATTCCATGAAAACTCGTGGTAGTCCTCTATTATTTATTTATATTTTAAAATTATTGAAAGTTAGAACATAAAACAATATAAAACAAACTTATTAAGATAATAATAGTAAAAAAGTAACAATACGGCGTCAGACCTAACCTGTTACATGCTCATAAACAGCTGTCGCTATCAGACTGTCACTGTCACTTAGTGATGGCAAAATTTCTTGAAAAATCGATTTTTCGATATATCTATGTATCGAAAGAGTAAAATCGATTTCGATAAAAAATCGTGAACAGAAAATCGATGTCAAAAAATCAATGTATCGAATGGTAAAAATCGATTTTTCCGAAAAATCGATTTTATTTTGCCATCACTACAATGGCAAAATTTCTTGAAAAATCGATTTTTCGATATATTGATGTATCGAAAGAGTAAAATCGATTTCGATAAAAAATCGTGAACAAAAAATCGATGTCAAAAAATCGATGTATCGAATGGTAAAAATCGATTTTTCCGAAAAATCGATTTTATTTTGCCATCACTACGTCACTGTCCTGTCACCTGTCACTCAACTTCTCAACCATTGAGTAAATATGGACGTTATTAGCATAACGTATAGAGTGGGCAAGCAATGTAAAAATTTGGAAACGCGAATGACAAGATCGTCCGCTAGGGGCGCTACTAACTGGCTACCGATGCAATATAATCGAAAGCTTTCAACAATCAAAAGCTCGATTCGATTCGAATTCTCTTTTAAGTTTTCAATGATAATGAAGACTATCAAGTTGATGCGATATATAGTCGATTCAATAGACCGAAAGCACAATCGATACTTGCCTCGAGACGGGACTGAGTACCCGGGTACCGTGGCGAGCTTTCCCTTCTTCCCTTTTCCCTATCTGTTGTTCACTCTATACGTTATGTTAATAACGTCCGTATTTACTCAATGTCTCAACTCAACCATTGACTAAGGATCCTATTGGTAGTATCAATAGTCAATGACTCAACTCAACCACAGTCTATAATATTATTGGGAGACAGTCGTGACACTCGTATCGAAGCTGCTTGTTTTGTATAGTCTGCGGGGCAACTAGCGCTTTATGCGGATAGCGGATGGAACCCAAGATGACTGTAGTCCAAAACATTTCCTGCGCCGTTCTCGCTATGGGCAATGTATACATAACCGAATAAGTAGGGACATCCTTATGGGGAAGTGAGAACGCCGCCCCTGAAACACAGATAGCACCACCAAGATTGTAAGGATTATGCTGATTGGTTGAATGGAAACAGATGACTAGAATAATTTTACAAAGGTTTGTTATTATTTTGATTTTTTGTAAACAAATATTCTCATTTTGACATTTGAGAGGTAGAAAGAGCGCTTCCCGTGACAGTAAGGAGAAGTAATCCTAGCATCAGCGCTTTATTTTACTCTGGTTTTCGGGGGCAAAACTAAAATTTTTTAACATGGGATGTCCCTACTTATTTGGTTCTGTATACATTGCTATGGGCGTGAACTTTAACTAAATGGTAGTATTCCGGGCGCCTCACCGGGTTTACCGGTGACTAAATTGTCGTCTGCTAAACAATGCAAATGCCTTGTTAGCAGACGACATAGCAGACGAAGTTGCCGTTTTGGTGACACCGGTGAGGCGCCCGGAATACTACCACTTCAACACCAGTGATGGGCAACTAAGTCGGAAATACATTTCAGCTGTTATCATTCGATTGGGAATTAATTTGACAATTTTGATTGTTATCAGCATTATATAGTAAACGGGTTAACGCACAGCCATCTCCCATCTCTAGTACAAGGCCTTGTCCTTCGAACTGGCAACGCCGCAACGTTGTCGACCCGTAGTAACATTATTTTCACTCGCGCCATTGTTGTTAATGGAACTTACACGTACTTATTACCCGTTACTGCAGGATCTTTATCATGAAAGATTTGTAAATATCCTTTGTTGGTGGGTTAATTATAACAATATAACATGTTTTAATTGAATGACAATTTGCAATAAAAATACAATGTTTATTCAACTAACTGCTTATATTCTACTTTCCCTTTTTGAAAAAGGCTTATTGAACCATTATTTGTTTGGAACAAATTTAGTTATAATACTACATATATATAATTATTTAGTTGTTTAACAAAATTTTCGCCATTATGCACAATATCAGAAACTATTACGTTGTTAAAGGTCAAGGTGACTGTAGGCCAGGGCAGGGGCGTAAGAGAGGGGCCCGCAGGGCCCGTGGTGCGGGGGGGCCCGCAGCTAAGGGGGCCCGTGGACGGGGCCCGTACAATGGAAATTATGTTATGTTTAAAATTTTAGCGAATTTCCCTATAGGGAATACGCTATTACGGTAGTAGTAGCCATGGTAAGACCTAAGCCCGGGACCATGTTACGGTACTTTTTCATTTTGAGGTCTCCAGAAGCCAAAAACACCCTTCTTTCATTTTCACACACACACACACACACACACACACACACACACACACACACACACACACACACACACACACACACACACACACACACACACACACACACACACACACACACACACACACACACACACACACACACATATATATATATATATATATATATATATATATATATATATATATATATAAGTATATAGTAATATGGGGTTCCTAGCTCACTTTTGGAGACAATCAAAAATTAAACAAATTTCACAGTTTTTTAATACAATTATGCAATATTTTTGCCATTTTTTGGCTAATTTGTAGACTAACATTCTAATTTTTATGAAAAATATGCAAATTTCATGAAATTTTTTACAAATATGCCTAAATTTACATAAAATTGTCTACAGAATAAAAATTTTTCTAAAACAAGTAAAATTTTGTCGAATACTGAATAATTATTCAAATTAAACTAGAATAGTTTCTTTATCATCAAATGTTTTAATGTTTGTAATAATTAAATGTAAATCTTTCTTATTCTATTCTTTAACTGTTTTAATGAATGAATATTTTAAGTTCTATTAAAAAAAAAATTTCAAATTTTATATATTTTTTTTTAAATCTGAAATTATCATGGTCCCAGGTCAAAATATATACTAATTATAGTAATTATTGTGCAAATTTAATAAAATAAACCTATTTAGTTTATAAACTACGATTTCAGTTGTTAAATAATGAGTCTTGTAGAATATATTGGTTGAGAGCATTCTCTTATCACTCTTATCTCTCTTATCTGACCGTTAAAATAATACTTTCTGTCACAAACTCCAATACTTTAAACTATTATAACTTTATTAATAATTAAGTTATCTTTAATCTGAAAATTGTATTGAATTTAATATTTTTTTTCTCTTTGATATAATACCTCACAACTTAGGTTTTAAATGAGATATAAGTTTTTTGTTGTTTCTTAAATTCATTAATATGTTAATTGATTTATTTGTAAAAGTATTTGAAACAAATGTTTAATTGGTTGATTTATGATGGGCTATAATGTATTCATAGGATTAAAAATGATATTTATTTAGTATAGGCAATTGTTGCACTATCTAGTGGAATAGTCATGAACTACTAGCGCTTCAACTGATAAACCCATGCAGTCTTATCACTCAACGGAAGTCTGGTTAGCTCATTGCTAACGTTCAAGTCTCATATGCCTGAGGTTCCGAGTTCAAATCTCGAAACTTCGGGCATAATTTATTGAGGACATAGTTGAAGTCCAGTGGTTGGTGGAAGGTCTTTATCCGAGTGGCCATAGGATAATGACTGTGAAACAAGCCGTGTGACAAGATACTATGGTGGGTGCACCCTTTGCCTCATCCATTTCATCCTTCATAATCACCAATCCATTTCCATTAACCACCAATCTATTTCCATTAATCATTTCAATCAATCGCCTATCGTCCATCCCATTAATACAACATTACACTTACAACACCGCACACTAAAAAATTCAAATAATACACTCTCCTCCACCTAGCACAAAAAAAATCTAAAAATCAAATAATTCAATAGAACCTGAAATGATGCCCCTGGGGACATAAAAACCTGGAATGTGGCAGTGATGGGTTCAAATTCAAAAATACAAAATATCATAAAAGCTAGGTGGTAGTGACGAGTAACTAAGGCGCCTATTCTGAAAACACGCACACTTACAACACTACACAAAATACACCATCATATCCATTCATTTTGTTTTATTTTTGTAAATTTAAAGCTTTTTTAAAACAAGTAAATTTTAATATCTGATTTTTAGAATATAGATTAATTTATTTCAATTATATCATTTTTGATTATATTATATTCAAGTAATTTTTCAGATACAATAATAATATAACAATTTGTTTTACTAGTAGCTACTATATCATAATCAAAATCTGCATTAATAATAATATCATTTTTTGAACTTGAAATATTTGTTGGATTTTTTGTAGTATCAATTACATAAATTGGTCTATTTTCTAGAAATTCTGTTGGATTATAATACATTTTACTACTATTATAATAAACTTTTTTATAATCTTGATACATTTCATACATAATTCTAAATTTTTCATTGAATATATCAAAGTTTTCCAATTCATCAGGGTAATAATGACCATTTAGTTTTACTCTTATATTTTTTACATACATACTATCAAATTTAGAAGTATCATATAACTGATCATTTGTTCTTGATTTTTGAAATCCAATTATAATAAATTTTGGATTATAAATATTTCTATAGATATTTGTTATATCCAAACTTAAATTCTTTCCTGTAATATTTTTTTGTTCAATGCATTGCCAATGATTAAAATGAAAATTTACTTTTTCAAATTTGCTTAGTTCATTAATTAATTGAATTTTACTTGTTGTTTTGTATTCAATTATAGGAACTCTAATAAAAAATTCATCAACTGTTATTTTACCTTCAGCTGGTAATGTTGCATTATCATAAGTTCCATCAGCCTTTTTAGTTTTCCATCTAAAAATTGCATCATTATCTTGTGATCTAATAAATGTTATATTAAAACCTCCTTTGTATATTGGAATATTTACATTTTCAAAAAATCCTAATCCAAAATGAGATAAATTACCAATTGCTTCAAATGCTTTACTAAAATTTGATTCAAAACCATTATTAATTTGATTTATTTCTGATTTTGAATAAGTTATAGTACCTTTAATTGTACTTAATAGACCAGGATATTCAATTTCATCAATCAATTTATTATGTTTTCTAATTTCAATTTTTGAAAATAAAAATGGAACAAAATTATCAATTAATTTTATATTAGCACCATTATCATATGCAGTTCCATCAGATTTAGTCAATTTACCAGATATATAAAATTGAAATTTAGAAGTACAAAATCCATCTCCAAAATCTATATTAAATTCAGTTTTTTTATTAGGTTCATTTAAATGTAATTTAGATAATGGATAGAAATTTTTGTATTCAGCTCTTTCAATATCATTTATATATTTTTTGTAATCAGCCATTTATTAAGGATAATTTTTTAAATCAAAAGCTTTTTTAAAACAAGTAAAATTTTTTTAATTTAATTTTTATGATTTTATAATGTCAAATTTTATTTATGTATCAATTTCATTTTTACTTTTAAAATACTCAATTTCTGTAGCATGATCAATTATAAATTTTGCTGATATTTTTTGATGTTCTAAAATTAATTCCCAATTTAATGTAAAAGCATAATCATGAATGAAATATTCAGTTAAATCTTGATATTTACTAATCAAATCAATATAATCTTTTAGTTGATAATTTATGAATTCAGTAATAAAATCTATAGTTAAAATTTATATTTAGTTAACTATTAATTTAGTTAAAATTTGATGTTGAGCAATTTTTTGCCAATTTAATTTATTTTGAAACAATCTCATCATATTAATACTCAATTCATATTTTTCAGAAATATCATCCCAATCATCTTTGTTTAATTGATTTTGGTTTCTGATAATGAATAAATCAAATGAACTGTATAGAGCCATTTATTAGGGAGAAAATTTTGTAAAACAACTTTTCTTTGAATTACAAATACAACATTTTGATTTAATTATATTTATATTTTTTAATTTTATTATCTGAATATCTTTAGAATTAGTTTTTTGTTTACATTTAAGACAATAAATCAACTCCATTTATATAAAATAAACTATGGTAATTTATCTATATCTCCTTTAATTAGTATTATTTCTGCATTTAATTCTTTTATTGATTTATTGACTCCATCAAATAGAAATTTTAGTTCTTTTTCTAATTTTTCTTCTAAATTTTCAACATGTTTTCCAATATTAATTAAAAATTCTAAAATTTTATTTAAATCTTTTTTAGTTTCTAAATAATCACTACCAATTTCAATCATTGAATCTAAAACTTCATCTAATTCTGACTTAACTATAACATCATATTTATTTATACTTGGTTTTACATTAACAATTCTTTTACCATTAATATTTATATAATTTTTTTGATAAACCAATAGCATTTACTAAATTTTCAGTCTTTTTTACATGACTTTTAAAACTTTTACTAAAATTATTAAAAAAAAATGTATTTAATTTGGAATTTATATAATTTTCTTTAATATTAATTGGATGTTTTTTTTCTGTCTTCCAAACAGATCAAATATATTTTGTGAATCCATATTTATTAAGGATTAATTTATTTATTATGTTATCAAATTTTTTTTTTATTTGTATTTAATTCATTTAATATAAAAATACATAAATGACCACAAATTGGTGGATCATTATAATTTTGAATTTGATTATCATTATAAAATATATTATCTTTTCCTAAATATTTAACTAATTCTATTGGTGGTTTATTAACTATATTTCCATATGAATCAAAATAATATTTAATTTTATCTTTTTTTATAATAACAAACCCAATGAGTTCCATTTCCATCAAATGAATCTAAATTTATAATTCCACATTCAAATTTATTAACTTTATTAGGTAATATATCTCTCATAAATACACCTCTAAAATATTTTATATTTTTACACAATTTTTCTAATTCACCTAATGTTAGTGGTTCAAAATTTTTTTTTTTTTTATAATTTTGTTTCATATATTTTAATGTTTTTTTTTTTTTTTTATCTAAACCAGATCCTTCTACATTTTTTTTTAAAATTCATGATCTAACCAATCAACAAAATTTATAAATTTAGGAATTATAGATTCTTTTACTACTTTTGCTCCCTTTCTAACATTTGGTGTATAATTTTTAACTATAGGTATATTATCAGCAAAATCTAAAATTTCTTTTAGTAATCCACCATTTTTTTGTTTTTTTTTTAATTGATTATATGAAAATTCAAATCTTAATCCTTTATTTAATTTTTTTATGTTTATTTAGCTTATTAATTTGTCTTTTAGATAATAATATAATATCTTTTCCATTTTCATTAAATTGATCAATATTAAATTGAATTATAACTGATCTTTTATTTTTAAATGCTAATTTTATTTTTGATTTTTGATTATCTGTCAAGTTTATATTTGTTTTTTCCATTTATTAAGAAAAAAAATTATAGTTTTTTTATAATATAGATTAACTTAATTAATGAAAAATTTTATTAAAATTTTAATCCTACTTCTAAACCCATACCAAATTTTCTTTTTTATCCACATAGCTCCTGATGTTGGTAATGCAACTAATCTTTCACCAATTCCATAATCATTTGATGTTACTATATCCCATGCTTTATCTTGTAAAATTTTATCAGCTATTTCATTTCTAGATTTTGTATCTTTATGATCTCTATAAAATAAATCATGTTCTTTAGCAGCTTTATCTAAATCATTTATTCCAGGATCACCTCTTTTTACTCTTTTATTTAATTTAGTTCCAGGCCCTAGATATTGATAACCAGGTACATGTAATTCAAAAGGTAAATTATTTATAACATCATTTAAAATACCTGATCCATCTTTTAATAATGGTGATGAAATATTTGCCAAAATTCTTTTTTTTTAAATACTTAATTCCTTCAGGTTTTTCAATTAATTCATCTAATTTATTTGATATAAAGTCTTTAATTGCTTTCTTTTCATTTAAAAAATTATTATTACCAGCTTTTTCTTTTGCATATATATAATTAATAATATTATCTAATTTATTTAAATCATCTATAAATCTATATTCAATTTTATTTTCTGTATATTGTCTGATTCCTGAACCTTCAATTTCCCCTTTTAATTCCCAAATATGTTTAATTAAATTAATATATTTATCACCTTTACTAGATTTTGGTTTTTTTTTACTATTTGGATCATTATTTTTATAAATTGAATTAGTTTCCCATAAAATCTTTGAATAATTATTTAAATCATCTTGTGTATATAAATTATTATCTGGTTTCTTTTCATAAGTTAACAATCTCCATAATCCATGTGTTATCCCAGGACAACTTTAAAACTGGTTTATACTAGTTGCGAAGTTGACATTGGGTACAGCAAACGAAGTTGTCATAACACTGTGGTAAGTCTTTTGGCTGTCCACTATGACAATTTCCCTTCCTTCATAATCCATTCATGTTCAAGACAGTGGGGGGTCAATGCGAACTGCATGTAAGCCCTTAGCTGGAACATATGTAGACAGCAGGGGGTGAGGAGAAATGCTATGGGCATCGAAACCCCTAGCTGGAACATATGTTCAAGACAGCAGGGGGTGAGGAGTGCGACGGGCATAGAAACCCCTAACTTGAACATGACTGGACAGTCCCGTGTCTCATCCTTTCTCCTCCTTCAATATCCCATCCTTCCGGGGGCTTGCGCAAAATGCCCATTAGAGGCAGACGTGCTCAACGGTTCGGCCGGGGTCTCCTTATCCACCAATAACAACATAACAACAACAACAATCCATGTGTTCCATTATATTTTTTATCATCAATTATTAAATCATCATTATCAATTACAGTTTTTTATCACCAATCATAAATGATTTTTTATGTTTATTCCAATATAAACCAAATTTATCATCTTTTGTTCTTGGTAAATATTTTTGTGCTAATGGACCAATAATTTTATCTAATGTTTGAGGTGAAATTAAATTTGGGTCAATAAATGTCGATTCTTCTTGAATTATTGGTTGTCTGATTGGTCTAAATGGAGTACTTGAAGGTAAATTTAATTCTTCAGTTTCTGGTATTGATATATAGCAAAATTATTGACAACAGGTACCAATTCCATTAGGTTTTTATTTTCATTTAAGACTTCACCAATTTTATTTTCAACTTTACCAATTGCTGATGTTATAGGTTCATATGCTTTTTGTTTAATTTTTTCATAATTATCTTCAATTTTAATTTGATTTTTAAATTCTTTTATTAATTTTTTCTCAATATCATCTAATTTTTTAGCTTCATTAACAGATATTTTATCCATTTATTACAAAGAAAAATTTAGGTTCAACACAAATCATGTTAACATAAACACAAATCATGTTAACACAAAAACAAATCATGTTAACACAAACACAAATCATATTAACACAAAACACAAATCATGTTAACACAAACACAAATCATGTTAACATAAACATAAATCATGTTAACACAATTTATTTTACTTTATTTCTGTAATTTTCATTAAATATATGAAATAAATAATAATAAATAATAAATAATACTAATGAAATAAATAATACTAATAAAATAAATATTCTATCAATTATTGACTCAAATATACAACAAGCCATTATCATTATTTAATATCAGAAAAATTTTTCATATATTTTCCATCATTTGATTTTTTCAATAAATTAATAGTTAAAAATCCATAGTCTTCTTTCCAACAATCATTACAAATAGTTTTATATTTATCAAATTTCATATCTGATCCAACAAAATTATTATATATTTTTTTCATATAATGTTCATTTTGTTTAAAAATGCATAACATATTTAAATTATTTCTAATTAATTGCATATCAACTTTTGAATAACATTGTGATAAATAAATACATGATATATTTTTATGTATACCCATTATAAAATATTCTTTAATTTTATCTTGTTTTTCTAAAATACAATCATCAAAAACTACTAATGAATTTGGTTTACATTCATTTAGTGGAATCATATCATCACATGAAAAATGAGAAATTTGTTTATTAATATTTGATTCTATATTTTTAAATCTTTTTTGTAATAATTTATAAGATGGTTGTTCTAATGATTTACTAAAAATATATAAATTTGAATATGGAATTAATCTTTTGTAAATAAAATTTAATAATAATGTAGTTTTACCAGATCCACTTGTTCCTATAATTAATAATCTAATAGGTTGATCATTTTTATTATTTTCATCATATGATTCTAATTTTATATTATCTTTTTTTTTAAAAATTTCTCCATTTAAATAAGATGAAATTATTTAAAATAATTGGTCATTCATCCAAACTAGAATTAAGATTAGAACATCCAATACATTTAGATGGAAAATATAGTATTGGTTTAAGTGGGTTTTATTCAGATAATTTTATATCAAATATACCAAATGATTATAAAAACTGTTATGGATATTCTATTAAAGATGAAGATGATAAAATTATAGATCAATATTTTGATATAAATAAAGGAAATTATACAATTGAAGAAATAAAAAATATTTTTATTAATAGTTTAAAAGAATTTAAAAAGAAAATTAATAAATTTGATGAAAATGATTTTATACTGAAAAATGATGGACCATATATTATAATAAAATCTCCTGTTAAAATTATAGTTACAACAATTATAATTGATTTATTAGGGTTAAATAATAAAATAATTGAACCAAATGTATTAACAAAAGGAATAAAACTACCAAAAATTAGACCTTTTGATGTTATTGAAATACATTGTAATTTAGTTGATCCTAGTTTTGAAAATCATAAAGATCATTCACATTTACATAAAGAATCAGAAATTCTATATTCATTTTATCCAAATGTTGAATATGGATCAAAAATTAGTGAAAAACCAAATGAAATTGATTATATTCCTTTAAAAAATATAAATAAAATTCAAAATATTGTAATATCTATTCAAGATAGTGATGGAAATCTAATAAATAATGAAAATATTAAAAGTATTGTATATTTAAGATTAAAACAAAATTTGTAATATAAAATTTGTCTACATAAATAATAAAACAATTGATTTAATTACAATAATTTTATATTTAATAATAAATTAATTGTATTTAGTAAACAAAATAATCCTTGGTTTAAAGTAAAAGATATTTGTAATATTTTAAAATATAAAAATTCTAGAAAAGTTTTAATTGATAATGTAAAAGAAAAATATATAAAACTTAAAAAATATCAAGTGTAACCAACAGTTACACTTACATAATGATAATAAATTAATTTACATAAAAATTATAGGTGTCACAAATTAAGACACCCTAGAAATTAATGTACAAACATGTTTTCAGATGCCCTAAAACAGGGCGTCAATAAAATAGATAATAAAACAATATTTATTAATGAATCTGGTTTATATTCATTAATTTTAAAATCAAAAAAGGTAGATAAACAATAAGGATAAATATAGATGATGATAAATTAAAATTTATAGATTTTTTTAGAGGGGACAATTTGTCCCCCCTATCATATAATGAAAAACATACAAAACTTATTAAAATTAGGTAGGACCCAAAATGGGTCCCACATAAATTATAATATTTATTTTAAAAAATTTTAAAGGAGGTAACCTTATTATACAATAAAAACTTAAGGGTAACAAAACGTTACCCTCCATTCATTCAAAAAATATTTATAAAGATAATAAATTATATACAAATTTGAGACCCGTCTTAAAGACGGGTCTTACTTATAATGATAATAAAGTAAAATTTATGGATATTTTTAGTTGAGGCGATTTGTCCCCCCCTATCATATAATGAAAAACATACTATTTTTATTAAAAAAATTTTGTTTATATTTATTAATTTTAAAATTAAAAAAGAATCAAAAAATTTAAAAATAGATTAATAAATATTTTAAATAAAAGAATCAAAACAAATAATTAAACATAAAAATTTAATAATAAATTATTGAATATATTTAAATTTATTAAAGAAAATATTTAAAAATATACATAAATTATAGTATAAATTCAATATCATATGGTTATAAATTATTAATATAATTTTGATCATTTTCTTTAAAACTTTCTTTAACATAATTTTTTATTATATTTATAAATGGTTCTATTATAAAATTAAACTTATAATGATATACAAAATAATTTTTATATTTAAAAAGATATATTAAAAATTTATTTGATATTTTAGTTATAAATAAATATAATTTTATATCAAAATCATTATTTATTAATTCTTTTGGAACAATTAAAATTTCCATTTATTTATAATTTTTTTTATACCCCCAAGGTAATGTATCAATTTTATTTTCACAAATAAATCTTTTGTCATCTCTATTACTTAAAGCTAATTTATTTATTGTAATTGTATATAGTTCATGTTTAAAACTTCTAATACAAGTCATTTCTCTATATTGTTCTTGATCATCAAATAAACATTTCTTAAAATCATCCATATGTAATGTTTTATCAACAACACTTTTCTTAATTCCTTTACATTTTACAGAATTTTTATTATTAAATTCATAACTATATAATTTTGATCTTAAACCACAATATTCTTCTAATATTTCACCATTTAACTCATCTTTAAATTTACTAATTATTTTTTTATTCTTTTCACTATAGCATTCATGTTCTTTCTTATAATCACTTGTATCAAATTCATTAATATTTTCTTTAATAATTTTATATGGATCCTTTTTAAACTCTATAAAATAACTGTCTGTGTCCATATATAATAACCTTATATTTGGATCAAACTTCTTTAATTTTTCGTAATAAAATTGATACATATGTAATTTTGATAAATCAAGTACTGAAAATCCTATATAGATTGGTTTATCAAACTTAACCTTTTCTTTTATCATATGTGAAGCAATACAGTCTTTATCAAATATACTAAATGTTTTAAAATTAGTTTTTTTGCTTGTTTTAATGAAAACTTTTCGTCACCTAATTTAATATCACATCTATTTCTAACATTTTCCATAGTTTTTCCAAAAACACTATTATTCATCAATTTAAAAAAGTCTTTTTCAAAATCTGATGTTGATTTGGATCTTAATTTGGTATTTAATTCAATATATTTTTTCATATAATCATCTTGATCAAATGCTATAACTCTATTAACTTTCTTTAATTTTAATCCTTTTTGTAGATAATATTTTAAGTTTCTTGAATGAATAACATAATCTTTTTTATCAAATAATGTTGTGCAAAGCTTATTATTATAATGTTCAGGTGCTAATGGTAAATCTTTATGATCATCATGTAATTTAATAGGATATTCTAAATCAACATCTAATATGTATCCATATTCAGCATTTTCATCTAATTCTAATATTGTTTCTTCCCATTCATTTAATGTATATGTATTACGATTCATCCATGTTATATCTTTATAAGGTAATTTTTGACTTAAAGCCCATCCATATAGATTATTTGCATCTATATATAACATATAATTTTCAGGTTTTGTTTTATCATAATTTTTTGTATATTTATTGTTTGCTTTACAATATCTAGTTATACATTGTGAAATACCACCTCTAATACCTTTTTCAATCATTAAATACATATTATAATCACTTATTAATTCTAGTTTAATTTTTGTTAATTTTAACATAGAATCCCAAGCTAGTGATGGTGATGTTAGATAATGTGCTGGATCTAATGGATAATTTTTCAAACAAACAGATCTAAAATTTTCAAATATATCAGCTAATAAAAGAACATCTTGAATATTATATAAATCTGAATAATTACCTAATGTTTTTACTTTTAGTTTATTCCAAACTTTTATATAATGTTTATAATCATCATCACTTATATTTTCATTAGTTAAACAACTATAAAATTGATCTTTTTCTAATATTTTATCATAGTTTAATTTTTCAACATTATCAATAAATTCATATGGAAATATACCTTTAGAAGTTAATATTTTTAAAGTTTCATTATCATATTCAATTATATCATTTTCTTTTATAAATTTATTTATATGCTTAAATTCTTTAAGATTTTTAGCTAATTTTTCAATTGATGTAGCCATAAATCTAAATGTATCTACAAATGAGAATTTTATAAATTTTCTAGGTTTATCAATTTCAAATTCATAACCATAACCAGAATTTACTGAATAGTTTATATATTTTTCATCTGTATTAGCTAACAAATCAATTTTACCATATTTTTTAGCTAATTCTTTTATAAACAAATGTGTATCATAATTTGAACTATTATGACAGAATATAGGAATATTTTGAGGGAATTTTAGATTTAAATTACAATTTAAATGTGCAGCACCCCTAAATTTTCCTGTTAAATGGCAATGATCTCTTACTTTTATTCTTTTATCATTATCAAAACCACTATTTTCACAAATATGACAAATATTTGTTTTCTGATAATTAATTTCTTCTTCATTAGTTAAATTCATAGGCTTTTTATTTTTTGAATTATATTTTTTAGCTATATATTTTGAAATTTCATCTAAATATTCAAATAATTTATTTGGTACATTTATTAATTCCTCTTCAGTTTTTGCTCTATAACAAATAGGTTTATATACATTTTATTAGTTACTCTAGATACTAAATAGATTGTAAATCCATATGGTTTATGTTTTGAATTTTATTTGTATATGAGCAATTTGGATTTTTACAATTATCAATCTTTTCTAATATACTTTCAAAATCCATATAAATTACATATGGATGTTCAAACTTTTTATAATAATTTTTAAAACTTACAGTTTGACCTGGAAATGGCATTATAGGTCTACAAGGTTCTAATGATTTACATATTTCTAAATGATTATTCAAGTCTTTATTTTTGTAGAAATAAGTCAAACATCTTCTACAAATATATTTTTTTGTTTTATGTTTTGATAATTGAGAATACACTAATTTATTTAAATCTGTTATCAATATATAATGACTATTATTACCACTTTTATAATATAATAAATCAATTTCCAATTTTACATTATAATGTTCAGATATTTGTAATGGCACTATTTTTTTCATCTTCATCAATTCTATAAATATTTATTGACATTGATGGATAATTATATTTAGAGTCAAGTGATCTTTTTTCAAATAATTTAATATCTTTTAATGTTATTGGATAATCAAAACCTTTAGAAATATCATCATTTATATATTTTTGATATTGTTTAACTCTTTCAGCATTTTTATTTGGTTTATCAATAGCACATCTAATTGCATAAATAAAACAATATTCATCTTTATTTTTAAAATTTACACAACATTTTTTATTCTTAATTTCATTTGGTAATTCTATATATGATCCAGCATTTAATGAATTATTTTTAAATAATTTTAGATTTAATTCAACACATCTTTTTAATGACCAACCAGAGCCTTTTGATGGTTGATTTAGTTGTTCTTTAACTATTAATTTCTTAAATTGATCATCAATAAAATCATCTATATTTAAAATATCTGAACTTTTTATACAAAAATACATATTACTATTTTGAATTTCACCATTTACTAATTTTCTTTCATATTCACATTCTAAAGCCATCTGTCCTTTAATATTTTTGAATTTTTGTTTTTCTATCAATTTTTTTATTTCATTTCTTTGAGTTTCTAAATAATCATTAATATCTAAATCATCATTTGAATTTGTTAAAATATAATCTTGAAAATATCCTTTTAATGACGAAGCTTCTTGAATATTTATTATATTTTCTTTTGGAATTGGTTTATTTTTAAAATAATCATTTAATAATCCGATTAATTCTTTTCTAGTTTTTTTAACAATTTTAATACTATTTTTAATTGCTAAATTTTGAATATATTTTAATGATCTATATTCTAAATTATTTGGATTTTCTTTAATTTTGTTTAATCTTTTAATTAGTTCATCTCTAGATAAATTTTCATAATTTTTGACAGATAATTTTCTTGCAATTTCATTTAATTTTTCTATATTAAATAATGAATAATTTGTAAGATCAAATGTTTCTTTAATATTTGTTAATTCATCTAAAGTTTTATTTTTATAATTATATATATTATTATTTTTACACCAATGTTTTAATTCAAATATTTTATTTTCATGTTTTTGTTTATTTAATAAATGTTTAGTTGAGTTATAATGTCTATCATAATTTTTATATAATATATTTTTATTACAATAAGGACAATTAATATTTTTATTTGTTCGTTCCATTTATTAGAAATAATTTTTACTTAGAAATAAAACTCTTAAAAATATAAGAAGTTTTTCCACTTTTTTCTAGGTAATTTATAGTTTAAATTATATTTTTTCAATCAATAGTCAACTTTTCACAAGTTAATTTAAGTTTTCTAGAGTATTTTTTCAATAAAATCAATAGTCAACTTTTCACAAGTTAATTTAAATTTTCTAGAGTATTTTTTCAATAAAAATCAATAGTTAACTTTTTATAAGTCAATTTAAGTTTTCTATAGTATTTTTTCAATAAAATTTAAACTTTTTTAAAACAAGTAAAAGTATTATTTTTATCATATTTTTAAATTTTCTAGTTTTGTTATATTTTTGTCATGAATTTTAGTTTCTAAATGTCTTAAATAATTATTAGTCCATTTAATATTTCTTCCACATTCACAAAATTGTGGTTTTAAAAACATTTCTCTAATACATTGTATACAAATTGTATTTTTTCTATCTTTACTATAATGATAATTATTAAAATTTGAAATATCTTTAATTTCTTTACATTTATGACATTGTTTTTCATTTAATTCAATAACTTTAATATTATCATATAATTTTTTATAATACACATCCTTACATTCTTTACAATAATAATATAACCCATCTTTATTATTTGTGTATTTATAAAATTTAGATATATCTTTATATAATTTACACCTTAAACATTTCTTTTCCATTTATATAAAATAAAATTTACAAATTGGTTTTTTCAACTCATATTCATAAAAATTTCCAATAATATATTCATTATTTTGATCTTTTATACTATATGTAACTGGATTTGTATTATTAATTTTAGAAATTATAAATATTTCTCTAGACCAATTATTTTTATATTTATTAGAAAATGTTGATTTTTTTATTTCCAATTCTCACTCTATCATTTATTTTAAATTTTGATTTAGTTATTATTTTTGTGGTTTATATTTAAAAACAGTATCTAATAAATCCTTTTCATTATTTTTATTTACTTCAATTGGTTTCATTTTAATTGTTGAATGATATGAATTATTATATTCTTTAATAATTTTTGGTAAAATATTTATCCATCTATAATTTTATTAATTTCAAATTGTATTTTCATTTTTTCATTTTGTGTTCTATTATACCTTTCTATTATACTTGATTTGTCTTCATTTTCTGTATGATACAATTTAATATCATATTTATTTAATATTTCTTTGAATTCTTTATTGATGAATTCTAATCCTTTATCTGTATGTAAAAGATTAGGTGATTTATGATTAATTTTAATTGCATCCTTAATTATTTCTTCCATCTTTTTTCTTTAATGGTTTTGACCAAACATATTTTGAGAAAGTATCTATCACATTTAACATATATTTATAACCATCATTTTCTTTTTCATAATTTTTCATTATAATTAAATCTGCTGCCCATAAATCATCAATACCTAATGTAATTATTTTTCTTTTTAGAAATTTCTTTCTGATTGGAGCATGAATTTCATTTGCTTCTATTATTTGTTCATTTTTAGTTAATTCTTTTTTAATTATAGGTTTAACTTCTTTTTTTAAAATTTTACTTTTATTTGTTTTACAAATTAAACATTTAGTAGCTATTCTATATAATCCATTTTTCATTTCAACAATTTGTGGATTAATATTTTTAGTTTTTTTCTTACACTTGTGACAATGAATTGGTTCATTCATTTATATATAAAAAATATTTTATACATAAATGAATTGAATCAATTCATTTATGTATAAAATATTTTTTTAATAAATGGATATGTGTTATAGATGTCATAATCAAACTAATTTTACTATTATTGGAAATTGTGTAGGATGTAATATATGTAAAAGAATTATTTATGAAAAAAAGATTAAGACTGAAAGTAATAAGAATAAACATCTTAAACATATTTTAAGAGAATTTAACCATTTTCAACCATATAAAACACACCAATTAATTAATGAATTATATATTTTATGTATTTCCAATCATTTTGAAATAACACCTAAGAATATAAAATTATTTTTAAAACAAAGGAATTATACAAATTGGATATTTTACTATCAATTTTTAAACAAAATATACAATATTAATTTTGAATTGAATCATAAAGATAAAGAAAAAATTACACTAGTTTTTAATAAATATTTATGTTTTAAGAAAAGTAATATATCATATAAAAAATTATTACCAATGATTTTTAAATATTTAAATATGGATTTTTGTATAAAACCTAATTATGATGATAACTTTTTAACATATCTATCACAAATGAATCTGCTAGAAGAAATTAATAATATTGGAGAATTAAGATTTAAAGAATATAAACCATTAAAAAGTTTAAATTTAAATGAAAAATATAAAATTGAAAATTTTGAAAGAATTAAATATAAATATGGATATACAATTATTGTTGAATTAGAAAAATGTAAAATACATTTACCAAAAAGATTTACTAATATAATTGATGATAAAACTATTAAAGAATTAAATAAAAAAGATTTAAATTTAATTGTCACGGCTTTTAAGACTTTTGACGATAAAGAAACTGCTCTAGTTAAATTTGAATAATTATTTTAGTATAATTGTATTGATAATAAATTTTAAATCATCTTGTAAAAAATTATAATTTTACTGGTTTTAAAAAACTTTTTATTCTGTAAACAATTTCATATAAATTCATGCATATTTATTAAAAATTTCATTAAATTTGCATATTTTTTATGACAATTTGACAAAAGCTGAAAATTGGCCAAAAATGGCAAAAATATTGCATAATTGTATTAAAAAACTGTGAAATTTGTTTAATTTTTGATTGTCTCCAAAAGTGAGCTAGGAACCCCATATTACTATCTACTTATATATATGTATACAGGGTGAATCTCGTAAGGTGTCCTAAATGGATTACAGACAAACGCTTTGCTCTACATCCTTTAAACAAAATTATTTCCCACTAAATTGACCCAAAGGAATAATTTCAAAATATTTTTTAACGTTGTATAAATACAGGGTGTACCAAAAACTGGGGGTCACAGGTTCGAATCTTGGAAATTTCAAATACAAACATATGTCATATTATACATCATTAGAAAGGTCTATTTAATAGAAACATTTTGGTGAAAACAGAATTCAGTTATCTTTATTCGTTTCAAAATGGCGTCCATTTTTGTGGCCAAAATCAAAATTTACGGAATACCCTGTAATTTTTTTATTATTAGTCATAAATGACTTCTGATTCAAAATACTTATTTGAAATAAGCTAAGCTTTACAATGATATGCCACACGATCACATTTATTTAAAAATTATATTTTCCAAAATTTTATATTTTTGAAAATGTTTACATAAACAAAACTCAAAAATGCCTAAGCTAACCCATGTCATTTTGTGTATCATCTTGAAGCGCTCGTTAAACTGAGCAACTTTGTAATTTACACTAATGACGTATCTCTTTTGGTTTTGTAAATTTTGATTTTGGCTACAAAAATGGACGCCATTTTGAAACGAATAAAGATAACTAAATTCTGTTTTCACCAAAATGTTTCTATTAAATATACCTTTCTAATGATGTATAATATGACATATGTTTGTATTTGAAATTTCCAAGATTCGAACCTGTGACCCCCAGTTTTTGGCACACCCTGTATTTAGACACCGTTAAAAATATTTTTAAATTATTCCCTGGGGTCAATTTAGTGGGAAATAATTTTGTTTGAAGGATGTAGGGCAAAGCGTTTGTCTGTAATCCATTTTGGACACCTTACGAGATTCACCCTGTATATATCGAAGTGTTATCTATTTTAATTAGAGCTGCTAGTAATATTAAATTACTAGGGGGCCCGTGCAGCGCTATGCGCTGCATTTATTAGAGTAGGTGATCAAACCGGGTGATCAAACCTTGCTCCAGCATAGTAAATAAACCGAGTTACTTTGGAAATAAAACTTAAATTATAGTGAAAATCAGATAACACCATATTGGTGTTTCATCAATCGATCTTCATCACTACTTAATTCTCCAACTTCCCATTGTGATAGTGTTGAGATTACGTGGTTGTTCTTATGCTGGTATCTCTTTAGGCCTCTGTCTAAACACTCTTATAAAATTTAGAATAAATTCACAGATTCTAGATCTAGATAGTTCAGCACACATAAAACATAAATGACAACAGAATAAGAATCAACATTTCATTACAGCTCATCCCCGTTGAGTTATGCAGCACTCACTGCGGCTGTTTTTGTAGTAGGCCCTACCGTTGAGGTAGTCGTCGACATAGTGAATGAGTCCACATCACTATTTATAAAGAACTAAATCCTCTTTAACTTAATTTTCCATGGCATTAACAAATTTAAATAAACAAATCACAAAAATTAAGACAATCTACATCTTTGTGGGTGTGGTAAATTTTTATTTTATGAGGCGATATCTATATTTTGGTTAAAAATTTTCTTTACACAAACCATTTTTGTAATAAGATTGTTATTTATAATGGAGGTAAAAATTTATAAAAAATTTGTGCCTAGCATTCTGCATTAAATTTTGTTACAGTATCATAGTTAACAAACAGGTTATTACACCGATAACATATCCCTTTTCCTATAGTTCATAACAGTTTAAAAACCCATGCACACAATTTTAGTGTTTCATTTTAATATTTGTTGAGTTTCATTATTGTTTCAATACCAAACGGACAACCTAAATAATACCCATGTCAAAAATCTCAATTTACAAACTGGGTTTCGTACAGAGAAATTAATTCGTCTAGGGTTAAGTTACTTAAGGCTGGTATTGTACTATATGTATCATATCTCTATGCCATAGATCTATCATCATATATCTTTGATCAAAAATATTACAGTGTAATGGGTCAAATATTATAATAGTTCACCTATAATCAAATGTTAATGACATGTTATCAAATATATGATAATAGATATATGTCATAGCACTATGATAGTGTAATACCAGCCTAATATATAATACCAGCAGTAATATGTTTGTCCCCAAATACACGTAAATAAAAAGTTGAACTAAAATTTACCCGCTACATTTTCAGAAAAAGTTCAAACATCACAAAAGACACTCCTCATATTAAAGTATGAAATTTATTGTTGTTGATATTACAGTACAAGTATACAATTGATAGTTCAATTTCTTCTATTTAGCTATTAACATGTGTTTTCTGTTTTACTATCAACAGCTGTTTTATTTAGCAATTCAATATAAATTGTTTCCCATGTTAATATTATGGACAAAAAATGAACTTTGAAGGCTTCCCGTGGGTTTCAGAATTAAATTATCAAAAATCTAAAACCTTATTGCAAAACTACAAACTGAGACCATTCTTTTGACACCTCAAACTTTAAAATTGGTCCAGAAATAAGGGAGGAGTAGCGTTAACAAAAAAGGGCATCACGTATCTCTAAATATATAAAAGGCAAAGCCCTCACTCACTCACTGACTCACTCATCACTAATTCTCCAACTTCCCGAATAGCTAGAGTGCTGAAATTTGGTATACTCATTCTTTAGGCTCAAAATAGGAAAGTCTGACTATTTTCATATTAATATTCACAAAGGGCTACCCCCTAGACGTCCTCAAAGTTACCATGTTATTCTTATGGAAGCAACATTTTTGAATTCTAACATATGATTATGAAATTGAATTAGGTTTGTTTACATCTGCCACATGATGATTCATGCAAGAAAATGCTTATAAGCATAGAAGTAACCAGGTGTGAGATATAATGTTTATTTATGTTTGAAATTGTCAAGATTATAGTGTATTCCTTTTAGTCTGGTGTACTTTGGTTGTATTAAGTGCAGTTTACTTTATTTCGTATTTAGTTTACTTTATTTCGTATTTTATTACTGTATACTTTTTTTACTGTTCATAGGTACTAACAAACTGTTTTGCAAATATAGTTTTTCAAGCACTTAAGGGCTCCGCCACACCGGATTTCAAAATTACTTTAGGGCATTCGCGGGATTGAAATTATTGACATGGACGTTCCTCTTTGCTCATGGGTGCTCACTAAGAAGCTGTTTTACGATTATAGTTTTCGAATCTAAGAAACGTTTTGCAAATATAGTTTTGAAGCCCTTTAGGTCTGCACCCCACTAGACTTTCAAATTACTCTAGGGCCTACGGGGTTGAAATATGATGGAGGACTCCCTTTGCTCATGGGTACTCACTAAGAAAAGGGTTTGCAAATATAGTTTTTAAAGCACTTTAGGGCTCTACCCCACTGGATTTCAGAATTACATTAGGGCCTTCACGGGGTTGAAATTTGACATGGAAATTCCTCTATGCTTATGGGTGCTTACTAAGAAACGGTTATGCAAATATAGCTTTCGAAGTTCTTTAGGGCTCTGCCCAACAGGACATTAAAAACATTTTAGGGCCTCTGGGTTGAAATTTGACATGGACGTTCCCCTTAGCTTAAGAATTTCAAAAAAGTGTATATTTTGAAATTCTTTAGGGCTCCGTCCTACAAGTCTTGAAAATTACTTTTGGCCCGTGGGATTGAAAGTTGACAAGGACGTTTCTCTTTTCTCATTGTTGCTCACTAAGAAACAATTTAGCAAATGTACTTTAGGGCTCCACCCCAAAGAACATCAAAATTACCATATATTCTAAGGGATTAAAATCTAACGTGGATGCTCCGTTTTCCAAATAGGTGCTCACTTAGAAACGGCTTTGCAAATATAGTTTTCGTAGTTCTTTTCTGCCCCATAGGACTTAAAAATTATTCCAGGGGCTTCCCCCCACAAATCTTCAAAATTACCATAAATCCTACGGTGTTGAAATTTAACGTTTATGTTCCGTTTTGCTAATAGGTGTTTACTAAGAAACAGTTTTAGAAATATAGTTTTTTATGTTCTTTAGGGCTCTGCCCTACATGATTTTAAAATGACTGTAAAGCCTACGGGGTTGAAATTCGACATGGTTGTTATTTTTTGCTCAATGTTTCTCATTAAGAAAATGTTTTGCAAAATTCCTTCAGAGCTCAACACACAGTAATTTGTTGTTACAATGTCATTCTTAAGGAAGAAGATTTTGTTGCTCTTTTAAAGATTTTATATTACCTAAAAAATAAATTCAGTCACGGGCGAAGCCGTGACGGGAAACAGCTAGTTATATATATATAGAATAGATGATTTATATTAATATTAATATTAAATTAATATTAATATTAATAATATATTAATATTAATATTATCATGTTATTATTATTAAATTATGTAAAATATTAAAGACTGTGATCATGAGCTAATGCTTGAAACATGTATAGGTCAAATTAAATTATTAAACAGAGTGCTGTGTTGAAATGTTTTTTTTAGTAATATATCTATATATATCTATGTGGAGGAGACCTCCGATTTTGATCAAATTTTGTATGAGGGTGTAAGACTAGGTCTATTTTCATGAGTTCGCGAACCAGCATGATCGGGTTATGGGTACGGGGTTTTATGGGGTTTCATAAGGGACAAAAATGGGTTTTTTGCATTTTTGGAGCATACTTTTCAAAACTCAAAAATTTTAACTAAAACCATTTAAAAGAGCTTAAAAAAGCAAACAATATAGTATTTTGAATTTTTAACTTGTCTTAACAGGTTACGGAGAAAAGCCAAAAATAGGTTTTCCATGTTAATCTTATGGGAAATCAACAAAACCCCGTATCTCGCTTATTTATTGGAATAACTTGATAAAATTTGGTATGTACATTCACTTGGTAGAGTTCAACTGATATTTGCTTACAACACCCTCATGGCGGCAAACCTATGTACTCACCCCTATGGGGTTTATGGGGAAAATGAAAAGAACACCATAACTTGATAATATTTTGAGGTTGGGTTTGTGGCAAATTGCTTAAAATGCAAAGCGCTTTAAAATGATGTATCATATGACGTAGGCCAAATGAGTTTCTCTGATGACTTCCATAAAGGGACGTCCCTAAAGGAAGTCTTGGGAAAAAACTTCATTGGCCTACGTCACATGATGTATCATTTTAAAGGGCTTTGCATTCTAAGCAATTTGCCACAAGCCCGACTTCAAAAGGTCGAGTATATCGGGAGTCATTTTTTGTTTTCAGCAATATGATTTTAAAGCAAAGTTTGATCGCCTGCCATTTTTGACTAGGTCATCCTTTTGAGGTCGGGTTTGCGGCATTGTTCTCTATTCTTAGAGACCTTTAATTTGATGTAAAAATTGACCTATGCTTACTTTTAAGATTTTCTTCTGACTCCTTATGGGCCATCCCCCTTTGGAGGCCTAAGGACAAAAAGTAGTTCAGGCAGTAGACTTTGTCACTCAAAATAAGTTTTCAAAGTTTTAGTTTTATTACTTGAATTTTGTAAAAGATATTAGACCGTTTCCAGACTTTTTTTCCACCCTGTCCGTGGTACCGATAACTTTTGAAGGGGACCTCCGATTTTGATGAAATTTGGTATGAAGGTGTAACCCCAGGTCTATTTTCATGAGTTCGCGAAACAGCATGATTGGGTTATGGGAACGGGGTTTTATGGGGTTTTAAAGGGGTAAAAAATGGGTTTTTGGCATTTAACTAAAACTATTTAAAAGAGCTTAAAAAACCAAACAATTTAGTGTTTTGAATTTTTAACTTTGCTTAACAGATAACGGAGAAAAGCTAAAAACAAGTTTCCCATGTGTTAATCTTATGGGAAATCAATAGAACACACTGTATCCCACTTATTTCTTGACATAACTTGGTATAATTTGGTATGTACATTCACTAGGTAGGATTTAACTGATATTTGCTTACAACACCCATATGGCGGCAAACCTACATACTCACCCCCGTGGGGTTTATATGGGGAAAATTAAAAAGTGCTAAATATTGATACAGTTTGACATTTACCTTAATTATTACATTTTCTTACAAAACTAGCATTTTCTAACAACATCCCAAGGCAGCAAACCTACATACCCATTCCTATGGTGTTTATGGGGAAAATATACAATATCCCAAAATCGTTTGGAAATTCGCTGAGTACGCAGGTCTGCTGCGACGGGGGATTTCACTCATATTATAGCAATTTTAAACTTTGTGACCAGGTTTTAGCTCTTACTTCTTTCACCGAGAATGGGTTTGAGCGAAGACTGAAAACCTCCGTTGCTTTCTTAGATCTTACTGCAGCTTATGACACTGTCTGGAGAAAAGGCCTCCTTATTAAATTTTACAACCTGATTCCTTGCCCTTCCCTGTTGCGTCTCCTCAACTCAATGACGAAAGGAAAGTACTTTTAGGCAACTAAAGGATGGCCTGCCACAGGGGTCAGTCCTCACACCACTGCTGTTTAATGTGTATACAGCAGACATTCCAGACACTCGCTCCTCAAAGTTCGTTTAAGCAGATGATTTAGCTCTGGCTTATCAGCACAAGGAATTCCAACTAGCTGAGGAAACACTAAAAAATGACCTCACGACCCTCGGTGAATACTTTAAAGCCTGGAAGCTAAATTCAAACCCAACAAAAACCGAGGTTTTTTAAGTAGCATGTGAACAGCAGAGGCCCTAAGATTGACCCTTGTGGCACTCCATGTTTCACACCTTCTAGTGATGAAGGGATATTAATCAAGCTGCTTCTTAATTTATCTAAATAATCAAATTCAACGTACTGATTTCTATTCGACAAATATTATTTTAACCACCAGAAAGCTTTACCTTTTATCCCCAAAGAGCTCAATACACTCAACAATTTTGGGTGTGAAACACTGTCGAAAGCTTTGCTGAGATCCATGAAGACCCCAGCAACACTATCTCCACAATCAACAGAGCCAATGACAGACTCAATGAAATCTACAGAGGCGCTGATTACTGATTTACCTGAGCGGAAACCATGTTGTTCCTAATCTATGAGATAGTTACTTTCTAAAAAAATCTGTAAGCATGTGGCTCATGGCTCGTTCATGAATTTTTGAAAAGGATGGTAACAGCGAAATTGGCCTGTAGTTTGAAGGATCTTTTCCATCTCCACTTTTAAAAAGGGGTTTGACTTTAGAGATTTTTAATTTATCAGGGAAAATACCACTAATGAATGATGAATTTATAATATGACTTAGAGGTTTTTTCAAGTAATCTACTGCTAATTTTATAATTGGCATAGGGATGTCATCATAACCACAGGAGAACTTGTTTTTGAAAGATAGTATTAAATTTTTTATTTCCTCTTCTGAAAGTGATTTTGGAACAAAAGTTTTAGTTGATAGTGGATAAAAATCTGGTGTTGGGGGAAGAGAATTCAAATTTAATTTTGGTATGACTTCTGTGTCCACCAAGTTCACATAATAGCTGTTCAAGCATTTACCTTGTTCCGGAGAAATGCCTACAAAAAATGGCAAGAGGAATGGGAAATTTCTAGTGAGTTTAAAGGAAGAAGGATTTGCAATCTTTAAAACCTAGTGTTATTACTCATCCCTGGTTTTATGATTGTAACAGAAGCCGTAGATTCGTCACACTGTTTTGTAGATTAAGATGTGGTCATACTTTTTCCAGGGATCATCTTTATCGTATTAATTTATACAGTAGTCATGTCTGTGATTGCCTTCAAGACTCTGTCTCACCTGACCTTTTGCTTGCAAAATCTGCTTTTTGCTTGCAACTTGTATAATAAAGGCAACAGGAAGAAAATGATCGTAGATTTAACAAAATTGAAAGTGGAACTTCCGTATAATATTGTATCTATTCTATCCTATGAAAATTTTGAAGTTTTGGACATCATCTCTGAATTTATCAAGAGTAAAAATATCCATTTTTAATTCGTTTTGTATTTAATTGCTTTGTGGTAAAAGTTCTATTGTTTAGTTTTTAAAAATCATAATTTTATTCAAATTGTGGGCTTGTCATGGCAATTTGTCAATTAGCCGAAATAAAGAGTTTAAAAAAAATTCCTTTATTTTTGTTTACTTTTAGTTGTTATTTCGTTACCAAAATAGCAACCCATAAGACCAATGTTAAAAATTACGATTTTTAAACTTAAATTTACACCAAATTCGATTTTTTTCTTGAGGCTAGTTCTAAACTTATTTTAGGCCAAAACACTCTTAAATGCAAAGTTTAAGCAAAATCTAACCGCTAAATTTCGAGATCATGGAACACACATCCCTTCAGACATTGCTCGTATTATAGTATAGGATTAACTCTAATTTCACAATCTGTTAGTTGACTTCCATATTAATTTAAATATTCCTTATAAACAGCTGATATATACTTTGAAGTAAAGAAATTTCAAAATCTTGCATTAAAAATTGTAGTCGGCAAGTCGTTTTTTTTTGCATTGACCTTTTTTTACAAATATTTATTTATGGTTCAATTTCAACATTATACACAGAATGAATAACTAAACAATTTAACATAACGTGATATTAACGATATAGGGCTCGCCCTAGTTAGGGTCACCCGGGAACATATAAAATTGAAAAACTGTCAATAAAAGAATATTAAAAACAAAACATTACTCTAAATATTTGGAAAGAAAGAATTAGTCCAGATCAGGAAGTAAATCTTGTGGTAGTCTAGGTTTCAAACGTCTGTTTTCAGTTGGATGTCCGACGTTGAAGTATACTGCTCCAGGAACAAGATTCAAATTGTCAACAAACTTTCTGTTGCAGGTAGTTATAAAGTCTTTCACCAAGCTAACACCTAATTCCTGATGAAGGTGGCTATTCCGTACAAACCAAAGGGCGTTAACAGCAAATCTAAGAATTTTGTTTTGGAAAATTTTAATTCCTTATTTATAATCATTGACCTTATTCGCTTTGAATTAGTATGTTTTTTGCTTAAGAACAAAACAACTTTTCAGGTTAGCGCACGGCAAAAATTAACAGATGTTTTTTCGGTGCACTTATAAAAAGGCTACAGAAAACGCCCTTTCTAGACTAAATACAGTCCAGAAAAAGGCTGTTCTACGTGCAGTATGATGAAAATGAGTTTTTATTCAAAAAAAGTTTGAAAATTAAAAATTTTTTATTGCTATTTTTGTAAAGAAATAACAACGAAAGGTAAACAAAATAAAGAACAATACTTCAAAGGATTGGTTTTCATACAGCTGTTAACTAACTTTGAAAATCCTATCCTATATTACGAGCAACGTATGAAGGAATGTGTGTTCCCATGATGTAAAGGACTTTCATCATGGTGTGTTCCATGATCTCGAAATCTAGCGGGAAGACTTCGCTTAAACTTTGCATATAAGAGTGTTTTGGCCGAAGTTTAAAAAAGGCCTCAATCCCAGGAAAAATCAAATTTAGCCTAAATTTAAGTTTAAAAATCGTATTTTTTAACATTTATCTCATGATGGGTTGCTATTTTGGTAACGGAATAACAACGAAAGGTATACAAAAAGCAAGGAACATTAATGTTAAGCAGACGTTTTGAAAAAGCTGTTAACCGTGAAGAGGTGTAGTTGGTTGTTGGAGGAAATTTAATAGCTCTAATTACCGTGACACTAGCCTATATCAAAACAGAATTAAAACCAACGAGCAAGGCTCGGTTAACCTGGTACTATATATTAGTACTGTATATGCAAATTATTTGTCAACCCGGAAGTAATTAATTGCAAACTAATTAATTTTGATCATTTCTTATGTAAAGTCGCTTGAGAAAAACGATGTCGAAAAATCTACCACCCTCCAAAGTTGCGTTTGCCTGCTATGACAATTTTTCAAAATGGCAGCTGTAGTTTTGTAAGTTTTGTTGAATATATTTTGAACCATAAAGACAGCTGAACTAGTAATTTTCGAAAGTTAAAATTTTTACATTTTCATATATAAGGCTGCGGTCTATCCCAACCAAAACAACAACAATGCCGAATGCCGCCTCGCGGCCGTAGCGCTAGGCGCTGCAGAGGTTTACGGGGATCGTGTTTCAGAATTAACCGATGAAGATAGAAATTAGCTGCTAACTTTTTCTAAAAGTAGAAAAAAAGATCTAGTCGGCTATCTTTTTAGAATTTTAAAATAAAATTTCTAACTTCAGTAATAACTGTCTAAAATCATCTGTTTTTTAGTTTTGTAAATGCAGAGGTTTACGGGGATCGTGTTTTAAAAATAACCTCTTAAGATAGAGATTGGCTGTTAACTTTTTTTTAACGTAGAAAAAAGGATCTAGTCGGCTATCTTTTTAGAATTTTAAAATAACATTTCTTATTTCAGCTATAACTGTCTAAAATCATCTGTTTTTTATCGATTTTTAACTGAAGTTTTCTATTAGTTTTAATGAACTAATTACAAAAGTGTAACAGAGGGAAATTAGTACCGTTATTCTTCTTTAATATGACACTTTATTTATAGCTCTAGGCTTCATTTGGCAGAAGATAACACGATTCTAAAAAACCATTGCATTTGGGTGCGCGCCATGGGGAAGACCGGGGTGGTCCCGGGCTCCGGTCTACCCCTGGCGCGCACCCAAATGCAAGGGTTTTTTAGAATCGTGTTATCTTCGGCTAAATGAAGCCTAGAGCTATAAATAAGGTGTCATATTAAAGAAGAATAACGGTACTAATTTCCCTCTGTTACACTTTTGTAAGTAGTTCATTAAAACCAATAGAAAACTTCAGTTAAAAATCGATAAAAAACAGATGATTTTAGACAGTTATAGCTGAAATAAGAAATTTTATTTTAAAATTCTAAAAAGATAGCCGACTAAATCCTTTTTTCTACGTTAAAAAAAGTTAACAGCCAATCTCTATCTTAAGAGGTTATTTTTAAAACACGATCCCCGTAAACCTCTGCATTTACAAAACTAAAAAACAGATGATTTTAGACAGTTATTACTGAAGTTAGAAATTTTATTTTAAAATTCTAAAAAGATAGCCGACTAGATCCTTTTTTCTACTTTTAGAAAAAGTTAACAGCTAATTTCTATCTTAATCGGTTAATTCTGAAACACGATCCCCGTAAACCTCTGCAGCGCCTAGCGCTACGGCCGCGAGGCGGCATTCGGCATTGTTGTTGTTTTGGTTGGGGTAGACCGCAGCCATAATATGTATTAGTTGTTATATGTCATAATTGTGATATTGCTTTTTGAAGCTACTATTATATCTAAGTAGTACATGTTAAGTGAATTGTTTATTTTGCAACGGGTTTGAATTTGGTTATACAGTAGTCTATAGGTTAATGATGTTTCTTGTAATATATAATACAATACATATAAATATTAATTCTTTTTTAATGTGGCTATTATTTATACAAAATAATACAATATTTTATTTTGAAACATAACATCATAATATTTTTAGCAAAAATTTAGCTGTTTGATATAGTCTATTTTTATTGGCCATTAGTCTTACTGACAGGCTGCAAATGATGTCGCGGGACCACCGGTTTCACAAGGTTTCGGCATTTCGGGGGATGTGCCCATTTCTATTACTGGAGTCCTGTTGAAGAAATCGATACGATTAGATATCATGAGAGGTATTGAGCATTATTGTCAGCTAATGTAAAGTTTTGAATTTTGATAAGGAACAATCTTTCTCAACAGAGGGAAGTGGTTTTACTTCCCAAACTGCTCAATACTGTTGTATAAGTTAGCATAGGTAATGTGGTTTCAGTGGATTTTGTCGTATTCACTAAAATAGTACTTTCAATAAATTCTGACTTTAAATCTTGTTCTAAAGCAAAGTTTCCAGAACTAAAGGCCAGTTTCGCATCAAGACACTGATTTACGGTGGTTCTCATCGTTCGATAGTTGTAGCTCCCCAGGCGAACACGAACAACGCCAAAGCTTCAGAGAAATCGTTCAGTTTCTCAGAAACTTTTTTGTTCCCAGTATCAGAGTTGTAATTGAAAGGAATACTTTACAATTTTACTTTTTAAAATTATCACAAATTTAAATAAAATGCTGTAGTAACATAAAGTATTTTTCTACTTTTTTATATTTTATGTATTGATATAAAGAAGATAAAACTAATTTCTAAAAGTAATAAAATAAATTAATTTCAATTTTTCTCAACATTTTATTGGGAAATATGACGCATTCCAAGCATCCGGGCTGTTGTGATGCTGATTGTTTCCCATAAATTGATAGGCAAAATAAAATTTAATTAAAAATATTATTGAAAAAATAAATATCTATATATAATTTACAACCTAATAACATAATAATAAACTTATTCATAAATAATCAGTATGTACATAATTGTCTTTAATAATAAAATCATAAATTAATATTACACACTCTTTCGTCCTGGTCTGTTTTGTTCTCGGTGAGACGCCCAAACTGAAAAGGAGATACCAGAGGAAGGATAAATTTCAAGGAAGGAAGGGTAGAACTAAAAACCAAACAATAATAAGGGATAGGCAAAAACACCCAATGTGAATAAATGTAGAGATGAAGAAAGAAGAATGAAGAAAGAAGAAGGAAAAAAGGAAGAAAGAAGAAGGAAGAAGAAAAAAGAACAATAAAAGCAATTAAAAATAATTGAAAAGACTTGAAAAAAATTTAGAGTATTAAATAAATTAACAAAAATCTTGTTGAAAAATCCGGAATTGTGAATTTTAATTATTGTCAGCGGAATAAAATTTATTATTATTATTATTATTAAACAATATTAGTTTTTACACTACATGCAAAGTCAGTGCGCGGGGAATGTTTGTCAGTGGGATAGTGGATAGGTGGGTTACGATGAGTAGGCCTAAAGGCTGACCAGGGATACTGGCAGGCCCCGGGGATGTTATGATGTGCACAGCAGGTGTTAGTAATGTGCCCTGCGAGACCGACAACACTACGTCATAACATGTGGCATACCAGGATACCGCCGACTGGATATGAATATAAATTGACATAATATTTTATTTATTTAGGGTTTACACGGTGATAAAAGCATAATACGTTTCAAGGTCTTTGAATAAAAACAATATTCCAAAACCGACTTTAAAATGTCACATTTGTTGGATGTTATGGCATTTTAAATTTTTGGCAATCCAGGCAAGCACGGTTCTTTTCTTCCTTTTACATTCTTCCCCTACGCATAGTACGTACTGTAAATAAAAAATATTGTTTTCGGAAATTTTTTAAATTTTAGTTGTTCTTGGGTTCATCCATTTTAGTGTCCCCTGAGTCCAAAAAAGTGGTTTAAGAGTCACCAATAAAAGTTACTATGTGTGATACACTATAAACATAAATATTTTTAACAACGCCGTTAGTTGTATCTACAAAGAAATTACATGTGGAGGAAAAAAACTGCAAGCGATCGAGCCATGGAATATTAAGTAAAGCATATATATATTTAAGGTAAAAACACCTTTGGACAGTTCGTCTGAGACAAATACTGGGCCAATTTACATGGGGGTTAACGCAAAACGAACCTTAACGATCCTAAATAGTTTGTATTTCTTTGCATTTCAAAAATATTTACGATAAATTGATCGAAAATGGAAAATAAACATTTTTTCGCCGGTACTTGATTTTAACATGAAAAAAGTAAACTTTCTCAATCCTATGGACAGTGTGTATGAGACTTCCAATAGACCGATTTACATGCAATTTTTACCAAAAAACTAAACTTTTCTATATTGGAAGGTTTTATTTACTTTAACGTTATCTTACTTCCTTATATAGCAAAAATCAAATTTTCCAAACCCTTGCAATGAATTTATTTTACAACCTTTCAATCTGCGGATTGTTAACACGCGAGCTATTTGTCTAAACACATACATTAGAAGATCAAACACTCAAGTAGGGTGTTGTTCATTATGGCCAGTAAAAACTTGTTTAATTATAATGAATTATTCTATTAATGGAAAGAAAAAATAATACATTTTTGTACTATTTAAACTACCCAGTTTTATATTTGGTGGTTAAAACTAATAAGTTTTTATTTTTAAGTTTTTAAAGTTACTTAATTATGTAAAGCAGCCGATTAATTGTAAGGAAATAGCAATTTTAACAACCTATACATGTTTCACACCATTTGCTTACCGCTTCACTCATTATTACTGTATATCGACCGGGAACGACTCGTTATTTTTATTATGCTAATAGAGCTATACCTTTATTTAGGAAATGAAAATTATCCAAACTTCGTGAAATAATTCATTTCTATCGAGCCAACCAGCAAATGAAATGAATCTGGAAACACACAAGAGGGTCCCTAAACAATTAGTTTAGTAATAGTGGTTACGCTTGGGCTGGCCTCTGTATTGTTGTGGGATTTGCAATGGCATTTCCGTTTTCGATGATTGAATTTAGTATTGGCAATAAAATTGAATTGAATTTGATTATAATTTTTTACTCAGATACATTGTGGAGCAGCGCATGACGCTTGAACGGAAGGCGCCATCAACCATATTCTAGTTCTATTTAATTTCCTCTGAGGAAAATAAAATGTGATTAAAAATGAGCAGTCATGAGAATAGTTATTTTTTTATTTTCCGTGGTTGTTTCAACCCATAAACACAAGAGCTATTTGTATATTAAGAGAGATTACGTCATTACCGCTCAAGAATTGTAGATGGCCGCAAGAAACGTCAGCTGTGTGCGGCCAACATTAACAGAGCGACAAAGACTGTTTGTGTTCGTAATACATACAAGATTTTTACTACCCCCATAATTGCAACAGACACAATTTTTTATTGCATAAAAATGGCATTTAGTTTTTTGTTGTATATATTACACTGTAGAAACACACCTATCCCCGACTATCAAACATAACCTAAAATATTAAACAAAAAACAGTCAAAAAATAAATAATATAACGACAAAAAAGACGGTTATCTGTGGTATGGTTTGCAACAACAGCTGATCTTAAATCCTATACTCTAATACGAGTAAGGTATATGTGTATGTATGTTTCTATTTGTGTAAGTATGCACTCTCATCTCGAAAATAGCTCTAACGATTTTCTCCAAACTTTGAAAGTAACTTAGTTGTGGGATAAAAATAATATTACAGGTCTCTATGCTAGGAAAAATCTTATTTCGTTATATTCTTTAATTGAAAGTACCTGGGGCCGAGCATTTGCTCGGTAAACTCAAACAGAGTTACAGACAGTGCGGTCAAATGCCCAGTGCAAAGAGGCTTATTTCTTGTTCAAGGCGACCTCGCTCGCTCCGCTCACTCCCCTTTCAGACTATTTCAATTTAGGCCTACGGGTGTGCTGCACTGTGGACTGTGGTGTATATTTGTTAAAACACTGGTTGAATCTGAACACGTGGCTTCTAATTATTTAGTTAACAGCTATTTTCTCAAAATTCTTACTAGTGATTTCATTTTTTAATTATTAAAATGCAATTATACAAATAGTTGTATTATACTTATATATGACTTTTATTTATTTAAATATTCATAATCAGCAGAATGAGTTACGATTTAAAAACTTCTAAATTATTTTTATCATACAGTGGTAGGCCTACCATTTATAATTATTTAGTAACTGGCTGCCATGCAAAACCACATGTTTATGCTAAAACACGAGTTAGCTGTTTAAATGAATTATTTTTTTGTTTTAACTCCATATAAGATGAATGTTAACATTTTTAAAATTTCAATTAAAGATTGTAAAGAAATGAGATTTTTCCTGGCATGACCTGTATTTATGTGATTTTTATCCCAGAACTAAGTTGTTTACAAAGTTTAAAAGAAATCTTTCGAGGAGTTTTTGAGATTTGTGTGCATACATACATACAAATGTACCCTACTCGTATTAGAGTACAAAATATTAACAATTTTAACATTATCCTTATGCAGTTTTTTTAATTTTTATTTATTTTTTTTATTTCGGCTTTGGCAGTGCACCATAAAAGCCCACTTCAAAAATACAAAATTTTTGTACAGAAAACTATAACACTAACAACACAAGTAACAAAGTTCAACAATAAATTTGAGGTCCAAATGGCTTGAAGTTTACACGTTTACATCACACTAAATAATTTTCTTCAACTAAAAATTTTGATAATGAAAACCAAACTAAAGGATTGTCGTCTTTTAATAAATTTATAATTCTAATATCTTGAGGATTTCGAAAACCGAGATTTTGAAGAGTTGCCAATAGATTCGTTCTTGATTTGGTTAAGAGTGGACATTCAAAAATTATGTGATCCAAACTTCCTTCTGGAGCAGAACAGTCACATGAAGGGTCTGATTTTAGATTAATTTTGAACAGATGAGAGGGAAAATTTCCGTGACCAATTCGTAACCTATTGATAATAATGATTTCTTTTCTTCTGTCTGATTTAAATGACTGGAACCAAGGTTTTCCTCTGATAGATGGTGAAATGAAATGAAGTCTTGAACCTTTTATAGTAGCTTGCGAATCCCAGTAGTTTTGCCAATCTTCATGTATTTTCATCTTGACTTGGGTTTGTAAATCACTAGGTGAGGGCAATTTGTTATAACTTAAAATTATGCCATTAGCAATAGCTTTCTTAGCCATGTAATCCACAATTTCGTTCCCAATTATTCCACTATGGGATGGAATCCATGCAAATCTAATGTCAAAATTACCCGTTTTCAGCTTCAACCAAATTTTTCTAATGTCCAGGATTATAAGTGATGTTTTACTAGAAATGTTTAACGAAACCAGTGATTGTAGAGTGCTTTTGGAATCTGATAAAATAAGTGCTTTTCTTATATTGTTGTGTTTAATGTAATTTAGAGATTGAAGAATAGCAAATGCTTCGGCTTGGAAAATTGAAGTGCAATGTGGTAGTTTGAACAAACCAACAATTTTAAGTTTATGATCTAAGAAAGCAGAACCCACTGTATCATTGGCGGACCGTTTTGAACCATCAGTATAATATATTAAAGAAAAGTCGGACCACACTGAATTCATTGTTTTGAGAAAGATTTGTTGAATTTGTTGACAAGAAATGTGCTTGGTAACAAAATCGTCAAAAATATCGATAAGAGGAGGTAAACAATGGATAGCTTCAAAGGATTGATCAAATATAGGAGGAATTATTGTCTTGAATAAGTTTGAGTAACACAGCTTATTTTCTACAAAAACTGAAAGAATAATGGGATAGCTTTCGTGTGGAAAATTAGGAGAGAAATCAATCAGGTTATTAAAATAAATTAATCTAAGTACTAATTTATGAGCGGCAAAAATTAGCCTGTTCAGTAGGAACGTTGAACACAACCATCTTCTCCTTATGTTAAGGGGCATGATTCTTGTTTCTGCTTCCATTGCTGCTATAGGTGAAGATCTCATCGCTCCTAATATTATACGCAGAGCTTCGTTTTGAATCTTGTCAACCTTGGTTAATTTTTTAGAATTAGAATCGCCATATATAAAGCTGCCATAGTCAATAATGGGTCTGATCCAGTTTTTATATAGAAGAAGTAGTACATTTGGATGCGTGCCCCACCAAGTCCCAGTTAATGATCTCATAACATTCAGTCTTTTTACACATGTTGAGTGTAGTCTCTCGATGTGAGGCTCCCAGGAAAGTTTTGAATCAAACACTACGCCTAGAAATTTGTGATGTGACTTTATCGGAATAATGTGTTGATCCCATTTAAATTCCAGATCTTGGGGTTTGTAGCGTTGTTTAGAGAAAATTACAATTTCGGATTTATTAGGTGAGACAGTAAGTCCCATTCCACTCGTCCAGTGATATAGTGATTTGAAAGCTTTGTTTAAATCCAGGTTGCAAGAAGAAACCGATTCATTATTTGTGTAAATGACTAGATCATCGGCAAATTCTAACACTTGAATACGCGGATCAAAAATCGTGTGCAAGTCAGATGTGTAGACCGTGTAGAGAAGGGGGCTTAAAACCGAGCCTTGGGGAAGTCCCTTATATGCAATTCTTGGTCCATGAAGGACTCCTTTGTAGAGTAGAAAAGTATTCCTCTTATCAAGCAACAAACTGATGAACCTTGTTAGTTTATACGGCAACTTCAGTTGTTGAAGCTTACTTATTAATATGTCTACGATGACATTATCGTAAGCTCCAGAAATATCAAAAAAAGCAGCAGTTAGCGTATGTTTTTCGGCAAAAGCAATTTGTATATCCGTTGAGAGGATACTTATGCAGTCAAGTGTGCTGCGGCCCTTCCGGAATCCAAACTGGGTGGGACTTAGTTTTAAATGCGATTCGAGCCACCACTCCAGCCGTAACTTCAACATCCTTTCCATCAACTTACAAATGCACGATGATAAAGCTATGGGTCTGTACGATTCGTCTTCATTTGGATTCTTATTTGGTTTCAAAAGAGGGAATATGAGAGTATCCTTCCATGAATCTGGCAATAGACCGGCCATAAACAATTTATTGAAGACTTTTAATATGATTTCTTTAGTTTTAACTGATGAGTTTATTAGCAATTCATTGGGAATATTGTCCTTGCCAGGGGTCTTACATTCCTTAAGAGAATTTAAGGCAATAATTAGTTCCGAAAATGAAAATTCTTTATTCAAGTTACTGTTTTCAAACTCTCCTTCAAATACAGAAGTTGATACTATTGGGACAGAGGGAGGAGTTATCCTTTGAAAAAAGTTTTCAAGCCAGTCATCTGTCGAAGATTTAGATTTACATTTATTGTTCATAATTGACAGCCTATGACGAAAACGTTTTATAGCGTCCCATACAAAATTGACCGATTTATTTTCAGTTAAGGATTCACAAAATGAAGTCCAACACTCACGTTTTTTATTCTTCAAGATACGTTTAGTTTTTGCTTGAATCTTTTTCATATTTAGGTAGTTCTCTTTGGTCATATTGGTTCTAAATTCAATAAAAGCTCTCTTGCGTTCTTCTACTGCCGCTTTACAGTCGTCGTCCCACCACGGTGTAGAGGGGGATGGTGTATATGGTTTACGGCTATTACGGAGTTTTGGTATTGAATTGTTAGCTGCAGAGTTTATGATACTCAGTAACGTGTCATACAAGAAAATGGGATCATTATGAAATGAGGGGAAGTCTTCTATCTGTTCATCTAACAACTTACGGTACAAGGGCCAGTTAGCTCGCTTGGTGTTCCACTTCCTTGTTGAAAACGATGTAGTTGTCTTGCCGGGTGTGATATTAGAGCTAGCAGTGTCGGTTGAGTTGGCGGTTGAAAATAATTTGCCGGGATAGAAAAGTAGCTGCAACTTTATCGGTAGATGGTTTGAACCTCTTGAGTCCTCTATTATTTGCCAAGATATTAAGTTACTTAGGTTGGAGGAACATAATGATAGATCAATAGCAGTTGGGGAAAAGCGATACCGCGGAATAAATGTACTTGCACCATCATTCAAAATTATCAGATTATTGTACTGAATGGACTGATGTAGAGTTATACCTTTACCATCATTGAATTCATTTCCCCATGCTGTATTATGACAATTGAGATCTCCACATAAAAGTAAAGGGGGTGAAAACAAAGAAAACAGTGCATTCCAATCAAAGAAAGAAAGTTTTGCTTTTGGCGACACATAAATCGAAACAACAGTAGCTTCCATGTCATGCAATTTTATTTTAGCTGCAACCCATTGTACCAACTCAAATGCAGGACCCAAATTGGTGTGGGTTATTTCAACATAGTCAAGTGAGTTGTGAATAAGCAAGGCAGCACCACCGCCAACGCCTTTATCATGACGAAGTAACCTAAAGCCAGGAAAAAGTATTTGAAAATGAGGTTTATACCAGGTTTCACTGATACACGCAATTTTAAAATCATGCTGAACTAGTAATTGTTCAATTTCAGGTTTTTGTGCAGTGGCTGAGTTGCAATTCCATTGAAGTATGCTAATACTCATTAGGGAGATTGCAAATAAAATAAAGTACGAAACCTGCCTTCCATTCATAATAGGAGCATGATTATTATAAGAACTGAAGAATATCTTGAGAGCAGCGTTAAAGTGATTCATCAGACATGCTTTCGTTACCATTATTTAAGAATGGAGACAAATCAATGTTCATGACAGGTTGAAGGTTAGTCAATAGGTGAGAAATGTTGATTTTATTATCCTTGAATAAAGAGAGTGAATTCATAATGTATTTAGATACATCTTCGTTTTGTTTAGAGGTACCGGGAGTCGATACATTAGTGTCCACGCTGTATACAGGTTTAGTAGGCATTACTGTTTGATTGTGGAATTTATTGTAATAGTCATTTGTGTATTTAGGTTTTATTGATTGGCTTGATCGATTAACAGAGCGTGAAAAAGTTACATTTTTATGAACCTTTCTGGGCGCCTCACTATTATTCCTTGCAAGACGGGGTTGTGCAGGAATACTAATGGTTTCACGAAGCTCATTTGAAGTTTTCGTGTTCAAAGCAGGGAAGGATGCATCACTATTAAGATCCAAGACTTTTGAAAAAGACAAGGAGTTTCTTGTTTGTTTTGGGAAAAGTAGGTTTCTTGCCTCCACGTACGGAATATTCCGATACGCCATAGTTTCTTTAATTTGCTTTTGGATATCCCACTGTGGGCAAGATTTGTCAAGTGCAGAATGAGGACCTTTGCAATGAACACAAACTGGGTTAGTATATTGGGGACAAGAAGCACGGTCATGATGAGAGGAACACCCATTTGGGCATCTGGCAGAGCTTTTACAGTTTTTTGATGTGTGGCCATAACGCAAACATTTGAAACAAATAACAGGGTTGGTGACGTAAGGTTCCACTGGACACCTTGTAAAATACAAATACACGAATTCTGGAAGTTTTTTACCTTTGAATTTAACTGAAACTAGAGGCAGAGCTTTAACAATTTTTTTGCCGTCCTCTTGGGTAACAAGTTTTGTTAATCTTTTCACTGAGAGAACCGTCATATCATTGGATGCTTGTAAATTTTCAAAGATGTCGAGTTCAGAAAGAGACGGGTCAATGTATCTAATCAAGCCAATCCGTTCTAATTGAAATGAAGGAATATACACACGGACATTATGGTCTACAGCAAAATTTGAGTTGAGAAACTTATTGGCTGAACCGACAGTTTTGAAAGAACAAACTACTCGATTTTTGCTGTTACGCTTTACTTCTTCAACTCCATCAATGTCACTGTCAAAAAGTTTTTTACCTATAGCAATCGGTTAAAAATCAAAACAAAGAAATAATAAAACAGCTGACTTAACTAATTGTCAAAATACAGACCACGTGTTCCAGTATATACACGTGGCTTTGCATTTTGGCCAGTTACTGATGAATTACTTAATGATACCACAGTAAAACAATTCATAATTTATACTCATGGTTATGACATTTTTATAAATGAAAGTTAAAGATGAAACAACTAAACAATCTATGTATTAATAGGCTAGCATGCTTCATTTCCTCCTTTTTTCTCAGCTTGTGTGCATCGTAGGAGAAATCCGCGCATAGTCCTGTAAATGAGCAGAATCACTTTTTAATTCACATCGGCCCACGGGGCTACGCCCTACAGGCTTCCAAAGTTTCAATGTTAATCTTATGGGAGAAGGATAACTGATTGAGTCAAAGACAGCTGTTCTAATAAAACATGCTAGCAAATAAGGAAGAACAGAAGTTTCATTTATGAAACATTTTAGCGAATTTCCCATAGGGAATAAGCTATTACCGTAGGTCTCATGGTAAGACCTAAGCCCGGGACCATGTTACTTTTTCGTTTTTAGGTGCCCAGAGACCAAAAATAATAGTCATTAAAAATTTTATATATATATGTATATATATGTGTGTCCCTAGACACGATAACTCTCGTAAAAATGGTCCGATCGAGACCAAATTTGGTAGAGATGTGTAATCCTACGTTTATTCGGATGAGTTCGTAAACCAGACATATCGACCTACCGGAAGGGGTAGTTTTGAGGGGTTTTGTACCCCAAAAATGGGTTTTTTGCATTTTTCATATGTAAATTTTAAAAATTTAAAATTTTTATTTTGACCATTAGATTTAGCTCAAAACAACACACAATTTAGTATTTTGAAGGTTTGTTCTATCTCCATTGGTTACCGAGATATTACAAAGTCTAAAGATAGTACATTGTATTTTGGGGCTCCAATGTTAATCTTATGGAGAATTGGGATGTGTTAATATTTAACTTATTAACTAATATTTTTCTATGAAACTTGGAATTCAGCTTCATTTGGTTGAGATTCATCCATTTATGGTAAAAAATCTTGGGTTTTGTGCTTATCATGGCAGCAAACCTGCATACCCTTTTCCCATGTTAATCATATGGAGAATAGGCAAACTTCTTTAGCAATGGACAGATATTGATAAAACTTAGTAAATGGCTTCATATGGTTGAAATACATTTTTTTATGATAAAAACCTACTTTTAGTGTTCCCCATGGCAGCATACCTGCATACTCTCCCTATATTTATCATAAGGAGAATAGACATTTATTTCCCTATTTATGAGCATGTGATTTTATTTGGTTTATAGTTTTATGTGGTCAAAATTAATATTAATAATTTGGAAATTCGCTGAGTACGCAGGTCTGCTGCGACGGGGGTATTTAAATTAATTGGCTCAAGCTCAACTGAATTTTTGGTCGAATTTCGACCAGTGGGCGATTTCTAGTTTGTATAATTACAATTAAATTTAAAAACAAATTACACAAATTTGTATGTTAAATTACATAATTAATCTCCAGAAGTATCTTCTTCATGTGCGATATTAAAAATATGTGTATGGTTCTCTTTTTTGCGTGCAAAACCTGGACCAATTTTATTTAGATGACATTTTGTACAACCAATAACTACAGTATAGTTTTAATACCTGAGAGAAAGGAAGAATATTTTCCTTCTCAAACTCCTTTAGGGCTTTACTTGGGCCTCCGTTGTTTAATTTTTTACCGTTATAAATATATTACTTCTGGTGCAAACGACTGTACAACTATTATAAAGTAAAATGTAAAGTTTGCAAAATTATTTCTGTGATCTCTTTTCAATGCTTAAAAAGTTCCAAACATCGTCATGTGATACTGAATGTGATTTGTTAGGTAGATTAGAGTGGTGCAAGTTTGATAAGAGGGAGGGAAGAAGGGGTGGAGAGAGGGTAGGAGAGAAAAGCGAGGGGTGGTGAGGGGAGGAATTGATATCAGTCAGTGGCGATCCCCCGGCCGGTGATGACCATAGACCTATAAACATGGAACGCTGACTGAGTGATACGAAAACGGTCCGGCGGCGCGCCGCTACCCCCACCCAAGGTCGGTATGCCCGGGCGCTTTGGTACACACAATTCAATGGGCACGACGCGTTTTTTAGTACTTTCGGCTCAAGTTAAACGTAATTGATTGGTTTAAACGACCAAAACCAAATTTCTTTGCATGAAGGGATGTATGGAGCAATAACTGATGCACATATATTTAGTAAATATGATTTATTAATAAGTAAAACAAACAAAAGAAGTTTTTTACTGAATGAAAACTACACGTTCTTAAATAAAACAAGTTTGTTTAGTTTCTGTCTAATACCTAACTTAGATTTATTAATAGAGAGATTTTTTTCTTTTGCATATGAAAAGCAAACAGTATTAAAAAAGACAGAACCGATTAATTTTATTAGTATTAACTCATGGCATTCACTAAACTCTTGATTGATTGCATGAGTTTTGAAATGAACAAGGGACTGTACTATGAATTTTTGAGCTCAGGATATGCAAGGAATCTGTAATTTTAATATGATTAACTCTTGCATATTTATTTGGAATTACATACTAAGAACTATGATTTGTACGTGCACCATTCGAGGATCTTTTTAACTTTTTTTCTAAATGTATAAGAAATATAGGCCTTTTTTATTTTGGTTTAACTCAATTAACTGATAATATTTTCTTTTATAAAATAAAAATATTCATGTAAATAGCTACATAGTTTGAGTTAATAATGTTGTCTAAATATTAAAAAGAGTAAAAAATTCAATAAAAAATCATTTTATGAACTACATATAGTCTAAGTCTACGTCAAATTTAATGGATTAAAGAAAGTTATATATTTTTCAGTTTATGTGACAAAATTCATTGTGGTAAAAACAAATCCAGTATTCTTAAGCTGAAATGTACATATGATAAGTCGACCTTTATTTTAAGACGGAATGGATGTCAACTGTATAAGTTTTAATGACGTAATTCGATATATGCCATTGTATAGTCTACTTTATGGATATTTTCAATTAACTGTAATTATAGAAATGTAGAAAGCTAAAACTATTGAGAATATTAAGCCAAATTTAGAAACTCGTCGTTATTGTGCCATTTACGTTTTATAAAAAATACCTTTTGAAATGCAATACACTAACTATTATGTTTGATCCTTTCCATAGGACGTAATTTAACGATTGAATACGACGTTACCTATATACTATAGACCGCATTATAAACAATTATAAGCTATACAATATGTAGGCATTCCACTTTATATTACAACAAATAATATCACTTGACACATATCACAAGATATAGTACAGTATTAACAACAATTGATAACAAATAACAAAAAAATTCGTCACGCACTGTATTGAAGGTGTCTCCGGCCAGCGACTGTTTTATTAAAATGTGCTACGCTACGACGCAACGCGACGCTTCCGCCGATTCGTAGAAGCGCTCGCTAAAGATAAGATTACAAAAAAACGGCTTATCATACAGCAGATATTTTTAATGCAAGATAAAATTCAGAATCTTCTCTATAATTCATTCACTGGAAGTTTTTTCCTGACCTTACAATAAAAAAAATCCTCGCTTACTACTTTTTTCACTACATGATCAATCCAAACTAAACAAACTTTAGGCTAAGACAATTATTATAATTTTAAATATTTTTTGTTGGCCTGAAACCGATACCAAATTGTTAATCATTTAAAGCTGTAAAACCCTATATAAATTTAAACTACATTGCTTAGCGTTTTATAGGTTAAATATCGAGTTGAGTGAAACGCTGCATCGTCGTCGGTCACTCAGATTTTGCGGGAATTGCAGTTTTATACCGACCTCGGGAGGGGGAGATGATACAGTCGGACCGTTTTTGGCTGCCTTTCATTACTCGAGTCAGCATTCCATGTTTATAGTTCTATGGTGATGACACGTTCTCGTTATCAAATTACTGATAACAATCAGGCTTTCACGACGTGACTAAAAATAATAAACGGTATCAGTTAACTGACACATACTTTCTCCCAACAATATAAAAAAGATGTTAAAAGCTTCAAACATTAATTTCTTGATGACTCAGTTGGATAGTTACCGGCTGCGCAGGGCTCGTTTGACCCTACGCGCGTCTGTGACTTTTAACAACGTACTGCGTTTACCGCTAAACGAAAAATTGAATTTTCTCCGCAACCACTTGACGTAGAGCAATAATTTAAAATACTAGATTATTTAGTTTTTTGAGCTTGATTTAATGGTGATAAGTAAAATTTATTTCAAGACAACAGCTATTTTGAAAATCAAAAAAAATGATTTTTTAAACACTTTTTACTCCATAACTTTTGAACGCGCATTTTCTCGGAGATGCGGGTGGTGTCATTTTATCCACCATTTTAAGCTTAATAAACCACAAAATTTTAATCAAAATCGTTAGAGCCGTTTTTGAGAAATTTTGATTTTTGACGATTTTTGAGGGTTTTTGGGGGTAAAATACCCTTAAAAATCAAAAATTCAAAAAAATGAAAAAAACGCCTGGAATTATCGTGGATTTGGACCTATATACCAAATTTCATTAAAATCGGACCATTAGGGCATTCTCTAGCTCTGTTTACATCCTGACACACATACACACACACACACACACACACACACACACACAGACATCACTCCGAAAACCACTTTTTTGGACTCAGGGGGAACCATAATGGATAAATCCACCAACAACTCAAATTCGAAAATTTTGACGAAAACAATACTTTCTCCATATACTATGGTATAGGGGGAGAAAGTAAAAATGGTGCTGGTAGCGACTATCCTACTGCTACACCGTAAGTGCGGATGACTATGTCGATAATTAAAAAAAAGTGTTATAGTTTTGTGACAGAATTCAGTGATTACATTTTTATTTAAGAATTATTGTCTTCAAAGCGAGATAATGTATTCAAAATACATACATACAAAACATTAAATAATGTTACTAAAATATAGATTATATTAATGGTTTATCCTATACTGTGAAAATAAACTTGTACACTGGAGGACATCAGAAATCTGTAAGAAAATAACGAGTACGTTAAATGATTAATTGTTAATTGAATGAGTAATGATTAATTGTACTGCCCTATCGAATTTCCATATAATTTAGTACTAATAAATTTTAATATAACATTACTTACTGATGTATAGCACGGGTATAGAGTACTTTTTACTTATGGCAATTAATTGACCGTCTTCACTTGGAGTCAAACCATTGGTAAATATAAATGTTTTAATTTAATGCCAAAAAATCAAAATGATTTTTATCTCAATGTAACGAGCTTTCGATATTGTTGTTTCGAAGCCCCCACATATGCAATTACTATTCATATCCTTTTTTACGTACTTTTTAAAGTTATTTATTATTTCCTGAATTTTTTTCGACATATGAATAAACTCTAGGAATATCTATTTTATTTTATTTGTTATGCCTGGGACCAAAACCTTTGACGAGGTAGCGGAATTCTACCCCCGCTAAGTACCCACTACATAATTTTTTATAGCACAGTAAAAGGTGGATAGTTTTCCTGTCCGAACTTTTAATAGAGTATACAATATTCTACTTTGATGAATGGCTTATATTATTTAGTCACATGTAATACAAACTTTAGTTGCAAAATATTAAAATTTGGGGTACTTTTCCAGGAATAGAATCCCGATTCTAGTTCATTAGGTTATTTTTAGGGAGTATTTTTCTGTGTCTGGATATTTATAGGGTAGACCTACTTTTCTGAATCCCGAGGTTAGTTTTTCGGTTGATGTTTGGTTTGCCATAGTGATAATTTCATAGTAATCGAGTGATCGAGTGAATAATAATGTTTTTATAAAACTAGGGTTAGTTTTCCGGCCGGCCGCCAGCTAAACTCCATGCCACTTAAAATACCGCCCCTCACCCTTACGTTAAAAAAATTAGCACACGTTTTTTCATGGGGGTACTTTCCCGGTGGTATTTCCGATGGCGTGTCCCATTTGACACTTAGTCCTCTCCCATCCATCAGCACCAATTTGTGTATCACCCTTAGTTATAATAAACTTTTGTATGGAGAATTTTATTATAAAAAATAAATATATGCATTCTTGGAAACTGAAATATAATCATCATGGGTCCTATACTGCCTTAGTAGTTATTCTCAAAATGGGAATTCGCCAGCAACGAGAGGTTTTCAAGCCGATAAACATTGTTTCGTCAGTTTGTTTGTTACTCCAGAAGATGCATGAATAACATTACTCTAAAATCTGTGATTATTGTTATAACTATTATCTCAAAAAACTTTATTGTTAACTTTCTTATTTAAACACTTATTACTGTACTTTAAACTATTAAAATTATTGAGAATTTTTACGGCATGTTTTTTAGCTTGCTTTTGTAACAAACCCTTGGATGAGAACATGTTTTCTTTATTTTATTTACAACCACCTGAACCAAATTTTCATCGGAAAATAGTCTACTCATTCGTTAATTAGTAAATTTAAATTTCGAATGTAAATAGAAAGATCCATCACAAAGTTTTATATGGACATTGTTTAGGGAATTTCTTGACATGTTCTTGGACATACATTGGAACTTTAAGTAGGCTACTACAAGCTTACTTGGTTGCTTAGTAAGCTGCTCCAAAGTTCTAATCCTAAGTCCATCAAAAAGTTAAATCAGCTTGAAATATCTAGTAAATTATACAAAATTGCATTTAACACTATGCATGGGCCTACTTCAGTTTAGCCTCAGGCCTAAATCCGTGTTTAACTCTTTAGATCCATCATTGGGATCTAAGAACATTGGACTAGAAAATTCTGTGCATTTTAATTGTTATTGTTATTGTTATTGTGTCTTTCAACGCCAGTGGCATTTTTAACGTTTTGACGGGGAACGGTCCAAACCCCAGTCTTGTCTAACATCGACCAGTTGTTAGAAAGCATCATTAATTAATAGCCCGATGACAAATAAATGGCAACTGGGTCCGGAATCACCCCAGCTTTAAAAAGCTATTAACTTTTCTCTGGATCGAACCGGCAACCTTTGGATTCAAAGGCGAGCACAATAACCACTCAGCTACCCAGCCAATTCGAACAACATATAAATTATAACATATGAATTGTTGGTTAAAAGGGGGTGGGAATGTTTTAATGTGTATTCATATTCAAAGTACTTGTGATTTAATTTTGTAATTTTTTGTCTAGTAATGTAATTAAAAATACCCCCGTCGCAGCAGACCTGCGTACTCAGCGAATTTCCAATTGAATTTTGGTATATTTTCTATTTCCCCATAAAATCCATGGGGATGAGAGTATGTTGGTTTGCCGCCATATGGGTTTTGTTGGTAAATATAAGTTAAACCCTACCTAGTGATTGTACATACCAAATTTTATAAGGCTATGGTGTTCTTTTTACTTTCCCCATAAACCCCATAGGGATGAGTACGTAGGTTTGCCGCCATATGGGTTTTCTAAGCAAACATAAGTTAAACGCTTCCTAATGAATGTACATACCAAATTTTATCAAGATATGTCAGTAAATAAGCAAGATAAAAGGTTTTGTTGATTTCCCATAAAAATAACATGGAAAACATAGTCTACTTTTTGGATTTTCTCCATAACCATTTAAGCTAGGTAAAAAATTCAAAATAATAGATTGTTTGGTTTTTTAAGCTCTTTTAAATGGTTTAAGTTAAAATTGTTGAATTTTCTAAATAAAAGTAAAAAAGCCAAAAACCCATTTTTAACCCATTTGAAACCCCATAAAACCCCGTTCCCATGGTCCAATCATTCTGGTTCGCGAACTCAACCTAGTAGACGCTGGCTTACACCCCTGTACCAAGTTTCATCAAAATCGGAGGTTCCGTTCAAAAGTTATCGTGTTCACGAATATACATATATCAATTTGAACGAACGGTGTTTTTGGCTTCTAGGGACCTCAAAACGAAAAAGTATCATGGTCCCGGGCTTAGGTCTTACCGTGACTACTACCGTAATAGCGTATTCCCTATAGGGGAATTCGCTAAAAAATTATGATAATTTCCTTCCAATAAATATTAAATAGCTCCAATACACACCAGCAATTATTAGTGTGTATTTAGATTCTTCTTGACGTACCTAAGATGTATAAAATAACATCAATTTTATAGTAAATAAGTTACTTTAAATTAATTATTGAAGCGATTATAATCACATCACCGAATTAGTATGATGGACCGATCTTTATAGTAGACGTATTGCTGTAGAAAGTTATATCATCCTACACCTACACTCATCTCTCACTCATATTCAGGTTAAATTACCCACTATGTAAGGTCCCTGTCTCAAATAGTGATATAGTGATAGTGATATAAATAGTTTCAATACATACATTTCAATACAATCTTAAAGTTAATAAATGTATATTCAAAGCTACAAATTTCGTTCTCTGTGATTATTTACAAAACAGCTGAGTTTTAATAGACAGTAATCTTTACTCAAGAAAATATATCAGTTTAATAGAAAAATTGTTCACTCTTTCTATAAACGTTGCGACACATTTAATACATTTTCCGGCTAATCCTCGCAATTAATATTTTTCGTAGTAAAGGAATTGGTTACGTATTAAGATGCATTGTTAACTTTATTTATGAGGTAGAGTCTATTTTGTTTGGTTTTGTAACAAAACCAGTATAAATCAAATATCTCAGTGTTCACTTCACAGACTGCTTCAATAAGTAAAGTTTTGCCATAAAATGTCATGTTCACCGTGTATCAGGCTTGCCAAACGTCTCTAGTTCGACGCGAGCTTGACTAGGAGTCCGTGTCACTTCAACACTGGCTCGATTACAAAGTTGAGTTTCTCCTGACCAGAAAAACAAGAATGGAATTACAAGTATTAATGATTTGATGGTACTTATGATAAATCTGAGAATGTACACATTCCGATTGCTACCATGGATTAAAACTTTGCTTATCTGATCGTCTAAGTAGTAAAATAAACGCTGAACAAAAACCGCAATTCCCATCAACAGACCGGAATATTGTGGACTAATAACGACGAGATTGGAATATAACACAGGGTACGCTAAACATCCACTGTAGGCAGCAGTAACAATGAGAATCCAGTACACTAAAGCGTTGCAACCAACCAAATAAACTGCCACCATCATGAAAAAAGGACAGAACACACTGACAAAAACATACACGCGGTTCATAATTGTCTTTGAGATAAGATTATGCCTAACTATAAAATCGGCAAAGACACCACCGATCAAACATGCACAGAAACTTGCGGAAAACATCATAACATCATTGCGCCTTATTCTAGGAAGGTGTAAAATGAGCACTTGATAATTTCGAAAGTTGTCCATAATATTTTCCCCAATCAATTCCAAACCACAAAGTGCCAAGATAAGATAGAAAAGGGAGGTTGAAGTAAGAATCTTTACCCAAGGAATTCCAAATAATATCTGCATTCGGTTCAGTGAGGAGGTCCCATCGCCACAGGTTATGGTGGAGCACTCGCGTTGTGAGATGAACGGACTCTCTTCTGGTGAGTTGAATACTAAAACTGAGCACAGAGCTGCTAAAATAAGTCCAACTATCGCCATTTTGTAATAACCGGAGCTCCACGAAGTGTAGATGTATTTGAAGATCACGTGGCCCAAGACTCTTCCTATGTATGAACCTGACAGTACGATTGCCATAAAAGTGTTTCTGTTGGAGGGCGGGACCCAGCGGCTTATAAGACCGATTACACTTGGGTAAAAACAACCGTCACCGATCCCCTCGGCCACGTTTACCACAATAAACATGGTCCCAACCTCTTTCAAAGTAGCATACACCATATTACTGAATACTGTCAACAAAATGCTTGCGATGAGGACATATTTAGGGTAAATTAAAATTGACAACACCCCTGCCGGCAATGTTGATAGAACCATGCCCATGAAATGAGCAGTTCCTGCCATAACCGCGAATTCGGATGACCAGTAAATATTCGGTAAGGTAAAAGGTATTCTTTTCCTTTCGATGGATTTAGTAGAATACAAATATGGGCAGTCACTATTAGAAGTTTCTCTAAATTCTGTTACCACTTTCGATTGCGCGGTTACTAAATCCAGTATATCTACAACTTCATAAAAACAAGAAACCCTGAAGGCCATATTAGCCAAGGCCGAAGTGCACAGCGCGCACACAATCCACCACTGAGGGACGGAGGAGATGACAGACTTGATGATTGGCATATCGTAGACCAAAGATGTTCACAATGTAAAGAGTGTTCCACGAGCTAGATACTTTTATCACAGACTATGCCTAACATTTAATTTAAGACTTTTTGTAATATTTCGGACAATAATACTACTGCAACAAAAGTCTTGCGGAAAGAATAAAAACTGCTATTGATTTGTTGAAACAGCCTAAACAATTTGAAGTTTACATTCTGTTTATAAGTGAACTATTCAATATTATTGTTTATAAAAACCAAACATATGTTCCTTATTTACGTATTTATTGGGTTTATTTATAACTTTAGCTCTGCTCTAACCCCAATATATTTGTGGTTATAGTTATAGCCAGGGCTGTGGAGAACAAATAATCAAAAGATATAATAATCAATAATAAGATTGAACAGATAATCAAATGTCTATTACATTACAGCAGTTTTCCCAAGTCCTGGTTATAGCTTCTACCATCAGTTTCGCACGCATTTACAGATGTTAGGTGAATTCCAACTACACATACTTATTATCAAGGAATCTAAAATAAATAAATAAAGAGAAGGTAGGGGTCAAGACAGCAATGCCCTCTATGCACCAGGTGTTCTTTTGCACCTATGACGTCATCATTAGCATTAACAGTATTAGTAAATGGTGATGTCATAGGTGCAAAAGAACACCTGGTGCATAGAGGGCGTTGCCTGTCTTGACCCCTACCTTCTCTTTATTTATTTTAGATTCCTTGCTTATTATGTAGTTGGCCTTGGTTATGTCCACTACCAAAATTTAAATTAAAAAACAAAATAAATGTTTTACGTTCACTTCATATTATGTCCTTTATGATTGATGTGCAAACGACAAACGTCAATATCAAAAACTAATTTAAAATGTACATTTGAATTTTACATTTTGTCAAAGTAGAAATAAAAATTACCTAGATCAGTAAAACTTCTTACAATTTGTTCACTGTTAATTTATAGTTGAATTAATACATATATTCTGTGCGTAAGATGTCAGAAAACATATAAATACAGTAGGGCCTACTTCTCACAACAAAAACTGGTTTTAAGACACACAATCATTGTTAGCACTCATTCAAAAAGTAATATCAGTAAGATTTGTTATATTTTAAATTGTTCACTGTAAATTACTGAAAAGAATCCTGTGTCCTAAATTCATATAATGTTATTTGATCACTAACCAAATTATAAACATTAAAAAAACTTATAAAATTGATTTAGTTATAACGAAATTTACATAATAGTGAATTTTTTATAATTATACTAAACTTTACATTCAAATTTCGTGGACGTTACAATGATTGGACATAACACAAGTAGTAGACATAAGAAAGGTGGGTAAAAAGTAGTGGTAATATCATTGACTATGTACACTAACGTGAATAGACCTCTCATCCAATGCATTTAGTTTGAGGCAAAAATTTGGAAGTTCGGTGGACGCCGCACCAGAGTGGCTGCCATCGATGTTGTTATTATTCAGCTGAATTTACAGTGCTGCCAAAACATTTTACCAAAACATAAACATAACTTTCAGTTATAAAATGTTTCATCCTTGGTTTAGAAGAGTGGTGATACTGATTTATCTATCATATGTTACGTGTACTTCGATGGACGCCGCACGAGATCGCACCACCATCAATATGCTTCACACACGCCTATGCTATGAGAAGTCTACTCACGTAGTGTACAAAGTCAATGGTAATATAAATGGTCGACCTTATTAATGGACATTTGTGGACACACACACACACACACACACACACACACACACACACACACACACACACACACACACACACACACACACACACACACACACACACACACACACACACACACACACACACACACACACACACACACACACACACACACACACACACACACACACACATATCGTATGGCTAATTTAGCCAGCCACCAGGTTTTAAGAATAGGAAAATAAATTCTGCGGTGCAGAGCACCTGAGTCAGTAAACACTAAAATGAAAATTAGACCTCTCTTTATAGAGCTGAGCTAACACACCCTAAATTTTTTAATTGGCCCTGGAAAGGGCCATTTGCATTTTGTCTGGCAGCCCGCATAGCTGAGAGATCACGTGCGTGATAGTTCAGCTGCCAAAGTTGTTGTTCGTTTAGCACCACCCGGGGAGTACGTGCAGTTTAATGGAATGCTGCGGACGCGAACAACTTCACCCCCCTGTTATTTGTGGACATAATAACAATGGACCTAACAGCCGTGAATCTTTGCTTAAGTTCTACACCTTTTAGGGATTCATGTCCTTAATTAGGCTAACTTTCAAAGAACAAGTTCTTTCGCTCAGCTCTCTCACCCTAACGATACTAAAGTATACTAACCCCAAAAGTAGGGACACCCCATGTCAAAAGACTTGGTTTCACTTTTGTAAAACAGGTTGGAATTTAAGCGTTGAAGCTAGAAAAACCTCTCGTAATTGCAATGGCAAAACGCTTCTTTCTACCTCTCAAGTGTCAAATGGCATCTCGCTACACATTACACATACACTACAGAATACTGTACCTGCTGAACCGTCGAGCGAGCTGTGAACTCAAAATGGATCAGGATAGTGGCAAAAAATTATAGCAAACGGAAATATTAATTGTAGTAAATTCCCTTTTGAGGGCTTCAGAAAAATAACTGCTTTCCAGTCTAGTAATATATGCTATAGAAATGAATTGCATCATAAAATTGAAATGAAACCCTGAAACGTACCTCACCTCAAAATACTGAATTGATTTATTATGTAGTATATATTTAGAAATTATATAATCCTTTCCTGAAAAATGCTCTAAAACATTCTACATATCTATGTACAAAACAAACTAAATTCATATAATGTAGTAGGCTGTAAAATTCTATCTTAGCTCAAAACTTATTTTTCCGTCTGACTGTAAGTGAGTTTTGATATCAAGTTGAAACTTTGCTAGGTAGTTTCGGTGGTATAATATTTTAACTTTACAGTTAATTTGTTAAAAAATTTTGCACTTGATAAAATGTTTTTATCAATATTAAGTTTTAACCAGAAATTATTCAAGTCCTAAAATTGAAAAAATCCTAAAAGTGGCTAGTACTCAAATTAAACCAAGAGTATGGTTTTACTATTGGATTTAAGACCAAGGTGTCATCAGTTTCCGAGGAAAAAGATTAAAATACAACTTGTATTAAGATAGAATATTAAAGATTAAAATACATCTTTCTAATTGAATTTTTTACTCTATGTACACAGAGTATAAAATTCTTTACGATCGAGTTTAAATTTCACTTAGGCGAATTTCAGACCCCCAAAAGGCTTCTTTATTACTAATTTGATTTCAATGAAATTCTCAGGTTAGATTTTAAGTACCGGTATTTTAAACTAGGTAATAAACTATAATCGAGCAATTATTTTCAAGTATTAAAAAAGCTTATTTTCCGGAAGTTTTGATAGAATTTTAGTTGTTTAAACTACATGATTTGACTAATTTAGTTGCTATGATCAGTTTATTTTCCCTCATCGCAGCTGAGTTGTCGCTGTATGTTTAAAACAACATAACCTTTTCACATTTTTTGTTTATATCTGCTCGCCGTTATGTTACGTTTTTAAATAAAATTTAATTGATATTTTGACAGACCTATTTGTTAAATTAAATAGATCAACACTGATACAGACTTGTTGAAGTTATAAATTATGCCAAAAGATAGGCATGTTGATGTGGAATGAATTGCTGTCGTACGGAATTATGCGATTAACTAACTTATGGGATACAACTAATATTTATTTGGGAGAAAGATTTGAATTGAACAACTAATTAGAATGTGTTGTGCCATTGTAGCCTATGTCTCAGGTAACAAAATATGCATTAAGTGTTAAGTAAGCGTAATTCTACAATACTTACATTACTTGATTTTTATTAATTTGCAATCATGGATTTTAAATTGTAATGTTTTTTTTCGCTCTACAATCTATTTACCTTTAATATTATAAGCATAATTATTATTAAGTTACTTGCTTGTTTAGAGGTCTTAGCTAAAATCATTGTTTGTATGTATTTATTTGTAGGCTAGGGCTAGGATGTACCCCGTTGACTTCGGACGGTTAGATGACGTTCCACTCTTCACATTCGAGGAGATGGAAACCTCCGTTCTCTCCCTAAAGAGCAACAAGGCTCCTTACCCGGACGGGATTCCCAGCGAGGCTTTTGTACTGATATTTCATTTATTTAGTTAAGAAAAATAATTTGGAAATGAAGCAATTTTCATATATATAACACTTCAGATTCCAGTTGAGTTATTTTGTTTTGCGAGGTTGCAAACCTTTCTGTTTGAAATAGATGTAAAACGAATTTTCATTGATAGGGTTGATACCGTTAATGCCTGTACTCACTCGTAGAAAATGTAAGTAAAATTAATTAATAATTATGCAACTTATCTCAACCACAATTATTAAGAAAATAATTATTGATTGTTATATTCAGAGTCAGTAAAAAAGAGAAATAACTTTAGGCAGTAGGAAATGAAAGATTATTCAATTGTAATATTTTTCACTGGAAACACATTTTATAGATTTTCATGAATTGTTTTCTGAGAATATAAAAATGTAAATCACTTTGAAAATAAAAATAGGCTTAGATATCTTTAGTATGTACTAACCTTAATTGGTTGTTGTTCGCAGACGAGTTTCTGAGGCTGAGGGAACATTTCCTTTGGTATGGTGTCAACCCATGTACAGTACAGTAAGCCACAATTATAATTTATGGTTTGGGACCTAATATTTTTGGATGAAATAATTAATTACTGTAATTTTAAGAAGATTATTTCATGTCAGAGTATCAAGATGTTTATTGTTTATGCTACTGAAGTTCAGAACATTTAATACATTGCTTTGTTTAACATGTTGGCACTTTTATTTAAATGGTCACCCCTTTACTCTCTCAAAATCTTAGCCAAATGAGGAACACATATACTGTGGGGCTATAATTCCAAATTATCTCAAATTGTGTACTGTCTTGGCCCTTTGGTACATAATTTATTGCGCCACTCTGCTAGTATTAGCCTACCCTCAACCACAAAGTTTGGCTAAATTGAGAGAAAGGGTGTTGAATTAAAATATTTAATAACTAAATAGGGGTGAAAAACCTTGTTAGCCTTCAAGAAAATTAAAACAAATAACCTTAGAAACTATATTTTCTTATAGGCCTAACAACTGACAGTTGAAATATATTTGCAAAATAATATAAGCCTAAAGAAATAAAATGGTTAATTTTAATTTGAATTACCTTTCGAAGGAAGAGTTAACCTATGAATTATTGTGTCGGGGTCAAACTATTGCTGCAGATAATGTAGAAGCCCTACGCCGACAACTTCGGAAATGTCAAGATGAAAGGATAGATATTAGGCACATAGATGGGAAGCTAAGCCTCAAGGAAGAGTTTGAAAACGTACAAGGCAAATTAGACCTAGTAGAAAACTTATTAGAAACTGAAGGTGACAGCCTAACTAATTTACAAATAGCAAAACTCAAGGCCAAAATAAATCACATTGGATTAAGAGTGGGTCACCTCAAAAAATGCAAACTGGACAAAATTTATGAAGGCCTATTGGTTAATGTCAGTGCCAAGTTTGAAAAAATCTCAAAATCCTTCGAGGATGTCAAAACAACTGTATCTGAAGAGGACTTGGACAAGTTCGAAGAGCGGATCAACAAATCCATGATTGAAGAGGAAGAAATAAACGCCAGAATAGATAGTCTCAGATTTGATGGAGCATCCTCAACACCTATTCGGCAGGAGGACAAAATTACGACCGACACAAATGACCAACATCAAATACCTTTAATTCAAAACCAGGAGGAAATACATAGGCCTAGCGGAATAAGGAACCAGGCTCAATTACCACTCGCTGGGCAGGGTTATGCATTTCATTCCCGTGAATTAGAAACTCCCAGAATATTCAACAAGCTCTCCAACCCATTGGAAAAATACATACAGAATATTCCAGTAGCTAATGGTCTCGAAATTCACGTTTTACTGCAATTTTTAAGAAGTTTAAAAAAGTTAGAAACAGAAACCTCTTTGACCACCGATCAAATTTATGAAATTTTACCTAGCCGAACTACTGCTCCGTTAACTGCCAAGGTATTGGAATACAAGTCAAGTCATCAATCGTTAGATGAATTTCACGCAAATGTGTTGGAAACATTCATTCCCTTCACTCTTCAGGAAAAGCTAAAGCAAGATTTAGTCTACCGACCGCAACGTCACCGAGAACTACTTTCTATCTACATTGAAGAAGTTAAAATGAATCATTTGATATTGAGGACAGGACTTGATGAGAAGAGAATTGTGACATTCATCAAAAACGGCATCCATCCTGATGTAAGGAATAAATTAATTTTTGAGAACAACCCACAGTCATTTAAAGATCTAGATCAGTTGTGCATAAACGCAAACAATGTCCATTATAATGATTATTTGCGGGAAAAACCTAACTCTGATAGAAATCGTAGCTTCAACACTCCCAATCAACATGCCAAAAACGATCAACGTGTAGGCCTAGGACACGAGAAATCGTATTCCGGACAAACATCACCCAAAACGTGTTACAATTGTAACAGGGCAGGTCATATAGCCCGTAACTGCTATAGGAAGCCAAAAAACGCATAAGTTCGGGAGAAATTAAAAACCAAATTAATCACGTAATTTCTCCCGAAAAATCCGAACAAAACCATGCAATAGAAAAATTTGATAGGAAGCACACACCCCAATTCAAAGGAGAACTTAGAAAAATTGTCAAACTATGGAACAAAAAAGAACAACCGGAAATAAGGAAAATAAAAGGAAAAATTATTGAAACATTGCCATGCATAGATATTGAAACACATAAAAACAATATATTTAAAGCGTTATTGGACACAGGAGCTAGCAAAAATTTTATCAGCGAAGATATGTATAGAAAACTGATAGTGGAAGGCGTAATAAGGCCAGGAAAGAAATGGCTGGGAACCATTATAGCGGCTAACGAATCTACGATTGATGTTTTAAACCAATGTCGATTAAAGGTAAAAATTGGAAAATATTTCTGGAATGATGAATTTTTAGTAATAAAACAAAACAGTTTCCAGATGATTTTAGGAATTCCTTTCATGAGAAAAACCGGATTAAACATTGATCTTGCCCGAAACATCTGTTATTTTGAGTTCAATCCACAACATAAAATTAAGCTCACTTGTCACCAGGAAATCAGCGAAATGATAAATAACATTAAGATTGGAACTCCAGAGATGACGACAGAAGTAGAAAAATTAATTGCATCACATCCAGAAGTTTTTACTAACAAAATAGGGGAAGCTCTCGATTTGGAGGTGGAACTGAAACTAACTGATAACAAACCTGTAAATATTAGGCCCTATTACTTAAGTCCACCGGCGGTACAGAAAATGAAGAAAATTATTGATGAATGGCTCGAACAGGATATTATAGAACCTTCCACAAGTGAATACAGTTCACCGGCCTTTTTAACCAATAAAGACCGATTAGTTGTCAATTATTCCGAATTGAATAAGAAGCTAATCAAGATGAACTATCCGTTGGGTGATTTGCAAAACATGTACCAACACCTGCAAGGCGCTAAATACTTCTCAATAATTGATTTGAATAAAGCCTTTTTACAATGTCCTCTTGCTGAAAATTCCAGAGACATTACTTCATTTTCCACTATATTTGGAAAATACCGTATGAAAAGGGTATGTTTTGGTCTACAAGTTGGAAGCTCTGTATTGTCCAGTTATTTAGACAGAATTTTCAAGGAGATTAAATTTAAATATCTAATCAATTTCTGCGATGACATTGTTGTGTACAGTCCAAATAAGGAATCTCACTTGGAGCATATTCGGAATGTGATTGACATATTAAGCAAGCATAAATTAACTGCTAACGTTGAAAAAGCAAAATTCTTTTGCAAAGAAATAAGTTTCCTGGGACACATAATTAAGGAAAACACTATCACCATAGATCCGGAACGAACCACGAGTATTAAAAATTTTCCCATTCCCAAAAATGTAAAACAGGTCCGGCAATTTACTGGCATGTGTTCGTATTGGTTAAAATACATACCACACTGAGCGGAGATATGCGCGCCACTACATCGCCTCAAACGAAAAGGTGTGAAATTTAAATGGTGCGAAGAATGTCAGAAAGCGTTCGACAATTTGAAGAACATAATTTCGAACCCACCGATCTTACAGTTGGCTGATTTTACGAAACCATTCATTTTACAAACCGACGCATCTATGATAGGAGCTGGCGGAGTTTTATTGCAGTATAATGAAAATCAAGATTTAATGCCTATTGCATATTATTCCAAGAAATTCACCGAGGCGGAATTGAAGTATAGCATATACGAGAAAGAAGCGTATAGTGTCATATTATGCATTGAAAAATGGCACGAATATCTCGAAGTGCAGCCTTTCACTCTTATTACTGACAATCAAGCGCTAAGCTATGTTTTAAATTCGAAGCGCAAATTAGGGCGGCTATCTCGATGGGTGGAAAGATTATTAAACCTGCCGTTCACTGTGCAACACCGTAAAGGCAGTGAAAATGTACTTGCCGACGCATTGTCTCGTTTATATGAAGATGATCCGAAAAATGACAGACAGCTTGAAATGTCAAAGGTCTCTGATACTAATCGAGAATTAAATGCCTTGAGAGAAAAACCAATTAAGGGGAAAATAAAAAATCCCAGTCGTATGTAAATAATGTAAATAGTAATTTAGATAAAGAAGAAGTAAGGAAAATTAGTAATGACTATTTTTGTAACATGGTAAATGAAATACCATTGGCCTTTACTGATCTGAAAACGCATCAAGATGAGGATCCGAAATGTCAAGAAATTATTGCTAGTGTTAAGGCTGGGACAAATCAGCTTTGTTATTTTCTAAAAAAGGACCTTTTAATGTATAAAAACAGCAAGGGAAAAGCTCGAATTTATCTGCCCGATAAATTGATAAATTTAGTGTATACATTTTACCACAATACTGTATTTGGAGGTCATTTGGGAATTTCTAGAACCCAAGGCAAAATTAATGAATATTTTTATAACCCGAATCTAGACCAAATTGTTAGAAACAAAGTCAAACAATGCAAGATATGTACGATGTCTAAAACTTCTCAGCGCAAATATGAAGGAAAATTGATTTCTTTGCCCATTGAAAAGACTATGGATACGATTTTTATTGATATACTAGGACCTCTTCCTAGAACAAAAGGCGGAAACAAATATCTACTTGTGATTGTGGATGGTTTTAGCAGATTTGTTTGGTTATACGCTCTCCGAGATTCTAACTCCAGATTAATTATTGATAAGCTGCAAAATGTTTTCACGCACTTTTCTGCCCCCAGAGTAATTGTATCAGATAACGCATCATATTTTATTTCCAAGGAATTCAAGATATTCATGTTTAAGAATTTTATTCAGCAAAGACGTCTCGCATCTTATCGGCCTTCCGGAAATAGAAGTGAAAGAGTAATTAGATGTGTGAGCACATTGTTACGCTGTTTTTATCACGACAATCAAACTGAATGGGACAAAGAAATAGATTATGTACAAGCAAGTTTAAATACAGCTAAAAATTCTTCAGTCGGATACACGCCTTTTCAACTAATGTTCAATCACGAACCCAACACGGCATTGTCAAATTTATGGGACATTAACGACTTCATATCGGAACGCACGAGTTTAGACGAAAGGAAAGAAAATTTAAGAAGAGCTATAAATAATGTTAAGAAGAGCGTTGTCAATAATCGGAGAAGAATCAAGTATCAAGACCCCAGGAGCAGACATCCTTTCAAGTTAAATCAAATTGTATACATCAAGACGCATTATCTGAGTTCCAAGGTCAAGCAGTTCAGCAAGAAATTAGCGTTGAAATATATTGGACCATACAGAATAATTTATTTTTTTACGGACGTTACTGTTTTAGTTCAGAAAGTAGACAATTTGATGGATGTAAGAAAAACGCATATTATAGACTTGAAAATTGGAAATGTTTAAAATTAGGAGTTGAGTAAAACGTTTTAAATGTTTATGAGGTGGAAATTCCATGGCATTGTATACTTCCACCTGAAAAAACCGGTTTTACTGGGCATGCAAGTTAAATTGGGAAACGCATTGTATTTCTTGAAAATTTGGGGAAATAAACAATAAATATTTGTTATGTAAAAAAAAGGTTTTGGTATTGTTGATAAAAGATAATTTAGCATCTAATTTAAGAGATCGAATTTAAGTTTAAATGCGGTTATGAATGAACGCATGATTGTGTGAATAAATGAGTTGGGCCCGACGAAAGTTGAATGAATTTGTTGTATGTGGAATAAATGGTTAGTTTTAGGTCACTTTTTCACTTCACTGCACTATTTTACACTTGACACTTCACACACGAACACGCAAAAACAAAAGACACGACACGAAACGAAAATAAAAATATACGACACACAAACCGACACGCACTACTTATTGAGTTTCGAACTCGACTGACATACAGACAGACAGACATACAGACGTACAGAGACGATGCTAAAATTATCTTAGTCATTTCCGCTTTCACTTTTAGGGAAAACCTGTGTTCAAATAGTCAAAGTGCATGCCCATGCAACCTGTTGGATTTCCAAGGAACTAACGGACAGGCGGGAAAAATTCAAATGCTTGTAATTACTTTCGAAGTTTCTTTTATTAATAAACTTTGTATCTTTGTAAAAATTGTACATATTCAAAGTAAGAATCATAGTTGTTTATTTCAAATAATTTTTCATTTGGTAGGGGGAGAATTTTGTACTGATATTTCATTTATTTAGTTAAGAAAAATAATTTGGAAATGAAGCAATTTTCATATATATAACACTTCAGATTCCAGTTGAGTTATTTTGTTTTGCGAGGTTGCAAACCTTTCTGTTTGAAATAGATGTAAAACGAATTTTCATTGATAGGGTTGATACCGTTAATGCCTGTACTCACTCGTAGAAAATGTAAGTAAAATTAATTAATAATTATGCAACTTATCTCAACCACAATTATTAAGAAAATAATTATTGATTGTTATATTCAGAGTCAGTAAAAAAGAGAAATAACTTTAGGCAGTAGGAAATGAAAGATTATTCAATTGTAATATTTTTCACTGGAAACACATTTTATAGATTTTCATGAATTGTTTTCTGAGAATATAAAAATGTAAATCACTTTGAAAATAAAAATAGGCTTAGATATCTTTAGTATGTACTAACCTTAATTGGTTGTTGTTCGCAGACGAGTTTCTGAGGCTGAGGGAACATTTCCTTTGGTATGGTGTCAACCCATGTACAGTACAGTAAGCCACAATTATAATTTATGGTTTGGGACCTAATATTTTTGGATGAAATAATTAATTACTGTAATTTTAAGAAGATTATTTCATGTCAGAGTATCAAGATGTTTATTGTTTATGCTACTGAAGTTCAGAACATTTAATACATTGCTTTGTTTAACATGTTGGCACTTTTATTTAAATGGTCACCCCTTTACTCTCTCAAAATCTTAGCCAAATGAGGAACACATATACTGTGGGGCTATAATTCCAAATTATCTCAAATTGTGTACTGTCTTGGCCCTTTGGTACACTTTAAAGAAAGTATTTTCAATTAATGCTGACTTGTTGTTGAGAATGTACAACGCCTCTTTGGTAGAAGGGGTGTTTCCGGCTCCCTGGAAAACCGCCAGACTTGTACTGATCAGCAAAGGTGATCCCGAGCTGCCGTCGTCCCACAGGCCTTTCTGCATGTTGGACATGGCTGGGAAGCTGTTCGAGAAGCTGATCCGTTCCCGCCTGACCTCTGCCGTGGAAGCTGCCGGGGACTTATGCCCCCGTCAGTACGGCTTCAGAAAGGGATGGTCAACGATTGACGCTATCACCGAAGTCCAGAGAGCAGTGAAGAGAGCCGAGAGCCACAACCATTTCTCTCGCTGAGTAGTGCTTCTTGTTACGCTTATGTCAAGAATGCCTTTAACTCGGCGAGGTGGGTTGATATGTTGGATGCGTTTCGCAACACCTTTCGCGTTCCTGCATATCTGTTGCGACTCATCGAGGATTATCTCCGCTCTCGAAGCCTGATTTATGACACAAGAGACGGAACGTGGACGATGGAAGTCACTTCTAGTGCGGCGCAAGATTCAATACTCGGCCAGGATCTCTGGAACGTTGCCTATGACAGCCTCCTGAGGTCGGAGATGTCTAAGGAAAACACTTTGGTTGGGTACGTCGATGATGTCGTAGCTCTCATTGTCGCACGCAACGTTGAGCTGGCCCAACTAAAGTTGAACCGAGTCATGCATGTGGTCAACACATGGATATCCGATCATGGTCTCTCACTTGCTCTCTGTAAGACGGAGATTGTGATCCTTACGACGAAGAGGATAGATTCCGTCGTTCCGTTCCGAGTGGGAAGGGAGGTGGACCAATCAACTAGTGCTGCTAAGTACTTCGGGATTATGGTGGACACCAAGTTAAGCTGGAGGGATCAGATATTCCGAAACGGCGGACAAGGCCGCTAAGGTAGTCAGTTACCTTAGTAGGCTGATGGCCAATGTCGGGTTTCCACGATCCAGCAGAAGACGTCTGTTGATGTCCGAGGTTCAGTCCGTGCTTCTTTATGGAGCAGAGGTGTGGGCAGACGCTCTCGATAAAGAGTAGTACAGGGTGCGACTCTCCCGGTTCAACGTTGAGCGACGCTCGGGGTGTGTTCCGCCTACCGGACAGTGTCCGAGCCTGCCGTCCTGGTGGTCGCCGGAGTTATCCCTGTCAAGCTCTTGGCAGGAGAGATGAAGGCAATTTATCAGAGACAAGGCGAGATTGGCAAGGACACGGCAAGAACAGAAAAGCGCTCCCGAACCTTCAGCAGTGGCAACACAGCTGGGAGCACGACACCCGAGGACGATGGACTGCGCGACTTATCAAGCACGTCCAACCATGGGTGGAACGGCGACCAATTCTTGACAATTCACGGCTATTTTCGGTCGTACCTGAACCGGATGGGCAAGACCGGTTCACCGGACTGCATTTATTGCCCGGGCGTTCCCGGACGAACACATTCTTCCAATGGGAAGGGCCCCGCCTGGAGGCCACACAAATTTTTGGTGCATTTTCGGTGGACTCGGTCTGCCAACAGATCTTGGAGGATGAGGGCAACTGGGATTGTTTATCACAGTTCGTCCGGGGCATCCTCCTGGAAAAGAAACCCGATCTGGACCGCGAAGTGGCTCAGATTCCTTGATCAAGTGGCTGGATAAGGAGTGAGCCCCACGGGCGTAAGCCAAATTGAGGCCTAGCCTGACGTAATGTGATAAACAATTCCAGGTTAGAATCCTAAAGAGTAGAGGATTTTTTTTAGTGGGTAAACCCGTTTTTAGGGGAGCCCCACACTACAGGCTTGCCACCTGTGTGCGTAATGCATTTTTCTCACCTCTCCCACAATTAAAAAAAAAATCATAAAAAAGCGTCATCTAATAACTCAAAAAGTGAGTAAAAATTCTCGTACGGGACGGACATCGGAGCGTATTCCTAGTTATTTTGCATTTTGGCAAAGATGGCAAGTACCAGGTGGTTCAAAGATGTATAAGTATGTGGATAGTAAGTTAACAGTTATTGGTTTTCTTCTTCTCCCTGTACAGGTTATCTCATTATGGTGTGTTGTCATGTTTGAATCTTTTAAGCATTGCACCTTCACCTCCTTAATAGTATACTTTAAGATATTTACTTAATTTGAGCATATAAAATTGGCCGCGGCCATAGCTTAGGTAGACCGTAGCTTGGTAGAGCTCTGAAAATCACCCAGCGAACCCGGGATAATCCCGGCCCGGGGATAAAAATATAGTAGGGCCTACGGCTGCTCTCGTGGTCCAGAAGTCATGTTAAGCTGTTGGTTCGCCTGCATAGAAAACAAAAACGTGCAAGCCTCTCAGGCGAGGAGAACTATCAGTTAATGCTCATCTCCCTCCATTAAAGGCCATACGATTATTATTATTTTATTTAGCATATAAATCTAAAAAAAAAGTTAAAATTTTTACACTTTTTGTGCTTCAGGAGCTTGGTTCCCAAATCTGTGTTAAAGTCACCACTTTTGTGAAGCTGGTATTTAATTATGAAATTTTTAAAAGTTACCATTCTGGAAACCGAATAGTGATATTTTGTGAAATGTTTGATTTAAGTGGTATTATCTAGAGTGATTATTAAAGGGAACTTGAAAGTCAGGGTGCAAAACAAAAGCTTTATACGCTTTTACTTATTTTTTTGCAAGCTCGGAGGTAACCTCCGCTATGCGCCCGATAGAAGGTTAAGAAGTATTTTAGAAGTTATTTAGGTTTTTGAGCTTCGTGTAATGAAAATTTTTTTCAAGTTGACAGATATTTTGAACATCTAAAAGATTGATTTTTAAAATACTTACATATTTACAACTTTTGAATGTAAATTTTCTTGGAGATACGTTTGGCATCGTTTTACTCGGATTTTTATCCTTAAAACCGAAAATTGTAATCAAAATCATTTGAGCTTTTTTTATAAATTTTAATTTTTTACTTGAGTGTTATTTTTGTTGTTGTTGTGTGTTTTAGGGTTGTAACCTACATACCATATTTCAGCAAAACATGGGTGCACATCACTCCAAAAACCACTTTTTGGACTCAGGGGGCACCATAACAGATATATCCACCAACAACTCAAATTTTGACGAAAACAATATACTTTCTTCATATTATAGGCTACTTATTTGATTTTTCAATTACTTCTTTTCAGTATGTTTTGGAGCTAATTTTACATTAGACTACTATAAAAATAAATAATATAATACTTAAATGTGACCAGTTGCAGAGATTATCACCGCAAGTGACAACACCACATCGAATGACGCTGTTATACAATGCAAGGACCGGTCCAACCTGGACAACTGTCTCAAGAAACTCCCCCCGATCCTGGAGAAGTCTGAGATGAAGGGGATCCCCAGCTCCAAGGCCGACTTGGACGCGTCTTGCAGGTGAAGTAGTAATGAACATTCAAAAACTATACTCAACCAGTTAAAATAATTTTGTTCCGAGTTTATTTAATATTTTTTATAGATAGGGATGAGAGTAACAATTAAAGGTGAATAGCAGAATCACCCTTTTGAAGCCTCCATATGAGTATGTGCAGTGGCGTAACAGATTTTTTCGGGCCCCCCTGCAAACTTATTTTCACCCCCCCCCCCCCCCCCCATAGATAGGTCCTCAGATTGGTTATCATTGTTTTCCACCAGAAAACCATTGTCAACCAATGGTAGTAGATTTTTTTTCTATATTTTACAAAATATTAATAAGACAAAGTTAGAGTATTCTTTCACATGTATTGTAACATTGCATGATGTGATAAAGTGATATCCAATGTTTTAAATTCTATAGCTTACTTTTATTAAGATTGCAACTAGGCCTTCAGTCTAGCCTTATAAAGAAATTCGGGCTATCTAGTGGATTGTTACGGTATATAATTTTACAATTTCTGATAGACGCACATGTTGCTGATGTCAGACACACGTTCAAGTTCCTCTGTAATGACAATGTTTGACTGTTACAGAGCATTCAAGGTTGGGATGGGGTGCATGGACTCGTTCGCTCACACCTGTCTGCCTGTCTCTCCCCCACCGATCGTCAGACTCTAGACGCACGTGTGGCTGGTGCCAGACACACGTTCAAGTTCCTCTGTGATGACAATGTTTGACTGTTACAGAGCATTCAAGGTTGGGATGGGGTGCATGGACTCGTTCGCTCACACCTGTCTGCCTGTCTCTCCCCCACCGATCGTCAGACTCTAGATGCACATGTTGCTGGTGCCAGACACACGTTCAAGTTCCTCTGTGATGACAATGTTTGACTGTTACAGAGCATTCAAGGTTGGGATGGGGTGCATGGACACGTTCGCTCACACCTGTCTGCCTGTCTCTCCCCCACCGATCGTCAGACTCTAAACGCACGTGTGGCTGGTGCCAGACACACGTTCAAGTTCCTCTGTGATGACAATGTTTGACTGTTACAGAGCATTCAAGGTTGGGATGGGGTGCATGGACTCGTTCGCTCACACCTGTCTGCCTGTCTCTCCCCCACCGATCGTCAGACTCTAGACGCACATGTTGCTGGTGCCAGACACACGTTCAAGTTCCTCTGTGATGACAATGTTTGACTGTTACAGAGCATTCAAGGTTGGGATGGGGTGCATGGACACGTTCGCTCACACCTGTCTGCCTGTCTCTCCCCCACCGATCGTCAGACTCTAGACGCACGTGTGGCTGGTGCCAGACAAACGTTCAAGTTCCTCTGTGATGACAATGTTTGACTGTTACAGAGCATTCAAGGTTGGGATGGGGTGCATGGACTCGTTCGCTCACACCTGTCTGCCTGTCTCTCCCCCACCGATCGTCAGACTCTAGACGCACGTGTGGCTGGTGCCAGACACACGTTCAAGTTCCTCTGTGATGACAATGTTTGACTGTTACAGAGCATTCAAGGTTGGGATGGGGTGCATGGACTCGTTCGCTCACACCTGTCTGCCTGTCTCTCCCCCACCGATCGTCAGACTCTAGACGCACGTGTGGCTGGTGCCAGACACACGTTCAAGTTCCTCTGTGATGACAATGTTTGACTGTTACAGAGCATTCAAGGTTGGGATGGGGTGCATGGACTCGTTCGCTCACACCTGTCTGCCTGTCTCTCCCCCACCGATCGTCAGACTCTAGACGCACGTGTGGCTGGTGCCAGACACACATTCAAGTTCCTCTGTGATGCCAATGTTTGACTGTTACAGAGCATTCAAGGTTGGGATGGGGTGCATGGACTCGTTCGCTCACACCTGTCTGCCTGTCTCTCCCCCACCGATCGTCAGACTCTAGACGCACGTGTGGCTGATGTCAGACACACGTTCAAGTTCCTCTGTGATGACAATGTTTGACTGTTACAGGGCATTCAAGGTTGGGATGGGGTGCATGGACTCGTTCGCTCACACCTGTCTCTCCCCCACCGATCGTCAGACTCTAGACGCACATGTTGCTGGTGCCAGACACACGTTCAAGTTCCTCTGTGATGACAATGTTTGACTGTTACAGAGCATTCAAGGTTGGGATGGGGTGCATGGACTCGTTCGCTCACACCTGTCTGCCTGTCTCTCCCCCACCGATCGTCAGACTCTAGATGCACATGTTGCTGGTGCCAGACACACGTTCAAGTTCCTCTGTGATGACAATGTTTGACTGTTACAGAGCATTCAAGGTTGGGATGGGGTGCATGGACACGTTCGCTCACACCTGTCTGCCTGTCTCTCCCCCACCGATCGTCAGACTCTAAACGCACGTGTGGCTGGTGCCAGACACACGTTCAAGTTCCTCTGTGATGACAATGTTTGACTGTTACAGAGCATTCAAGGTTGGGATGGGGTGCATGGACTCGTTCGCTCACACCTGTCTGCCTGTCTCTCCCCCACCGATCGTCAGACTCTAGACGCACATGTTGCTGGTGCCAGACACACGTTCAAGTTCCTCTGTGATGACAATGTTTGACTGTTACAGAGCATTCAAGGTTGGGATGGGGTGCATGGACACGTTCGCTCACACCTGTCTGCCTGTCTCTCCCCCACCGATCGTCAGACTCTAGACGCACATGTTGCTGGTGCCAGACACACGTTCAAGTTCCTCTGTGATGACAATGTTTGACTGTTACAGAGCATTCAAGGTTGGGATGGGGTGCATGGACACGTTCGCTCACACCTGTCTGCCTGTCTCTCCCCCACCGATCGTCAGACTCTAGACGCACGTGTGGCTGGTGCCAGACACACGTTCAAGTTCCTCTGTGATGACAATGTTTGACTGTTACAGAGTATTCAAGGTTGGGATGGGGTGCATGGACTCGTTCGCTCACACCTGTCTCTCCCCCACCGATCGTCAGACTCTAGACGCACGTGTGGCTGGTGCCAGACACACGTTCAAGTTCCTCTGTGATGACAATGTTTGACTGTTACAGAGCATTCAAGGTTGGGATGGGGTGCATGGACTCGTTCGCTCACACCTGTCTGCCTGTCTCTCCCCCACCGATCGTCAGACTCTAGACGCACGTGTGGCTGGTGCCAGACACACGTTCAAGTTCCTCTGTGATGACAATGTTTGACTGTTACAGAGCATTCAAGGTTGGGATGGGGTGCATGGACTCGTTCGCTCACACCTGTCTGCCTGTCTCTCCCCCACCGATCGTCAGACTCTAGACGCACGTGTGGCTGGTGCCAGACACACGTTCAAGTTCCTCTGTGATGACAATGTTTGACTGTTACAGAGCATTCAAGGTTGGGATGGGGTGCATGGACTCGTTCGCTCACACCTGTCTGCCTGTCTCTCCCCCACCGATCGTCAGACTCTAGACGCACGTGTGGCTGATGTCAGACACACGTTCAAGTTCCTCTGTGATGACAATGTTTGACTGTTACAGGGCATTCAAGGTTGGGATGGGGTGCATGGACTCGTTCGCTCACACCTGTCTCTCCCCCACCGATCGTCAGACTCTAGACGCACATGTTGCTGGTGCCAGACACACGTTCAAGTTCCTCTGTGATGACAATGTTTGACTGTTACAGAGCATTCAAGGTTGGGATGGGGTGCATGGACTCGTTCGCTCACACCTGTCTGCCTGTCTCTCCCCCACCGATCGTCAGACTCTAGACGCACGTGTTGCTGGTGCCAGACACACGTTCAAGTTCCTCTGTGATGACAATGTTTGACTGTTACAGAGCATTCAAGGTTGGGATGGGGTGCATGGACACGTTCGCTCACACCTGTCTGCCTGTCTCTCCCCCACCGATCGTCAGACTCTAGACGCACGTGTGGCTGGTGCCAGACACACGTTCAAGTTCCTCTGTAATGACAATGTTTGACTGTTACAGGGCATTCAAGGTTGGGATGGGGTGCATGGACTCGTTCGCTCACACCTGTCTCTCCCCCACCGATCGTCAGACTCTAGACGCACATGTTGCTGGTGCCAGACACACGTTCAAGTTCCTCTGTGATGACAATGTTTGACTGTTACAGAGCATTCAAGGTTGGGATGGGGTGCATGGGCTCGTTCGCTCACACCTGTCTGCCTGTCTCTCCCCCACCGATCGTCAGACTCTAGACGCACGTGTGGCTGGTGCCAGACACACGATCAAGTTCCTCTGTGATGACAATGTTTGACTGTTACAGAGCATTCAAGGTTGGGATGGGGTGCATGGACTCGTTCGCTCACACCTGTCTCTCCCCCACCGATCGTCAGACTCTAGACGCACATGTTGCTGGTGCCAGACACACGTTCAAGTTCCTCTGTGATGACAATGTTTGACTGTTACAGAGCATTCAAGGTTGGGATGGGGTGCATGGACTCGTTCGCTCACACCTGTCTGCCTGTCTCTCCCCCACCGATCGTCAGACTCTAGACGCACGTGTGGCTGGTGCCAGACACACGTTCAAGTTCCTCTGTGATGACAATGTTGGACTGTTACAGAGCATTCAAGGTTGGGATGGGGTGCATGGACTCGTTCGCTCACACCTGTCTGCCTGTCTCTCCCCCACCGATCGTCAGACTCTAGACGCACGTGTGGCTGATGTCAGACACACGTTCAAGTTCCTCTGTGATGACAATGTTTGACTGTTACAGGGCATTCAAGGTTGGGATGGGGTGCATGGACTCGTTCGCTCACACCTGTCTTTCCCCCACCGATCGTCAGACTCTAGACGCACATGTTGCTGGTGCCAGACACACGTTCAAGTTCCTCTGTGATGACAATGTTTGACTGTTACAGAGCATTCAAGGTTGGGATGGGGTGCATGGACACGTTCGCTCACACCTGTCTGCCTGTCTCTCCCCCACCGATCGTCAGACTCTAGACGCACGTGTTGCTGGTGCCAGACACACGTTCAAGTTCCTCTGTGATGACAATGTTTGACTGTTACAGAGCATTCAAGGTTGGGATGGGGTGCATGGACACGTTCGCTCACACCTGTCTGCCTGTCTCTCCCCCACCGATCGTCAGACTCTAGACGCACGTGTGGCTGGTGCCAGACACACGTTCAAGTTCCTCTGTAATGACAATGTTTGACTGTTACAGGGCATTCAAGGTTGGGATGGGTTGCATGGACTCGTTCGCTCACACCTGTCTCTCCCCCACCGATCGTCAGACTCTAGACGCACATGTTGCTGGTGCCAGACACACGTTCAAGTTCCTCTGTGATGACCCTGTTTTCCAGGCTGGTATGTAATTTTTGTATACAGTCATGGAAAGGGCAATGAAAATTCTTTCATTTTTAGTATTTTAATGTAATCATAATTTATAAATTTGTCTATTTAAATGTATAGAAATAGTTATTTATGCAACTAGTGCGGAAAGTGCTGATTTGCTGCACTCAAGAGAAATGTTGATGCACGAGCCGCAGGCGAGTGCGGAATAATTTCTCTTGAGTGCAGTGAAGGCACTTTTCGCACGAGTTGCATATTAAATTTTTCCTACGACTGCCAAATATTCCTTAAATAAGTAAAAAAGTTTAATATTCATGTTAAAATACCTACTATGTGAGGTGCCTATCTCAAGATAGTGATATGATAGCCTGTATTATGCACTTAATACATTTAGTTAAAAATTCATTGGATTTTTCATGCAGAAGATTTAACGCCACTGTTTTAGCAATCTTAGCAAGATCGTCAGGGAATAAGTCACTGTCATAGTTGATCATTGCGCACCTAACTTACGTACCGGTAGCTCATCCGTAGCTGGTTTGTAGGTTATGTTTATGTTGATTCAATAGAAAACGACCACATGGACAACAATAGATCAGATGTTTATATCCAGTGTTGCCAACTTAATTCCTGACTAATCAACGTTTCCTTGCTGGCTAATGCAAATTGTTTTGTGTTCTGATGTTTAAACACTGGAGTGCGCAAAGTAAATCTAGTGTGCGCAAAGTAAAATGAATACGGCAATCGCCTGTTTTGCGACGAGTATTGAGTGCGTAAACAACTGTTTTCACGGACAGTCGTAGGAAAAATATAATAATTTTGCAATTGATGTAACTTTTCAACTTTTGGTCCATTTTACTGTCATATATAGAATACTACCTTTTTCTCGTGGCTTCATTTGCATCACTCGTGGTCAGATTTAGGTCGTTCGATATGCTCACTCGCTGTCAAGCTCACCCTACATATTATTAAGAAATCGCTGAAATGCCCAAAATTAGACTTTTTTTATTGAATTTATTTCTTAGCAACAAATAAATAAATAATAAAATTAATTGTTAGGTAATATTGACAATCAATTTTTTATCTTTTATAAATTTTTTTTAAGTATCCAATGTTACTTCTGATACCTCCAAGTAGGGGAGAGGTGGGTATAACCGGGTGGTTGGGTACAAACCGGGTGGTCGGGTTTTGACCAAGTAAGTGCTGGTACCTGGCGATAAATGCCAAAATTAACATGTAGTTGGAGAGGGAAAGTGGCGGACATTGCGCCATTAGTCTCTGAGCAGAACTCTGGCTATTAAGAGCGTTTCTTTGTTTTTTATATTTTGTTTCCCAATGTTACGGACAGTTTGATCGCCTACTACGGAAAAACTACATGAGTTTCAGTGAAGGTGACTACACTGTTGTGTAGTCTATGTCTTTATCTTTACACTGATATAAGCAATATCTCAAATTAGTTTTAAGCACTCTGAATATGTTAAGTTTTTGTTAGTTACTACCAGTGGGGTGAAACCGGGTATGACGCGTGGGGTAAAACCGGATGGTATTTATACATGTTATATGATCTAAATATTTAAAATTTGATTTTTCGCTCATAAATTAACTGAATATGTTTTCTTTGATACTATTTTGACTTAATTGTGTGTACTTAGTAATAAAATATTAGGCCTATTAAAAATTTTGTTTTTTTCTATTTCCCATATACTTAACATGTATACCCGGTATCACCCCACTAGAGGGGTGAATCCGGGTACAGTAGACTCCCTCTTAACCGGCCACCTCGGGACCAGGCCGTAGCCGGATAATGAATTGGCCGGTTAAACCGATGTTCATTTGAGAACGGCAATCCACAATTTTATATGGCCTAAATATTATTATTACTTGAAAAACAACCTTAAATACATTACTGTATATGATTTATAGCTAACATCCACCACCCATGAAATCCACAACAAACCTACACTAATAATAAATAATTTGTTTCTTTATTGTGGTCTACTGGATAGTAGGTCCAAACGCATTGACTTCCGGTGGCAGTCACTTCCGTCCAGGACGTTACAGTTTAATTGGTTTGAGAACGTCAATATGAAATAAAGTTGTATTGAATGAGACATTAGATAAGAAAACTACGTTTCCGGCGAAAGGCGGCCGGTTAAAGCGATGTTGAGATAAGAAATGGCCGGTTAAAAAGATGTTATTTTGTGTGAAGGTAGGCCGGTTAAAGCGGAGACCGGTTAAAAGGTGGCCGGTTAAGAGGGAGTCTACTGTACTTGCACTTTTTTTACAAAAAAAATTGCAGAAAAAAAACTATAAGACTTATCAATTTTTTAAAAGAAGCAATTCAAAAACAAATAAACACAAGATAAACTGAGACATTATTTAAAATTTTATGTATAAAAACATGGTATCTACATGTCACTAAAGATTAGCCACCCGGTTATACCCCACTTTCCCCTATGTACAAAAGTTTTATCATAATCGTTTCAGTAGTTTTTGTGTGAAAGCGTAACAAACAAACAGACATTCACATTTATAATATTAGTAAGGACTTTCTTGGGGTGGATGTAGGTACAGTTGAATTTTTTTACCTAGAAGCGGTCAAGACTGAGTGGACTATCTTTGACACTGAACTTCTTTTACTTGTTGCATGGTTATGTGTTTCTATGTTGAGGTTCAATCAAAACAAACAAACCGTCATTGTACGTTTGTTTGTATATTTTATTGATAATCAAATATAATGCATGATTGACAGGACACATATGATTACGCACAATCTTCTGTGGTGCTCTGAACTACAAGTGGCGCCTATCATATGAAGTATATACATTTTAGTCAGTTCTACCACTCTTTTTAACCGAGTAATAGAATAAGGTAACGTTGAATGAAATATTTTATATTTTAGGATTATATTTTTGGTATGATTTCAGTATCAGACAAATATAGGCCTACATTGGATGAAAAGTTAGTTAACATTAGAGAAAATAGTCGAGCAAAAAAATGGGTTTAAGACTGTTTTAAAATAAGTTTCAAACTCGTATTAAAACTGTTATCAATATAAGTACAGTCAACAACGTTTTCGTATTAATACGAGTTAAAAATTGTTCAAAACTCTATTAAAACAATTTTAAAATTGTTTAAACTTGTATTAAAACAATTTTAAAACTTCTATCAAAACAGTTTAAAACTGTTATAAAAACAATTTAAAAACTGTTATCAAAACATTTTAAAACTGTTATCAAAACTATTTAAAGCTGCTATCAAAACAATTTAAAAACTGTTATCAAAACATTTTAAAACTGTTATCAAAACAATTTAAAGCAACAAAAAGTTCTTGCCGCTGGCAGGATTTGAACTCATGACCTCTAGGTTCCCAAGCCGCGACCCTACCAACTACGCCACGCTGCTCTCCGCTTCATTCAATAATTGTTACACTACTTGGCCAGTTGATACCCAAGTTTCTTTGCGTTGATCAAATTAAACGCATTTCCCGTGGCCTATATATTTTTATGTCTACCCAAATAGGTCTTAAACTAGAGTTCCCTTACATGTTAGTTTCATGTGTAAATGTTTAACAAATTGCAGTTATCTCAATTGATGTAAAACTTTTGACTGTGTGATCAAATACTTTACAGAATTTTTACATCAAAATGATGTCAAGTTTTTAACGAGTTCAATTGTTTTAAACAAATAACAATGTTCTCTTGTTGTTAAAGACTTAAAGAATTTTTTTTTCTTCATTTATTACATTACCTTTTAAATTTAAGAATGCAAAATTTTTACATCATTTTGACGTCAATACTTGATCTAATATTTTACTTTGACATCAATTTGACGACTTTGATCACTTTTTGACGTCAAATTGACGTGTGCTATGTGGGTACGTACTCAATCCCATAGTTTTTATGGGAAAATAGAAAAAATACCAAATTTCTGTTGGAAATTCGCCGAATACGCAGGTCTGCTGCAAATTATTTGCTTATATTGATAACAGTTTTAAAATTGTTGTTCAATAATTTTATATGAGTTCCAAAACTGTTATTAAAACAATTTAAAAACTGATATAAAAATTTTCTAACAAAATTTTTTAAACTGTTTTTAAAACTTTTATTAATAAGCAAAAAAAACTAATATTAAAATCGTTTCAATTCAATTTCAATATTCTTGCAAACTGTTACTATAATAACTTTTTAAACTTCTATTAAAATGGTTTGTAAACAGTTTTTAAATTGTTCAATCTTGTATTAAAACTTATATTAAAACAAGCTTTTACAACTATATGAAAGTAATTTTTTACAACTATATGAAAATAATTTTTAAACAATTTCAAAATTGTTTAAACTTTTATTAAAACTTATATTGATATAAGTTTATAAACTTGTATTAAAAAAATATTGAAACAATTTCAAAAGTGTTTTAACTGCCACCAAAACTTGTATTGATATGAGTTTATAGAACTTGTATTAAAACAATTTTGTATAAAAACTTATATTAAAACAAGTTTTTTATAACTGATATCAAAATTATTTTAAAACAATTTTAAAAGTGTTTAAACTGTTATTAAAACTTGTATTGATATAAGGTTATAAACTTGTATTAAAACAATTTTAAAAGTGTTTAATCTGTTATTAAAACTTGTATTGATATGAGTTTATAAACTTGTATTAAAACAATTTTAAAACATTGTTCCTTTGCAGATTGCAGTGACTTCTTCGTACACCTCATATTTATTTTGTAATCTGAATTGATCAGCAATTATCTTTCTGATAGTGTGGTGTCTCGTGTTACGAAGAAGATCACTATAGGGGCATTGTCCAAGGACATGGGGTAAGGTTTCAACCGTGTAATTCTCAGTGTCGGAACAGTGCCGACACTGGTTCCCGTCCTTGGACCTCCCTTTGATACTTCTAACCGGAGCTACATTGTTTACTAGTTTTAAGTACATCTTGTATTCAGCTTCTGTCAATCCCTGTGAAGAGTTGAGGCTTTTGTTGATTTTAGGGCATTGCTGGAATAATTTTATGCCTCTGCCTTTGTAAGGAAGTTTACTCCATTTTTCAAATTCTTTGTCTTTTAATGCGTTTCGCAGTGCCCTTACTGTTTGTTTAGTCTGGTCATCATTTTGAAGTCCAATTTTCTTGAGACAGTAACTTTCTTCAATATCAAAATTTTTCAGTTGATCAAGATATGGGTTTCTTGTTGTGCGTAATACGCGGCAAATGTTTATGTGTTGCAATACTGCTTCCCATATTGATTTTGATAGGCCCAATCCTTTAAATTTTGAAGAACTGTAAATAAATGCGCTTGGAGTGTCATTCGGTAAATCTAATACCTCCTTTAGAGCGGAACGTAAAATTTTGTCTACATCTTCAAAGAAACTAAGTGAAAATTTTTTCAATGGTGCAGTTTGAAACGGGTAAATCAAAGTTGGCCAAATGTAGTTAGTTAAAACAAATATCTTTTGTTCAGTCTTTAGAAAAGGAGAACATGTTAATTTTTCAATTTTGGTTGTTAGAGAGTTAATTTGTTCACATTGGTCAAGAATATTATTTCATGTGCAAAGTTTACTCCTAAATATTTAATTTTGTCTTCAGATCCAATTGATTTTATTTCTGTTAAGTCTAAAAAATAGCTTTCTTGTTGAATCTTACCTTTCTTTATACTAATGACCTTAGTCTTTTTTGGGTTGATTTTCAGTCCAATGTCATGAAATAAATTTGTAATCGTGTTGTATAACAGGACTGCACTCTCTCTGTTTTTTGCTATTAAGACTGTGTCATCTGCAAAACCTAATATGCTAATTGGTGGTAGGTCAGGGCAAAGTTTAAAACCAAGCTGTTCACCGAGAGATTGTTCTGACATCTGATCTAAAATGTTATCAACACATAAGTTGTATAACGTTGGAGAAAGAGGTGACCCTTGCAATACACCTCTCATGATTGGGATAGGTTTGGTTTTTCCTTTTTCCGTCTCAACTTGAGTTAAATTATTGGTTTGTAACTGCAAGATTGATTTGGCAAGCTTTGTTGGAATGGGCAATGAGTTTAGGACCAAATCTAAATGTATATGACTTACATTATCATATGCCTTTTCAATGTCCAGGAATAGAATACTGCAATCAATTCTTTTTCGCTTAGCCTCCTGTAACACTTCATTTAGCATTTGGGTATTTATATGTGCTCCCGGTACATTGGTGAACCCTCCTTGAAACCGATTGAACGTGACATATGATTTTAATCTTTGGTCCAGGATCTTCTCATATATTCTTCTAAGGACGGAACAGATTGTTATCGGCCTCCAGTTGTTGACATCATTTTCATCTCCACCTTTATGAATCAAAACTGTTCTTGCTTTTTTAAAACAAGGAGGTACTATGTCTGATTCGTGAATCCTATAAATCGTATAAAGTATGTTTGATACACCCTTTATCTTAATCGTCCTCATTAGTACTTTATCTGGGCCCGGTGCAGTATCAACTTTTATTCCATTTATTGCGTGTTGAATTTCTTCTTCACTTATTGTAGAATTGTAATGTAAATTTGTAATTTCTTTTAATCTATCATCACATTTATTTTCGATTAATGTTATTGTTTCATTAATAGGTTTTGAAAACATTTTTCCAAATTTGTCTCTCAACAACTCTAGATTCAACTTGCATGCTTTATTATCACTTCCAATTATTTTCCTTACTGCTTTTCGTCTCCTATTATAATATTCAAATTGAATCAGGTCGTAATTATATTTTTCTCTTCGCTTCTGTCTTTCCTTTTTGGTTTTTCTTTCAGGGTTTGTAGATTTTTTATAATTACTGTTTTGAGAAACTTCTTTTTGTTTTTTTCTTAAGTTATAATATTTGCGAGCTGGATGTTTTGGTCCTGGCAATTGATATATAGCATTTGACAAAAAATTAGAAAATTCTTCAACCTTTAACATAAACTCTTCGTCGTTTTCCTCATTTTGGAGAGTATTAAGCCAATGCTGCAATTCTCTTTCAATTTTTAATGGGCTATCATTCATTTTGTGCTGTTTATCAAACTCATTGTCTGGATCAATTACTAAATCATTATGATATTTTTTAAGAATATTACCTCTATGGCTATTATGGTGGGCCTTAGATATATGGATAGACAATCCGTTAGAATTTTTGAAGGCCTTACCACATTCATTGCATTTTCTCATTTCTGCTATGATACTTTCGTTGAAAATCGTGGGTGTATTATTGTCAACACTTAATTTCAGATCACTTGGTGAACCGATGGATGGATGATTTATGTCATAATTTATATTATCATTTCTTTTCCTACAACTTTCAGTGCTGGAAACAATTGGAGTAAGGTCTTGAACTGCTGTTACTGATTTATTAGACGTTTCTATTAAAATAGGAGTGTCAGACATTTCGTGAGAGAATACTTGTTGATATATTTTTGGTACACAAAACTCTTTCTTAAACCTCTTATCACGATGAATTGATTTCTTCTCAAATAAACATTTTGAGATAATTGTCGAGTTGTGTATCACATGTATACCACATTCGGTGTTTGATCTTTGTCTATAACATTTTATTTCTTTTACACTGATATTTGTGTTTCCTTTCAAATAATGACAAAATTTTGTAGCTATTATGTTTGCATGATAATTATTATTTGGTGAGAGTGAGTCTATATGGTAACATTTTAGTTCATTTTGGTTTACTTCAATTACAAGAAGAGACCAATGGCATCCTTTTACTGCAGCTTCTGATATTCTACTATTAACACAATTCAAAATATATTTGTATTTGTTTAATGCCAACCCATCTAAAGTTTGTTTTAATAGTTCTTCATTCTTCTCAATCTTTATAACCTTGCTTGTAATAGAATCTACCAAAAGGCAATCATTAGGGACAGTTAAGTGATTGCTCCACCAAGTCCTTATATCATCATCATAAAGTTCGAGCCAATCATTAACGTTACCATATGTAAAATCCTTGAAACTTCTTTGAACTGTGGATAATTCATTCACTTTTGACTCAACTTTTTGCTTGCTATTGTGAAAAGACTTTAAAAAAACATCTTCTTTATGAATAGCATTTATGTGTGCTTTGAGCCTTTTAAAATATTTGTTACATAACTTACATTTTTCTTTGTCGTTATATTCAATTGAATTGTTTAAGGTTTGTGGATACAAACATCTAGGGCTAGGTGTTCTATTATTTGGCCCAGGATTTGACTCAATGTCTCCACTAAGCATTAATATTACAAAAGCCAGGAATTGAGCACTATTAAATTAAAAAAAAAAAAAAACACAATTTCCATTGCCTTTCCACGAGAATTTATTTTTCCTGAAGTTTAGTCTGGCTACTTTTTGGTCTTGCTTTATCAATCAAGAGAAAACTTATAGCATTTGAATTTTCTGAGAATAATTTATGCCTACGTCTTTGACTCGCATGTCTGTAAGTATTAATTTCAGAAAACTGAGCTGCTAAAATCATGGTTACCATTTGCAGTACAATTATAATTTTCAAAAACAAAATAAGAGATCTTTTATTGATGGTTTTCATTTCTGTAGGTAATATTTTTTTATATAAAAATACAATCAGCTGAATTATTATGCAATTACATTAGTTGTGATATAAAAACATAACCAAAAAAACATTATTTTGAAACTATTTTTGAAAGCACTTACTTGAATTTTCTGGTAAGAGATTTAAATTATGGCTTTAAAAGAAAAAAGGAGCCAAATTTTTCTTTTGAAATAACAAGTATAACTAAAACTTGCTTTAACACCATTAAAATTCACAAAATAAGAGGAGTAAATTCTTGCTGGACTTTTTGTTCATTGCATCAGCTGAAGTTATCATATACTAGGAATACGCTCAGATGTCCGTCCCGTACAAGAATTTTTTACTCACTTTTTGAGTTATTAGGTGACGCTTATTATGTTTTTTTTTTTTTTTTTAGGAAGAGGTAAGAAAAATGCATTACGCACACAGGTGGCAAACCTGTGGTGTAAGAATCCCCTAAAATCGTGTGTACCCACTAAAAAACCTCGCCTCTACTCTTTAGGATTCTAACCTGCAGTTGTTTATCACATTACGTAGGGCTAGGCCTAAATTTGGCTTATGCCCGTGGGGCTCACTCCTTATCCAGCCACTCGATCAAGGGATCTGGGCCATTTCGCGGTCCAGATCATGTTTCTTTTCCAGGAGGATGCCCCGCACGAACTGTGATAAACAATCCCAGTTGCCATCATCCTCCAAGAATTTTTGGCAGACCGAGTCCACCGAAAATGCACCAAAAATTTGTGTGGCCTTCAGGCGGGACCCTTTCCAACGGGGGCAGCGGAAGAATGTGTGTTCCGCATGGTCGGGAACGCCCGAGCAATAAATACAGAATTGGCCGCCGTTCCACCCATGGTTGGACGTGCTTGATAAGTAACGCAGTCCATCGTCCTCGGATGTCGTGCGCCCAGCTGTGTTGCCACTGCTGGAAGGTTTGGGAGCGCTCTGCTGTTCTTGCCGTGTCCTTGCCAATCTCGATTTGTCTCTGATAAATTGCCTTCCTCTCTCCTGCCAAGAGCTTGACAGGGATAACTCCGGCGACTACCAGGACGGCAGGCTCGGACACTGTCCGGTAGGCGGAACACACCCCGAGCGCCGCTCAACGTTGAACCCGGGCGAGTCGCAACCTGTACTACTCTTTATCGAGAGCGTCTGCCCACACCTCTGTTCCATATAAAGAAGCACGAACTGAACCGCGGACATCAACAGACGTCTTCTGCTGGATCGTGGAACCCCGACATTGGCCATCAGCCTACTAAGGTAAGTGACTACCTTAGCGGCCTTGTTCGCCGTACGGAAGATCCGATCCCTCCAGCTTAACTTGGTGTCCACCATAATCCCGAAGTACTTAGCAGCAAGAGTTTATTGGACCACCTCCCTTCCCACTCGGAACAGAACGACGGTGTCTATCCTCTTCTTCGTAAGGATTACAATCTCCGTCTTACGGAGAGCAAGCGAGAGACCGTGATCGGACATCCATGTGTTGACCACACGCATGACTCGGTTCAACTTTAGTTGGGCCAGCTCAACGTTGCGTGCGACAATGAGAGCTGCGACATCATTGGCGTACCCAACCAAAGAGGTTTCCTCAGGCATCTCCGACCTCAGGAGGCTGTCATAGGCAACATTCCAGAGATCCTGGCCGAGTATTGAATCTTGCGCGGCACCAGAAGTGACTTCCATCGTCCACGTTCCGTCCCTTGTGTCGTAAATAAGGCTTTGAGAGCGGAGATAATCCTCAATGAGTCGCAACATATAAGCAGGAACTTGAAAGGTGTTGCGAAGCGCATCCAACATATCGACCCACCTCGCCGAGTTAAAGGCATTCTTGACATAAGCGTAACAAGAAGCACTACTCAGCGAGAGAAATGGTTGTGGCTCTCGACTCTCTTCACAGCTCTCCATGGACTTCGGTGATAGCGTCAATCGCTGACCGTCCCTTTCTGAAGCCATACTGACGGGGGCATGAGTCCCCGGCAGCTTCCACGTCAGAGGTCAGGCGGGAACGGATCAGCTTCTCGAACAGCTTCTCAGCCGTGTCCAACGTGTAGAAAGGCCTGTGGGATGTGGGACGACGACAGCTCGGGATCACCGTTGCCCTTGCTGATCAGTACAAGTCTTGCGGTTTTCCATAGGGAGCCAGAAACACCCCTTCTACCAAACAGGCGTTGTACATTCTCAACAACAAGTCAGCATTAATTGAAAATACTTTCTTTAAAGCCTCGCTGGGAATCCCGTCCGGGTCAGGAGCCTTGTTGCTCTTTAGGGAGAGAACGGAGGTTTCCATCTCCTCGAATGTGAAGAGTGGAACGTCATCTAACCGTCCGAAGTCAACCGGCGTACATCCTAGGCCTAGCTTACAAATAAATACATACAAAGAATGATTTTAGCTAAGACCTCAAAACAAGCAAGTAACTTAATAATAATTATGCTTAATAATAATAATAATAATAACTTTATTGGTATTATCAGGTAATACATAATAATCTTATTTTAAATTAGTTTAATATAGAGTCCAATAGGTTATTTTTCCAGAATTTAGGTGTGAAACATTCTTCAATTTTGTATGGACATTTTTCAAGTAAAATTTGTTTGATATTCTTCTTAAATTGCCTTTCACTTAAATTTTTCCAACCATTTGGTAAATTATTAAAAATTTTGACGCCCATTTCATTGTAATTTTTCTTGCTTCTTGAATACTTATATAAAGATACATTCAATTTGTTTTGATTTCTTGTATTATATTGATGGATATCCGAATTTAATAAAAATTTTGAATAGTTCTTTTTCATATGTAATAAAATTTGAAGTATATATAAAGATGCCAAAGTCAATATATTTAATTTTTTGAACAATGGTTTACAGTGTGTTTTAGATTTAACACCTGTAATTATTCTTATTGCTTTTTTTTTTGAATTTTAAATACAAGATGGTAATTTGTGCTGTTTGCCCAGATAACAGTTCCATAGTTCAAATAGGAATGTATATACGCATAATATGCATTCAGTAGAACGTCTAAATATACATTTCCCTTTAATCTCCTAAGAACATAAAGTCCTTTACTAATTTTTTCATTAATATACATAGTATGATCTTTCCAATCTAGTTTTGAATCAATTATAACTCCCAAGAATTTCATAGAATTTTGATTAATATTAAGGTAATACTTGTTTGAAAAATTTATCTCTAAATTTTGAGTTTTATCCAAATTTAATACTAATTGGTTTGCATGACACCAGTTTTGGATTTCTTTAGTTACCATATTAAGGTTAAAATGTAATTCTTCTGGGGTATTTGCAGTAACTATCACCCCAAAATCATCTGCATACAAGAATTTGATTATTTCTTTATTGGTTATGCTTGATGGCAGGTCATTAATATATATGTTGAATAACAAAGGGCCTAAGCAGGAGCCTTGTAGAACACCCATTTTTACTATGCTTCCATGAGATATTTCATTATTAAATTCCACAAATTGCAATCTATCCTGTAAATAAGACTTCAAGAGATTTAATGAAATTTCTTCACATCCATAGTATTTAATTTTGTCTAAAAGTATTTTATGCGAAACGCTGTCAAATGCTTTAGATATGTCAAAACTTCTAAAGCATATTAATTTACCAGATTCTATTTTGTTCACAATGTTTCTAATTAGATCTATAGTTGCATCAAGTGTACTTAAATTTTGTCTAAATCCAAACTGTCTGTCATAAAATAAGAAATTTTGTTCAAAATACTCATTCATTTGATTAAAAATAATTCTTTCCATAATTTTTGAAATAACAGGTATTATAGAAATTGGTCTGTAGTTCTTGTATAATTTCTGTCCGGCCTTATATATCGGAATGACTTTTACTTTTTTATAGATTTCAGGGTATCTGCCTTCATCAACACATTGGTTGAAAAGTGTGCATAAAATTTCAGACAAATCTTTGGATGCTTCTTTAATAATAAGTGTATTGAGGGCAAATATATCCAGGCAGGAACTTGATTTTAAACTTTGAATGATACTAAATACTTCTTGAACTGTAACATGATGAAAACTAAATTTATTATCCTGAGTATCTTTTTCAATTCTTTTTAATAAACTCTTGTAATTTTGAACATGTTCAGGAATATGATTTTTTATTTCTTTGACACTTTCAGTAAACCATTCATTAAAGCCATTGGCATTTAAATTTAATGTCCCCTTTTCAACAACATGTCTTTCTAATCCTGTAATTCTTCTTATGACAGACCATATTTCCTTCGGTTTATTATTAGTTTCAGTTATCAAATTACTATTAGTACCAGGTTAACCGAGCCTTGCTCGTTGGTTTTGATTCAATTTTAATATTTTCACCAACAACCAACTATACCTCTTCACAGTTAACAGCTGTTTCAAAAGGTCTGCTTAACATTTATGTTCCTTTATTTTTGTTTACATTTAGTTGTTATTTCGTTACCAAAATAGCAACCCATAAGACTAATGTTAAAAATTACAATTTTAAAACTTAATTTTAGACCAAATTCGATTTTTCCTGGGGTTGAGGCTGTTTCTAAACTTATTTTTGGGCCAAAACACTCTTTGATGCAAACTTTAAGCAAAATCTAACAGCTAGATTTCGAGATTGTGGAACACACATCCCTTCAGATATTCCTCGTATTATAGTATAGGATAAGTTATTTTAGTTTTCTTTATTAATTTTTTATACTTTTTATAAGTTTCTATATATTCATTTTTTATCGAATGAATATTAAAGGTATTAAATACAATATTAAAGGTAAATAGATTGTAGAGCAAAAAAAACAATACAATTTAAAATCCATGATTAATTAATCAAAATTAATAAAAACCAAGTAATGTAAGTATTGTAGAATTACGCTTACTTAACACTTAATGCATATTTTGTTACCTGAGACATAGGCTACAATGTCACAACACATTCTAATTAGTTGTTCAATTTAAATCTTTCTCCCAAATAGATATTAGTTGTATCCCATAAATTAGTTAATCGCATAATTCCGTACGACAGCAATTCATTCCACATCAACATGCCTATCTTTTGGTAGACTATAATTTATAACTTCAACAAGTAAACATCAGTGTTGATCTATTTAATTTAACAAATAGGTCTGTCAAAATATCAATTAAATTTTATTTAAAAACGTAACAAAACGGCGAGCAAATATAAACAAGAAAAGGTTATGTTAAAATGTTGAATGTTGTTTTCAGCAAATACAGCGACAACTCAGCTGCGATGGGGGAAAATAAACTGATCATAGCAACTACATTAGTCAAACCATGTAGCCTAAACAACTAAAGTTCTGTCAAAAATTCCGGAAAATAAGCTTTTTTAATACTTGAAAATAATTGCTCGATTATAGTTTATTACCTAGTTTGAAATACTTAAAATCTAACCTGAGAATTTCATTGAATCAAATTAGTACCTAATAAAAAAGCCTTTTGGGGGTCAAAAATTCGCCTAAGAGAATTTTAAAGTCGCTCTAAAGAATTTTATACTCTATGTTCCATATAGTAAAAAATTCAACTATACACTGAAGTTAATAATATATACTATAATATATTATTATAGTATATATTATTATAATATACTATAATAATATAGTATATTATTATACTAAAAAATATTCCCTTTTTGTAAGAAAACCTGACGTGATAGAAAAAAAACGGATTGCATTTTTGAAATCAGCGCTGAAAAGTACATAAAAGTCAGTTATCAAATTTCAAACAATTTTTAGAAAATTTTTTTTTGCAGACCTGTGTAATTTTACAGAGGTTTGTTATTGTTTTGATTTTTTGTAAACAAATACGCTCATTTTGACATTTGAGAGGTAGAAAGAGCGCTTCCCGTGACAGTAAGGAGAAGTAATCCTAGCATCAGCGCTTTATTTTCCTCTGGTTTTCGGGGGGAAAACTAAAATTTTTTAACATGGGATGTCCCTACTTATTCGGTTCTGTATACATTTTATAGTGTCATGGTAATGAAGCTAATAACCAAACTCTTTACATTTAACAGCTGATAAAAACTGCAAAATATTATTGTTCCTTTATTTTTGTTTACTTTTAGTTGTTATTTCGTAACCAAAATAGCAAGCCATAAGAACAATGTTAAAAATTACGATTTTTAAACTTAATTTGAGACAAAATTCGATTTTTCCTGACGTTGAGGCTGTTTCTAAACTTATTTTTGGGCCAAAACAATCTTAAATGTAAAGTTTAAGCAAAATCTCACCGCTAGATTTCGAGATCGTGGAACACACATCCCAGAAATTGCTCGTATTATAGTATAGGATTAATTTTATAAACAGCTGTTCTCATTTAAATTATTGAGGGAAATTGGTAATAAATAAACTACTCGATATTATAGAATTGTGGCGAGTGGAGCGTAGCGAACAAGCTAAACCTGACAGGGAGTGAGCGCAGCGAACAAGCTGACCTGGAGGGCAAAAATTTCTTTGGTTGGCATTGCGAAGCATGTTGGGTCAGCTATTTCATATTATAAATTAAATAATTAGGGATGATGAGGTCTGATTTTGTAAATTGATTTATATATATTTAAATTTATATTCCACTTATTTAATCTCACATAATAACAACCATTGACAATAATAGCCGTACGCGAGGATTCGTTATGTTGCAGAATACCTGCATTACACATCGTGCTACAAGGCCATCAGCCGAGACTGGGACAACTGTGCCAACAGGTTTGTCAGCCTGGTCAGGGAGGAGGTTTCCAAGAAAAACCACACCATTGAGTCCAGGCTGCTAGAGCTCTGCTGGTAACACCTGATTTATAACTTCTATTTTCAAATTTAAATGATGAGTTACATTTGTCTTGACTGTGTAAAGTATGAACAACATGCCAAGCTTAATTTATCTGGTGAGGAGAAATTGCAAATGTGCTCTTCTATTTTTGTATAGTGGAAGAAGAATATGTAGAGTGGGGTTCATCCTCAATCCAGAAGGATGGTCATTGCTAGGGCAAAGTCAAACCTCAACAGGGATAGTGTGGGTAAAATGGTGACTATCATAAATACAACAATGTATTAAGAAGGGTCTATCACGTTATTACATCATTCCGTTATCAATACTAGCATTAAAGTTACAATTAAAAACTTTACGCTATAGTCTCTTACAGTTTATGTTATGTTTTAGCCCACACCAGTAGAGTATAAAAATAAATAAATAGGCCTTTATGTGCTGCCAAAAGTGGGTAATTTACCCAATTTTCGAGGATTTGTGTGGGGGTGTTTTTGGGGATTTCCAAATAATTATTAGATAAATTGCAATGAAATTGTGTCATTTCAGATGATGATGTTTCACCGCGACCCACTTGTGACGTTGCACCGTGAGTGGTGGGGGGCATTCGAGCCTGTTGTGTCAAGCCTTGGCACTAGAGCTTGTAGTTAGCCTTGGCTCTAGTGTCAAAATTACAGCTGACTCCATAAAAACCAAACTAAATCAAGGTTATTAGGGTTTTTTCTTTTTATATCCATTTGGTTTTTGGCCACAAAGAATCGATCTGAGCTGGTCCCATGACTGTAAAAATCCGGTTTCTGTCCTGCAGTCCTTCATTGTGCTAATGTTATCCTTATGCACATTTTTTGTAGGTATTAAATTAAACATAAGTCAGTTGGTAACAATAGAAATGTACCAAGATATGTTTTATTCAACCTGTGGTTAATGTTGAACCAAACCAGAGTGCAGCACCCTTAAGCTTGGCGAGTTCGCAAAGTGAACGAGCTACTCATGGGGACAAGTGAGCAGAGCAAATGAGCTCATCTTACAAGTTCACAATTTCACCAAGTAAACGTTTGATCCCCCTGTATTTGATATTAAGCAAATAAAAGTGGTTAACAGAAAAGCAAGCAGTGATTGTGATGGTGCCACATGGGGCTTACATTCACTGAATCAATATTTCCTTAGCTGTCGATCATATTCCTGCAATTGGAGTTCAAATCTGTCTCCTCAGTTAAATCACTAGCTGAGATTCTGACTGGTCTGAGAGATACCTTCCAAGTCCCTACCTCTCCTATCTGTTTATCATGTTGCAGTGCGAGGCACGGTTTTCTCAGGTGTGTCTATGTCTCGGCGCGCCTCAAGTGCAAGAAGGAAGAGGCACTTTTCCTAAAGAAGATCGCCGACACGTTGTCCAACATGAAGGTCTTCTCTAAGCACTGCCACAGCGTCCAAGTGGCTCTCTGCAGCTCCTCCAGTCGTCTGCACCTCTACTCTCTGTTGTCTATTGCGCTCTACTGGGCATTCAACCAACAATCCCTCTTGGTTTTATAAATACCTGTAGTTTTTTATTTTACGACTAATTGGGTTTTCCCGACTAATTAGAGATTTTTAACATTAACCAGCGGCGAAAGGTAAGTTTGAGTTGAAAGAAGAGTTACATTGGAGGTGTTCGAAAGTTGTCATATAGCATATTACTTCCAGATTGTTGTTTGTAGATCATTTACAGAAACAAGATTAAACGAGATTGATGAAAAAATAGAACTATCTACACCTATCAGTAATAAGACCTAGAACGAAACCATGGTAATCTCTACAAAATCTCAACAGTAGTAGTGTTCATTACTATTATACTCAGCTTCAATAGAATGGGCAACTCAATGACAGGTTTTATTTTTAGGGAAATTTTCAATAATTTAAAGTGTAATTCAAACAATAAAAATAATCAGTTGACTTCTAAGACTTGACCTTGACTTACCTAATCTATTGATGCCAACTTTAGGAGTAAAAGGGGCTGTTTTTGTTGTGCAAACACAATTTACGGATGACGCAAAGCCAAGGTCGAAAATGTGATTAGACACTTGCATCTTATTATATACCATCTACAAGTAGTGGTATGTTTACATTATTCTTATTTTATTTTGAAATACTATGAAATTATATTGTAAAAAACAATGTAGATCAGTCCATTCTAAAAATAAGAAGATAGTTTCAATATTTATACCAAGCGCTATATATTATTAGGGCGATTAAGAGTCATCTTCACCCCTGGGCGAGTAGCCCATTGTTGCGCAGTCGGCAATGTTAATCATACAGCTTTTGATGCAAAACATGGTATTTTATTCCCCTGTTTCGGACGCCGTTTTTCAACCAATTTTCTTTAAACTTGGTAAGTGTTTAGTTTAATAGTTATATTAGGTCCCTCATACAGTAATAAGAGCTGTCCCAAAAATCTCGAACTTTTGAAAATTTAACAAATGTTACTCTATGTGACGTCGCAAAGTAACTCGATTTTCCTAAGTAATATTTCAAAATTTAGTAAAATTTTTTAAATTTCGAGGTATGAGAGACCTAATATTACTATTAGCGAATTTCCCTATAGGGAATACGCTATTACGGTAGTAGCCATGGTAAGACCTAAGCCCGGGACCACTTTACTTTTTCATTTTGAGGTCCCCAGAAGCCAAAAATACCGTTCGTTCATTTTCATATATATATATATATGTGTCCGTGGTACCAATAACTTTTGAAGAGGACCTCCGATTTTGATGAAATTCGGTATGAAGGTGTAAGACCAGGTCTATTTTCATGAGTTCGCGAACCAGCATTGTCGGGTTATGGGAACGGGGTTTTATGGGGTTTCAAAGGGGTAAAAAATGGGTTTTTGGGATTTTTTAACCTCAATTTTCAAAATTCAAGAATTTTAACGAAAACCATTTAAAAGAGCTTAAAAAACCCAACAATTTAGTATTTTGAATCATTGAAATAGCTCAACTGGTTATGTAGAAAATTTAAATCAAGTTTCCCATGTTATTCTTATGGTTTAATCTTTAAAAAGTTATATATCGTTTACTTATAAACATATCTTAATAAAATTTTTTATGAACCTGTCCTATTTGATGAGTAATGAAAATTTGATAAAAAACTCGCATGGCAGCAAACCTACATGCCAAATCCCATGGTATTCTCATGGAAAATAAGTGTATAATGGGAGCAAGAGAGATGGAGATAATAAGTTGTCTGTTCCTAATAATCAGCTGATCAGCTTTCTTCTGCATTTGTCAAATTTGGAATGTTTATGTTTTGGGATTTGTAAACAAATAATTCTTTTTGCATGGAAGCTTTGGATATGCACTTTTATTACTGTAAAATATATATTTATTGTAATATAAATATTATTATATAAATTATTAAATAAAAATAATTAACTCAGAAAAAATGCCATTAAATATATCATATTTCTTTCTAAAGATTATTAATTAATTATATAAGATAGCCACAAAGTTCTTTGATGTTGAAAAAATAACTCTTTGGAAATTCGCTCAGTACACAGGTCTGCTGCGACGGGGGTATTCAACTAAACAAACACTTAACAAGTTTAAAGAAAATCGGTTGAAAAAACAAAACAGGGGAATCAAATACCATGTTTTGCATTAAAAGCCGTATAGTTAACATTGCTGACTGCGCAACAATGGGCTACTGGCCCAGGGGTGAAGATGACTCTTAACAACTGTTAGTTAGCAGATGCAGGACGGGAAATGTCTTGCTCCTGGATGGAAATTGTAGCAGAAATCTAAGTGAATTACGTGAGATCCATTTCAAAATATGTTGTAAAATATGTTATGTAAATCTTGTAAATATATTATCTTAAGATTATGTGAGTGTTTATTTCTTCCAAAATAATGTTAACTATAAGCAGTTTCTTGATGTAAACGACTACAAAGTTGTGTATCACTGAACAATTTAGAAAGAAGTTGTTATAATTAAAAAAAATAATATACCCCCGTCGCAGCAGACCTGCGTACTCAGCGAATTTCCAAACGATCTTAAGATATTGTATTTTCCCCATAAACACCATAGGAATGGGTATGTAGGTTTGCTGACTTGGGATGTTGTTAGAAAATGTTAGTTTTGTTAGGAAATGTAATAGTTACGTTAGGTAAATGTCAAACTATCTCAATATTCGGCACTTTTTAATTTTCCCCATAAACTTTGTCAAGACTTATAATTAATTCTTTCTCTTTGCTTTATTTCACAAATTTACTATGCAACAGATGTTATTTAAATCATATGTATTATTTGTTTATATTATTGTCCTTGTTGACATTAGAGTTTGAGTAAAAATACACTGAGTTTCTTAAATCTCAGTTATCTTACATTTATTTATTGGTCCTAATCGAAGCCGGATGAGTCGAGCCAAGAGGAGAGAATAACATTACTAATAAAACAGAGGACAACAGTAAAATCATGTTTTACTAGAATAAAAAACTTCATTGACAATGTAAGTAATGATTAGATAAGACTAACATCCAGGTGAGGCAAGAGAAACTTGGGTCACTTTATGACAGGTTTCTACAAATTCATGAAGAACTATGTTCTTTATCTGAGGAACAAGCTTCAGATGAAATGTTAGGGAACTTTGAAAATGACTATTATGAAGTTACAGCTAAATGTCTAAGATTATTAGATGCAGATAGGACAAATTCCCTTCAAGCAAATGTAGGTCAGCCACAACCCCCAACTAGTAGCACTAGTTCTAATCCTCAAGTTAAGCTACCCAAATTGGAATTGCCATCTTTCAGTGGCAATATTGAGGATTGGCCTGCATTTAATGAGTTATTCAAGTCTATTATCCATGATAATGAATCTTTACCTAATATTCAAAAGTTGTACTATCTAAGGTCATGTTTGAAAGGGGATGCACAAAAACTTCTACAATCATTACCTTCTACTGATCAAAATTATTCTGAGGCTTGGGAAATTCTTAAAATGAGATATGATAACAAGCGACTTATCATTAATTCACACCTGTCAGGGGTATTTAATCAGGCACCACTGCATATTGAATCTGCTCAGGGTATTAGGAAACTAGTTGATAAAACTGAAAACCATATTCGAGCTTTAAAATCCTTAGGTGAAAGGGTTGATGCATGGGACAGTATTCTAGTTTACACAGTGTCTAGTAAGCTAGATAATGAAACTAGAAGACATTGGGAGATGTCGTTAAAAACACCTGAATGTCCTAGCTTTGATCAACTTAAAGAGTTTCTTATTCAAAGAATAAATGCGTTAGGATCCCCAAATCTAGCTAATAAGCCCCAGCCATCTAGCCGTCAACGTAATCACGGTGAGCAGAGTAAATGGGTGCCTAATCACACAAAAGGTAAACAATCAGTAAATCATTTTTGTGTCGTGTGTGAAAACTCAAATCATGTAATTTATCAGTGTAGTAAATTCAATCAGATGGGTGTAAATGATAGAATAGAACAAGTTAAAAGGCATAAATTGTGTTTTAACTGTTTAAAACCCAATCACTCCGCAACTGATTGCTATAGTTCTAATTGTAAGACGTGTAATAAAAACCACCACACCTTGTTACACATTGAGGTTTGTAAGGAACCAGACAAAAAATCAAAATTTAAGGCCAAGTCGAGTAATCACACGTCATCGGAGGCTGAGTCACAATCTACGGACTTAAGTAATTCCGAGTCACGGGTAACAAATTCATCACAAGTTTTACTTTCAACTGCCGTAATTCTCGCTGAAAACAACAAAGGTGAACAAGTTAGAGTGCGGGCGCTGCTAGACTCAGGCGCTCAGTCTAACTTCGTTACAAAATCATGCGTCAACAAACTCAACTTATCTCCTTTTAATTCTATGATAACTATTAATGGAATTGGGAATTCTAAAACAAAATCATCAAAGAGAGTAACATTGAAAATACAGTCCAGAATCTGCAACTATGTAACTAATCTTTCAGCTATTGTGTTGCCCACTATCACTGATAGGTTACCGAGCGAAGATGTTAACTATGCTGGATGGCCTCAAAATATGTCCACACTTATACTGGCAGACCCGGAGTTCTTCAAACCAAGTGAGATCGACATATTGATTGGAGCCGAATTGTTCTTCGAAATACTGTCAGAAGGTAAGATAACTGGTAACGTACATACACCAACTCTTCAAAATAGTGTGTTTGGTTGGATTGTAGCTGGTAAATGTGGGAACAAGAATGAATGTGTGGAGTCTTATTGTAATTTCTCTATTGAAAATCAACTTAAGCAATTCTGGGAGATAGAGGAAATTGATCATCATCCTGTGCTTAACAAGGAGGAGCAACTTTGTGAACAACACTTCATAGACAATGTCAGGCGAGATGAGTCAGGGCGATTCATTGTAAAATTACCTTTCAATGATCGTTTGAGTGAGTTAGGCGATTCAAAACAAATAGCACTTAGTAGTTTCAAAAGAGTAGAAAATCGTTTATTATTAAAACCCGAGAGAAAAGAGCAGTATAATAACTTTCTAAATGAGTATGTAAACTTAGGTCACATGGATTATGTGCGAAACTTAAGTGATAATGCATCACAATCAGGTATCAATGAGTGTTATCTACCTCACCACGAGGTAATTAAAGAATCTAGCTCCACAACCAAATTGAGAGTTGTATTTAATGCTTCTTGTCCTACAAGCACACAAGTGTCATTGAATGACACTCTTATGGTAGGTCCAAGAGTACAACAAGACTTGTTTTCTATTATAGCTAGATTTAGATTGCATGAGATTGTAATGGTTGCTGACTGCGAGAAAATGTATCGCCAGATATTGGTTTGTGATGAGGATCGTAGATTTCAACAAATTCTGTGGAGGGAAAAGATTAGTGATCCGATTAAAGTGTACCAACTAAACACTGTAACGTATGGTACAGCATGTGCACCTTTTCTGGCCACCAGATGTTTAAAGAAGTTAGCGGAGGACAAAATAGAGCGGTTTCCTTTAGCTTGTGCAGCAGCGAGTACAGATTTCTATGTTGATGATTTGTTGACAGGAGCGCATGACATAGAGTCTGCTCGCCAGTTACAGAGCGAGATCACTCAGCTTCTGGATTCAGGAGGGTTCAAACTCCGTAAATGGTGCTCTAACAGTGTTGCCTTGCTTGACAGTATTCCAAATAAGGATAGGGAAACACATTCTATTAGCTTAGATCTTAAAGATAACCAAACTATAAAGACACTAGGTGTCGTCTGGGAGCCAACTACAGACATTTTCCAAATTAACATTAATTTTGAGATTAACAACACCACCCAAATAACCAAACGAGAAATTTTGAAAGATATCTCTAGAATATTTGACCCATTAGGACTCATAAGCCCTTTGATAATAATTCCGAAAATCATGTTGCAACAGTTATGGTTAACTGGATTAGGTTGGGACACACCGGTGAGTAGAGTTGTCTGAACAATGGAATCACATAAAGGGTAATTTGTTGTCAATCAATAAATTAAGTATACCAAGACAAGTGACGTGCCACAACTACTTGCGTGAAGATATTGAGCTTATTGGGTTTTGTGACGCATCAGAGAAGGCATACGCCGCCTGCGTTTATGTGCGGTCTGTTTCAACTAGTAATGAGATTGGAGTTAAATTACTTTGTTCAAAAACTAGAGTTGCTCCAATTAAAAAAATTTCACTTCCCAGATTGGAACTTTGTGGGGCATTACTTGTGTCTAAGCTTCTGAGTAAAACTGCATTCGCCTTAAATATTGATAAGGGCAAATGCTACGCGTGGACTGACTCCACAATTGTCTTATGCTGGTTGGCACGGTTGCCAAGTAAGTGGAAAACATTTGTTGCAAACCGTGTGGCGGAGATCCAAAACATAATTCCACCGTCCAATTGGAGCCACGTGGCTTCAAACGAGAATCCAGCTGACTTAGCTTCTAGAGGTTGTTCGGCGTCGGAGTTCCATAAGCATGAGCTTTGGTGGAATGGGCCACAATGGCTAAAACAAGATAAAGTCACTTGGCCCAAAGGTAATGTGAACACGAGTGTCAAAGATGAGTTTCCTGAAGCAAGAAGGCAGTCACACAAACCATGATCGCAGAAGAAAAACCTACACTACTAAGAAGACTTATGAATGTTTCCAGCTTTTTCAAAATACTGACGATTATGGCATTCCTATTGAGGTTTGCTGAAAACACGAAAAAATCACTTCAACAAAGAAGAAGGGGTGCCTTGAACGGATGTGAGATTGCAAAGGCTACAAAAACAATCGTCAAACTTGTTCAAAATGAATGTTTTGCAAAGGACATCAAGGCATTGAAAAAACACGGGATGGTAAAACCGAAGAGCAAATTAAAATCATTGTTTCCGTTCTTAGATGAAGAAGGTTTGTTACGTGTTGGTGGAAGATTACAAAATTCCACTATTCCCTTTGATTCTAAACACCAGTTGTTATTGCCAGCAAAACATGACTTCACAAGACTTTTGATACGTTATGAACACATTAGACATTTACATGCAGGAGCTCAACTGATTCAAAATGTAATTCGTCAAAGATATTGGGTTTTAAATATCAAGAACGAAATCAAATCGGTCATTCATAACTGCACTATATGTTTACGCTATAAAGCTTCAACCATCTCCAACATAATGGGTAATTTACCACATCATCGAGTGACGGCTGGAAGAACATTCAGCATCGTTGGTATTGACTTTGCAGGTCCAATCACAACTAAAAGAATGGGAGGACGAGTTAAAGTGTTTGTGAAAAGCTACATAGCAATGTTTGTTTGTTTGATAACAAAAGCGGTCCATATTGAACTTGTATCAGACTTAACAACTGACACATTTCTAAGCGCCTTAAAAAGATTTGTCAGTCGAAGAGGGTTGCCAAGTCATATTTATTCGGATAATGCGACGAATTTTAAAGGTGCCAGTAACCAGTTACAGAGAGAAGTTCTTACTTCAACCTCCGTTGAAAGATTTGCACAGGAACAACAAATTCACTGGCACTTCATTCCCCCATCATCCCCACATGTTGGTGGATTGTGGGAATCTGCTATAAAGGCGATGAAAAGTCATTTGAACCGAGTTATAGGGGATCAAAAATTAAACTTTGAAGAGCTATTAACACTTTTAACACAAATTGAAGCCTGTCTCAACTCCAGGCCACTGTCACCAATGTCGAGTGATCCTCGAGATCTCAATGTGATCACTCCTGGACATTTTTTAGTGCATGGTCCATTAACAGCAGTGCCTAATCACGACATCCCTAATAAAACCATGAGTATTAAGAAGAGGTGGAATTTGGTGGAACAACTACACCAACATTTTTGGAGACGATGGTCAAGTGAATATTTAAACAACCTTCAACAAAGAACCAAATGGATGGAAGCTAAAAGGAATGTAAAGATTGGTGAACTAGTCATAATCAAAGAAGAAAATCTTTCTCCATGCAAGTGGAAGCTCGGAAGAATCGAGGAAGTATTTCCAGGAAGTGACGGAATCATACGAGTGGTGGCACTAAGGACTAATAATGGAACTATCAAGAGACACATTTCAAGGTTAATAGTTCTCCCCATGGAACAGAACATGTGTTGAGATATATCTTTATATATCTCAAAGAGGGGGAGTGTGTCAAGACTTATAATTAATTCTTTCTCTTTGCTTTATTTCACAAATTTACTATGCAACAGATGTTATTTAAATCATATGTATTATTTGTTTATATTATTGTCCTTGTTGACATTAGAGTTTGAGTAAAAATACACTGAGTTTCTTAAATCTGAGTTATCTTACATTTATTTAAACTTCATGGGGGTGAGTATGTAGGTTTGCCGCCATATGGGTATTGTAAGCAAATATCAGTTACATCCTCCCTAATGAATGTACATACCAAATATTATCAAGTTATGGTGTTCTTTTCATTTTCCCCATAAACCCCATAGGGGTGAGTACGTAGGTTTGCCGCCATGTGGTTGTTGTAAGCAATTTTTAGTTGAACCCTACCAAGTGAATGTACATACCAAATTTTATCAAGTTATTCCAATAAATAAGCAAGATACAGGGTTTCGTTGATTTCCCATAAGATTAACATGGAAAACCTATTTTTGGCTTTTCTCCGTAACCTGTTAAGCCAAGTTAAAATTTCAAAATACTAAATTGTTTATTTTTTTAAGCTTTTTAAAATGGTTTTAGTTAAAATTGTTGAATTTTGAAAATTATGCTCCAAAAATGCAAAAAACCCATTTTTGACCCTTTTGAAACCCCATAAAACCCTGTTCCCATAACCCGATCATGCTGGTTCGCGAACTCATGAAAATAGACCTAGTCTTACACCTTCATACCAAATTTCATAAAAATCGGAGGTCCCCTTTAAAAGTTATCAGTACCACGGACACATAGATATATATATATATATATATATATATATATATATATATATATAGATATATATATATATATATATATATAGATATATATATATATATATATATATATACATATATATGAAAATGAACGAACGTTGTTTTTGGCTTCTGGGGACCTCGAAATGAAAAAGTAACATGGTCCCGGGCTTAGGTCTTACCATGGCTACTACCGTAATAGCGTATTCCCTATAGGGAAATTCGCTAACAGGGTATAATAAAATTTAAAGTAACACATGCATTGATATAGGCTAACTGTTGTCGAATTAAAAGTAAAAGAGTATTTGACACTTGAAGTGCTTCGCCAGTTTTCGGGTATGCTTGAGACTAGTTGGATCCTTTGTGTACACTATTGCTGAGTTTTGTTTTAGCTTGTTTTGGTGTCTATCTACGCCATTGGCATTTCTTAATGTTTTTGACATTGATTGTTTATTGTTAATTGTTAATTTGAACTTGAGTTGTTCAAATGAACGAATCAATGAGTGGATCGTGACTCACTTTCTAAAATAGCCGTTTGGTGGTGAGCCTTGACTGTATACACTCGCATGAATTTAAACTTCTCACAGCATAGGCGTGTTTGAAACCAATTCATAGTGGCACGATCTTCCCCAACGAACATGAAGTACAGGTGACATATTTGGTGATAGGTGAATCAGCATTATCACTTTTCTTAACCATAAATGAAACATTATATACGAGTAACAGTGTTTATGTTTCAGTTCTGTAAATTGGTGTTTTTGCATCACTGTAAATCCAGCGGGATATAATTGCAACCTCAACTGCAACGCATCTGGCGCGGCGAACACAAATCTTATAAATTTTGGTATCAAACAAAATCCATTTGATGAGAAGTCTATTCACGTTTGTGTATATAGTCAATGATTAATAGATTCCTTCATTTCAATCATAAACTGTAAATTAAAAGAATAAAATAGTTATGTACCAGTGGAAGTTTCTAGTAACTGTATGCTAGCGACTAGCTCAATGTAAACAGGCGTCGCCAGTCACGGGAGAGGCCAGTTAGCCACTGTCCCGCCAGTAGCTGGAAGCGACAGCAGAAAAAAAATTGTTTTTGTGGTGTGTGCCAGCTACCTCGTTCCAAGACTGATGGCCCCAGTCGACTGGCATTGTGAAAACAGACATGTAATTTAACAGCGGATTGTTATATTGTTATTTCCTTACAACATATATAAAAAAAACCCCAAAATATTCCAGTAGCTGTCAATGTGCCAACGTTAAAAGTCAGAAAGCACCAGTTCGTATACCAGTTTGCGACAGGGGTATTTAAAAATTTGTCTAACTTCCAAGACATTTCATCAAATTTTTACGATAAATGCATAAGTCAAATCTTTTTCTATTAGTTTTCTGCCAAAATTTAAGTGCAATTTTTCCTAGTGAAATGGTTTGATTGTTTTTGATCACTTTCAGATCAAATATAAGGTCAGTATTATTGTACGATAAATATTTAATGTTTATGTATTTTCAATACCATTTTAATGCCAAGTTGGTCTATGTAAATAATTGTATAAACGGGTGCAAACACCTAGAGTTGTTCATGTTTACTATCTGAAATTAACCGAAAAACCTACAACCGATTCCAGAAAAATTCTAACCGAAACCAAACTGATAAATTTTTCAAACTGCCCCATCACTAGTTAAAAAAGTATATTTTCAAGAAATACATTCAAGAAATAGTAAACTTAATTTAAAATCTATCTATATATTAATAGGCAAGCATGTTTTGTTTCCTCCTTTTTTCTCATCTTGTGTGCATCGTAGGAGAAATCTGGGCATACCGTTAGAAAGGTATGGACATAATTCCATTCTAATTCACATGGGACTCCAGGGCAACACCCCTCAGGCTTTTAAAGGTCCAATGTTAATCTTATGGAGGAAGGATAATTGATTAATTAATTTGAAAGATGTTGTAAAACAACTGCCAGAAAAACAGGAAGAACAGATGTTTGAGTTATAAAATGTTTTTAAACTTCTTGGACCCTGATCAAATGAAATTTTGGTAAAAAATTCGATAAGGAGGCGATCTCTAGTTATAGTTACTAGGAATACGCTCCGATGTCCGTCCCGTACAAGAATTTTTTACTCACTTTTTGATTTATTAGGTGACGCTTTTTATGTTTTTTTTTTTTTTTTTTTGAGGGAGAGGTAAGAAAAATGCATTACGCACACAGGTGGCAAGCCTGTAGTGTGGGACTCCCCTAAAAACGGGTTTACCCACTAAAAAACCTCGCCTCTACTCTTTAGGATTCTAACCTGGAGTTGTTTATCACATTACGTAGGGCTAGGCCTAAATTTGGCTTATGCCCGTGGGGTTCACTCCTTATCCAGCCACTCGATCAAGGGATCTGGGCCACTTCGCGGTTCAGATCATGTTTCTTTTCCAGGAGGATGCCCCGCACGAACTGTGATAAACAATCCCAGTTGCCCTCATCCTCCAAGCATGGACAGCGGAAAAATGTGTGTTCCGCATCGTCGGGAACGCCCGAGCAATAAATAAAGAATTGGCCGCCGTTCCACCCATGGTTGGACGTGCTTGATAAGTCGCGCAGTCCATCGTCCTCGGGTGTCGTGCTCCCAGCTGTGTTGCCAATGCTGGAAGGTTCGGGAGCGCTCTGCTGTTCTTGCCGTGTCCTTGCCAATCTCGACTTGTCTCTGATAAATTGCCTTCCTCTCTCCTGCCAAGAGCTTGACAGGGATAACTCCGGCGACCACCAGGACGGCAGGCTCGGACACTGTCCGGTAGGCGGAACACACCCCAAGCGCCGCTCAAGGTTGAACCCGGGCGAGTCGCAACCTGTACTACTCTTTATCGAGAGCGTCTGCCCACACCTCTTCTCCATAAAGAAGCACGAACTGAACCGCGGACATCAACAGACGTCTTCTGCTGGATCGTGGAACCCCGACACTGGCCATCAGCCTACTAAGGTAAGTGACTACCTTAGCAGCCTTGTCCGCCGTACGGAATATCTGATCCCTCCAGCTTAACTTGGTGTCCACCATAATCCCGAAGTACTTAGCAGCATGAATTGATTGGACCACCTCCCTTCCCACTCGGAACAGAATGACAGTGTCTATCCTCTTCTTCGTAAATATCACAATCTCCGTCTTACGGAGAGCAAGCGAGAGACCGTGATCGGACATCCATGTGTTGACCACACGCATGACTCGGTTCAACTTTAGTTGGGCCAGCTCAACGTTGCGTGCGACAATGAGAGCTGCGACATCATTGGCGTACCCAACCAAAGAGGTTTCCTCATTCATCTCCGACCTCAGGAGGCTGTCATAGGCAACATTCCAGAGATCCTGGCCGAGTATTGAATCTTGCGCGGCACCAGAAGTGACTTCCATCGTCCACGTTCCGTCCCTTGTGTCGTAAATAAGGCTTTGAGAGCGGAGATAATCCTCAATGAGTCGCAACAGATATGCAGGAACGCGAAAGGTGTTGCGAAGCGCATCCAACATATCGACCCACCTCGCCGAGTTAAAGGCAATTCTTGACATAAGCGTAACAAGAAGCACTACTCAGCGAGAGAAATGGTTGTGGCTCTCGACTCTCTTCACAGCTCTCCATGGACTTCGGTGATAGCGCCTATCGTTGACCGTCCCTTTCTGAAGCCATACTGACGGGGGCATGAGTCCCGGGCAGCTGCCACGGCAGAGGTCAGGCGGGAACGGATCAGCTTCTCGAACAGCTTCCCAGCCGTGTCAAACGTGTAGAAAGGCCTGTGGGACGACGACAGCTTGTGATCACCTTTGCCCTTGCTGATCAGTACAAGTCTTGCGGTTTTCCATAGGGAGCCGGAAACACCCCTTCTACCAAACAGGCGTTGTACATTCTCAACAACAAGTCAGCATTAATTGAAAATACTTTCTTTAAAGCCTCGCTGGGAATCCCGTCCGGGTCAGGAGCCTTGTTGCTCTTTAGGGAGAGAACGGAGGGTTCCATTTCCTCGAATGTGAAGAGTGGAACGTCATCTAACCGTCCGAAGTCAACCGGCGTACATCCTAGGCCTAGCCTACAAATAAATACACACAAAGAATGATTTTAGCTAAGACCTCAAAACAAGCAAGTAAGTTAATAATAATTATGCTTACAATATTAAAGGTAAATAGATTGTAGAGCGAAAAAAAACAATACAATTTAAAATCCATGATTAATTAATCAAAATTAATAAAAATCAAGTAATTTAAGTATTGTAGAATTACGCTTACTTAACACTTAATGCATATTTTGTTACCTGAGACATAGGCTACAATGGCACAGCACATTCTCATTAGTTGTTTAATTTAAATCTTTCTCCCAAATAGATATTAGTTGTATCCCATAAATTAGTTAATCGCATAATTCCGTACGACACCAATTCATTCCACATCAACATGCCTATCTTTTGGTAGACTATAATTTATAACTTCAACAAGTAAACATCAGTGCGTTGATCTATTTGATTTAACAAACAGGTCTGTCAAAATATCAATTAAATTTTATTTAAAAACGTAACATAACGGTGAGCAGATGTAAACAAATGTAAAGAGGTTATATTGTTTTCAGCATACACAGCGACAACTCAGCTGCGATGGGGGGAAATAAACTGATCATAGCAACTACATTAGTCAAACCATGTAGCCTAAACAACTAAAGTTCTGTCAAAAATTACGGAAAATAAGCTTTTTTATTACTTGAAAATAATTGCTCGATTATAGTTTATTACCTAGTTTAAAATACTTAAAATCTAACCTGAGAATTTCATTGAAATCAAATTAGTAATAAAAAAGCCTTTTGGGGGTCAAAAATTCGCCTAAGAGAAATTTAAAGTTGATCTAAAAGAATTTTATACTCTATGTTCCATATAGTAAAAAATTCAATTATTCCAGCATCAAAACGATAGACAAAGTGGTACAAGACAAGTCAAGTGTGTAGTTTGACTTTTGCTTACTCTCAAATATGACTTGGAAAAATAATTATATCCAACAACGAATCTTAAACCAATTAACTTTACATATCATGGCTCTGATGAAAACTGATAGAAATGCTACAATCTACTTTATTTTTCAATTATTACACTTAATGTATAGTTTAGCTCTTCACCAATAGATAAAAGTGTTGAGAGATCTAGCATCCACAGTTCTGTTGAGAACTCCCACATCTGGATCAGTTATTATTATATTCACAGGTTCTGATCGCCTGAAATCAGAACAACAGAATACATTTTTTAAAGTAAAAAAAGACATTAAAATATAATTTTTTTCAGAAGTACCACATTTAGTCTGCAAGTTTCATAAACAAAATTATATATTAATTTTTCTAAATAAATTAATCAAAATAAATTAATGTATGCAGAAATTTTTCAACAATTAGTCAAAAGTAAAGGATACAGTAATAATGATCAATTATGTTAAACATCAACTTTGGTGTATAGTTTACTCACGGATTATAGGCAATCACGGTAATGCTTCCATCTGGATTTAACGATGCAAGAGCTGACACTGTGGTGGAGGGAGGGGGAGGGGGAAATGTCGGTATGGGATCCCCAGTAGGGGGTGGGGGGCCCCCACTCACACGGGGGCTCCCACCAGGGCCCCTAACTGCCTTTGTTCCGTCAAACTCATGAAAACTTTCATCCGCAAAATGTTGACTAATTGTGGCGTTGATCTTCTTTGATCCTGGTGATAAAAACTTTGAAAAGTGTCCAACGGCATAGAACGACGGTTGTTTGTAGAACTCTCCATTAGTTTCGTTGATAATCACAGCTGCGTCCAAAAACAAACCGGCCGGACCGGTGGGACCGCCTTGACCATTTAGTGCGATGTTCCAGTCAATGTACCCAACCACCCAATGGTCCAGGTTCTGAAAAATATAATAATTAAATGGGTCATTGAGAAAAGAAGTCAACCAATATTTTAACATCAAACACAATTAATTGAATTATGACAAAATTACACATTACATTCATTAGCAGTTTATTAGAACTTACCGTTAGGATACTTTCTATATACACTTGAGCTCTGTCCCAACTCCCCAATTCTACTGGTGCTCCTAAAAGAAAATTTGCAAAATTAAATTACCTAACAAATTTTGTAACAACCTGACAAAAAATAACGGAGTTATTTTGATTCTTCTATTACAATTACCTTAACCCTTTCCACTCTCATTTTCTGGACTGTCCTATTCCTTACCAGTTGCATTTAAATGGACTAGTATACGTGTTGCTCGAAATCGAGCAATTTATTTTCATATAATACAAATTTTACTTTTAGCTCTAAACAAATGACATCCAACCAATCCAATATTGTGAATATCTTTAAACGCCAAAATCTACTCGTATTTACAGCTAATTATTAACAGATGTTTAAAGTGCTTTATTCAATCCCAATGTTATTTAAATGGGAAATTTTGAGATTTCAGTGGTGGATAGGGCCTTTATTTTCAGTCCGATTCTCATCAATTTTTGGCGGAAACAACTACAGACCAAGCCCTATCCAACGACACCAAAAACTTGAAAATCGGTTAAAAATTGTAGGAGGAGTTCTCAAGACAAAAAACCCTTAGCGTATTAAATAAGTACTAGGGGTGCCCGTGCAGCGCAATACGCTGCATCTATCCGAGTATCTTGTAATAAAACCTTGCCTCTTTGCATAAAATATTTAAAGTTCCATTTAGCTTTTAACATGTGTTTTTATGATTTCACTATAAACAGCTGTTTCATTTGAAATTTAATAAAAAATTGTTCCCCACGTTAATCTTATGTACAAAAAACAAACTTTAAGGGCTTCCCATGCCCTTCAGAGTACAAATATAAAAAATCTAAAACCTTAATGCAAAACTACGAATCGGGACAAACATTTTGACATCTCAAACATTAAAATCGGTCCAGAAATAACGGAGGAGTTTTGTTCACAAAAAACAGCCCTCACGTATTAATATAAGAGATAGATGTCGAAATCACAGCTGTTCAGTTAATGATTTAGTACCTGGGGGCCGAGCATTTGCTCGGTAAACTCAAACAGAAATATTCTTTATATTAATATCAATTACAGACAGTGCGCTAAAATTCTCAGTGCAAAAAGGCTTATTTCTTGTTCAAGACGAGCTCGTTCAGGGTGCTGCACCCTGGTGTATATTTATTGAAACATATGTTGAATCTGTAACATGTGGATTTGAAATACTTAGTTAACAGCTGTTTTCATAATTCTTGCTAATAATTTTGTTTTTAAATTTCACTGCAATTCTACAGATTGATTAGTTGTTTTATAATTTTACTAGACTTTTATATATCTAAACATTCATAATCAGCATTGTGAAGTATGATTTAAAAAATAATAAATTATTTTTACTATACATTAGTACCATTTAATAATTTAGTAACGGGCTGCCATGCAAAACCACACGTTTATATTGGAACACATGATGTGCACTTTGCTAGTTGAGTCAGCTGTTTTCAGAAATTATTTGTTTTTGATTTTTAACTCCATAAGACCAATGTTAATTTTTTTTAAATTTCAATTAAAGATTATAAAGAAATAAAAATTTTTCTGGCATAGAGACCTTTATTTATATTATTTTTATTCCAGAACTAAGTTATTTGCAAATTTTAAGAAAATCATTCGAGTCGTGTTTGAGATCCGTTTGCAAACATACATACATACATTGTGCATATTGGAGTATAGGATTTGTTGTGTATTTTAATTTTATAAAACAGGCTTTTGTGTTTTTATTTTACAACAGTTGATAAAGTATAAAAAAATATATAATTTAGTGAGACATTTTTTATTTATGTAATTATAGTTACATTTGTTCAATCAAGGCCGCCCTGAGGGAAATGGGCGCCAGGGGCGAGGTTTTGATCTGCGACCCCTAAATTAATTAATTGGCCTAGATACCTTGTGTGAACTGTATTGTTAAATGGCAGTCCGAGGAAGCACTAAATGAGGTGCATGGTTAAATTTTCAATGCTGTTAGTTTGAATAAACTTATTAAAAAAATTAACTTGTCCTATAAAACGTTTTTGACACAACCATTTGTTGACAACACATGGTCTGGGTCTGGTAGGGGCCTACAAAAACTAAAGGGCCTGCATACATTTTTGGTCACGTGACCAGATGCGCTCAAATTTCAGCTGTCAACTCCATTTAAGAGCATTGCAATAGCCTGATAGCATAAGTTATTACATGTAGTTTTTGGAAGCTGCCGGGGACTTATGCCCCCGTCAGTACGGCTTCAGAAAGGGACGGTCAACGATCGACGCTGTCACCGAAGTTCAGAGAGCTGTGGAGAGAGCCGAGAGCCACAACCATTTCTCCCGCCGAGTAGTGCTTCTTGTTACGCTTGATGTCAAGAATGCCTTCAACTCGGCGAGGTGGGTCGATATGTTGGATGCGCTTCGCAACACCTTTCGTATTCCTGCATATCTGTTGCGGCTCGTCGAGGATTATCTACGCTCTCGAAGCCTGATTTATGACACGAGGGACGGAACGCGGACGATGGAAGTCACTTCTGGTGCCGCACAAGGTTCAATACTCGGCCCGGATCTCTGGAACGTTGCCTATGACAGCCTCCTGAGGTCCGAGATGCCTGAGGAAACCACTTTGGTTGGGTACGCCGATGACGTCGCAGCTCTCATTGCTGCACGCAACGTTGAGCTGGCCCAACTGAAGTTGAACCGAGTTATGCGGGTGGTCAACAACTGGATGTCCGATCACGGTCTCTCACTTGCTCTCAGTAAGACGGAGATCGTGATTCTTACGAAAAAGAGGATCGACACCGTCGTCCCGTTTCGAGTGGGAAGGGAGGTGGTCACATCAACTCGTGCCGCCAAATACCTCGGGGTTATGGTGGACACCAAGTTAAGCTGGAGGGATCAGATCTTCGGTACGGCGGACAAGGCCGCTAAAGTAGTGACTTACCTTAGTAGGCTGATGGCCAATGTCGGGGGTCCCCGATCCAGCAGAAGACGTCTGTTGATGTCCGCGGTCCAGTCCGTGCTTCTTTACGGGGCAGAGGTGTGGGCAGGCGCTCTAGATAAGGAGTGCTACAGGTTGCGACTCGCCCGGGTTCAGCGTCAAGCTGCGCTCCGGGTGTGTTCCGCCTACCGGACAGTGTCCGAGCCTGCCGTCCTGGTGGTCGCCGGAGTCATCCCTGTCAAGCTCTTGGCAGGGGAGAGGAAAGCGATTTATCAGAGACAAGGCGAGATCGGCAAGGACACGGCAAGAACAGAAGAGCGCTCCCGAACCTACCAGCAGTGGCAACACAGCTGGGAGCACGACACCCGAGGACGATGGACTGCGCGACTTATCAAGCAGGTCCAACCATGGGTGGAACGGCGGCATGGGGAGGTGGACTACTACCTGACCCAATTTTTGACAGGTCACGGCTATTTTCGGTCGTACCTGAACCGTATGGGAAAGACCGGTTCACCGGACTGCATTTATTGCCCGGGTGTTCCCGACGATGCGGAACACACATTCTTCCACTGTCCCCGTTGGGAAGGGCCCCGCCTGGAGGCCACACAAATCTTTGGTGCATTTTCGGTGGACTCGGTCTGCCAAAAGATTTTGGAGGATGAGGGCAACTGGGATTGTTTGTCACAGTTCGTCCGGGGCATCCTCCTGGAAAAGAAAACCGATCTGGACCGTGAAGTGGCCCAGATCCCTTGATCGAGTGGCTGGATAAGGAGCGAGCCCCACGGGCGTAAGCCAAATTTAGGCCTAGCCTGACGTAATGTGACAAACAATTCCAGGTTAGATTCCTAAAGAGTAGAGGAGGTTTTTTAGTGGGTAAACTCGTTTTTAGGGGAGCCCCACACTACAGGCTGGCCACCTGTGTGCGTAATGCATTTTTCCGCCTCTCCCTCAAAAAAAAAAAAAAAAAAAAAAAAAAAAAAAACATGTAGTTTTATATATAAGTCAATTAGGTCATGAGTGTTGCATCTATACTTATTTAATACGCTAAGGGTTTTTTTGTCTTGAGAACTCCTCCTACAATTTTTAACCGATTTTCAAGTTTTTGGTGTCGTTGGATAGGGCTTGGTCTGTAGTTGTTTCCGCCAAAAATTGATGAGAATCGGACTGAAAATAGAGGCGCTATCCAACATTGAAATCTCAAAATTTCCCATTTAAATAACATTGGGGACTGAATAAAGCATTTGAAACATCTGTTAATAATCAGCTGTAAATACGCGTAGTTATTGGCGATTAAAGATATTCACATTATTGGATTGGTCGCATGTCATTGATTTAGAGCTAAAGTAACATTTGTACTGTATTTAAATAAATTGCTTGATTTCGAGCAATTTATACAAGCAAATGTATACTAGTATCATTTTAACACTCATTAAATTTAGAATTGAATGATACTAATAACGTTCTGCTTTACAAAATTTAAAACTAACCTTTTCAGTAAAAAAAAACTTGAATTACTTAGTTTTCATAGACCCCAAATGAGCGCTCAAGCCTTTCTTTATTTGTAGAGCGTAAGATCAGCTGGCCAGTTTACATGCAGCCAATTGTGATGCTATCATGATTCACTTCCACTTGTTTTGTAAAAGAAGGTTTATAGTTAACATGAATAAGGCCCCTTTGATACTGCACGTATTTCAATGCTTGGCAAAAGACGTGAGTAATCTAACTTCATTGCAATAGGAGGTGCTATACTCTGCGCCCAACAGGCGCCCGCCGAACGTCATCTCACCGATTCGAGCGACGCGATGTATAAAACGGGCATTATAGTCACTACTCATTTCCGACAAGTAAATGTTTTACATTTTAATTTGAACTAATCAACAAAATTATTGTTCAACATATTGTTTTCTGTTAAAGTGGACCCTAAAACTTACTTTAAATATATTATTGTAAATTTTCATTGGCTGCAACAGATTGGGGTGAAAATTATAATGTTTGAGGCAGCAAACAGGGACGCCTGAATGAAGAATTACCAGAAAACCTTTAACTTAACTTTCAGGGTCTTGTTTAGCTTTAAAAACAATAGATAAATAGAATTGAAATAGAATTAAAACAATGCCGCAAAGCCGTCCTCAAAGGAACGTTCGAGCCAGAAATGGCAGGCAGTCAAACTACGTAAAATAGCATATCACAAAAATTTTCAAATGCAATAATTTGAGTTGTGTTTGACCGGGTGTTAAGATCGGGTTTGTGGTGTTTTCCTCTACATTCAAAGACCTTTAGAATGATATACAACATGGCATAGGCTAATACAGTTTCCTCTATGACTTCCTCTAGGGTGTTTTCCCCATGTTGTGCCCACGCTGGAAATGTGGCAACATCGATTTTTTTACATCTACTTATTATTGCCCCCAACAGTAATCAAAAGTCAAAATTCGTTAGACTTTCTGTGCTTGCTCAACCTGAGCCTGGACCATATGAAAAAAGCCCTTTGTATGCCGAGTTCAACTTATAATGAACTGCCAGTATATTACCAAAATATGAACACAAATCAATTCAAAGAAAAAAATAATGAATGAACTCTTTAATTGGGCACTCTACACTCTATAGGAGTACTACAGTAATCCTTTGAGATAGTACCCTATTTTAACTTTCAAGAATAATTTTGAGTTTTGATTATATTTGATTGTTTTATTTGTTGTAAGTATTATTTTAAGTTAAATTTTCAGTGACGATGCACCTGTTCTGTATGTATTCACATAGTTGAAAATGTTTTAGCAAATAAAACGTCTTATGTGTTTGACAGGGCCCATTTTAGCTTAGTGCCACCCCAAGGCCGCATTATATATGCTTGCCCCCCCCCCCCTCCAAGCCCGTCTCCCACCAACCCCTCCGACACCCCACATGCACAGCACTGGAGATAAGAAATAATATTCTACCGATCTATAAATAAAAATAAAAAATGTGCTGGTAATTGAAAGTTAAATCTTTAAACTTTCTAAGTCTATTTTTCCCGGAAGAGCTGCTTGGATTGCCCGCTCTACCTGAGCCCGAACGACGTTACCGAATGCCGTCTCGCGGCCGTAGCGCTAGGCGAGTTTGATGGCTGCAGTGGTTTACGGAAATCGTGTTTTAAAATTAACTAATTAAGATCAATATTGACTCTTAACTTTTTCTAAAAGTAGAAAGAAGGTTCTCGTTTTCTCTGGTTTTAGAATTTTTAAATAAAATTTCCAATTTCAGCTATAACTGTCTATATAAAATAATCTTTTTTTTAGATTTTTCTTTTTAATTTATTTAACTTTACAATCTGTTCTAAATCAAGTTGAACAATAAGTAAATATTATATACAAGAAAGAGTAATTAACAGTGAAACCTGAACTAGCCGCTAACCGAAAAGTTAACCACAATTTATATTCAATTTGCTAATATAAAATGCAAGTCCAAAATTGATGATCTTTTTAGCCTGAAGACAAAAACTGAAGTTTCTATTAGTTTTGATGAAATAATTTAGAAAGTGTAACACAGGAAATTTAGCACCATTATTCGTTTTTAATTTGACACCTTAGTTATGGATCTAGGCTGAACTTAGCAAAAGATAACACTATTCTAAGAAACCCTTGCATTTGCATCGAGAAAAACAGATGATTTTAGACAGTTATAGCTGAAATTGGAAATTTTATTAAAAAATTTTTAAACCAGAGAAGACGAGATCCGTCTTTTTACTTTCAGGAAAAGTAAGAGGCAATCTCTATCTTGATGAGTTAATTTTAAAACACGATTCCCATAAACCTCTGCATAGCCATAAAACTCGCTTAAAGCTTCGGCCGCGAGGCGGCATTCAGGCTCAGGTAGACCGGAGCCTTAACAAATATTTCATTTTTATTTAACACAACAAGAAAGTAGACAGATTAATTATTATACAACTGAATACTGATTATGTAAGCAGACAGTTTATTTATTAAACAACTAAACACCCCAAGAATCAAGAATCAAGAATCAAGAATCAAGAGTTTTATTGTCATTGACCTCATTTACAAGGAATAGACATAGTCAAATGCTTAACCTAAATTACAGACTTAAATACATATTTACAATAAATGTACAAATAATATTTAAAAAAATCAGTTGCTAATTCACTGAAATGTAATGCTGACATCAGTTTCTAAAAATTCCCTGATATCATAGAATGGATTATTTGTCAGCCAATCCTTCAATACTCGTTTAAACTCATTAAAAGAAACCGTCCTAGCTGATAAAGGTAATTTATTAAAAAAATGAATACAATTTAACTTGTGACAATTTCCAATTTTACTTAGTCTATGAGCAGGGATCTCAAGTTTAAGTTTACCTCTGGTCTCATGGGAATGCATATCTTGCCTAATACTAAAGTTTTGGAGATTTGATTTTGTGTATAATAATATATGACTAATATACAAATTCACAACTGTCATGATTTGTAATCTGACAAAGAGGGGTCGACAGTGCTCCACAGGGCCCACCCCACAGATAGTACGAATCACTTTTTTTTGCAAAATTAAAATTTTTTTAACATAAGAAGAATGTCCCCATAATATAAGACCATAAGATATATGTGACTGAAAAAATGCAAAATATGTCATTCTTAAATATTCATCAGTTACAAAATCTTTCAATTTCCAAATTAAATAATTGACTCGAGAAATTTTTTTACATGTATATTCAATCTGTTCCTGCCAGTTGAGTTTGGAATCTAAATGAAAGCCCAGGTATTTTACAGATTTTTTTTCAATATCATTTGAAAGGCCAATGAGAATGTTTTGAGTTTTATCCTGATTGCATTTAAGCTTGTTGGCTGAAAACCACAATGATGTTGAGTCAGAAGCTTCTTTTGCAACTGTACTGAGTGCAAAAATATCTTTGTGAGACGCAAGTAACGTAGTATCATCTGCATATAATACAGAATCAACCCCAATATTACTAGGCAGGTCATTAATTGAAATTAGAAAAAGAAACGGTCCAAGAACCGAGCCCTGTGGAACTCCCGCTTCAACCCCCCTCAAACCAGAAGTCCTCCCACCAACAGAAACATACTGTTTTCTATTTGTCAAATATGATTTGATAATTTTCAACTGTGAATTTTTAATGCCATAAAATTCAAGTTTTTTAAGTAAGATATCAAAGGGGACGCAATCGAAAGCCTTAGTCAAATCAAATAATGTAAGAGAAACAGTCTCTTTTTTTTCCAAAGAATTTAAAGACTTATTTACAATATCAAGAGCAGCTAAAACTGTTGATTTTCCCTCACGAAACCCAAATTGAGAATTAGTCAACAAGTTATTGTTTTCAAAATATTGACTAAGTTGCTTAAATATAAGAGATTCATAAATTTTAGAAAAAATTGGAACCACCGATATAGGTCGATAATTTTGAGGAGCAAGTTTATCGCCTTTCTTAAACACAGGTACTACCTTAGAAATTTTTAAAAAATCTGAAAAATAACCAGATTGTAAGGATTTGTTGATACAGAATGCCAAAGGTCTGCTAATTAAGTGTATTGTCTGTTTGAGAAGATAATTTGAGATCCAATAAAAGTCCATTGTTTTAGAGTTAGAGAAGTTGGATACTATTTTTTCAATATCTGCATGTGATATCTCTTTCCAGTGAAAGTTTAGATTTTTATCTGACATACCAAGAAACTCAAATGCAGATTTATTTGTGGGCGAAATACCATCCATTAACTCCTTTACTGAATCAATGAAATAGTTATTAATATTGTCAGCATCCAAATCTACAGATTTAGATTGCATTGGTGAGTTTTCATGGGTGATGACTTCCCAAGCAGCCTTACATTTGTTGGGGGCCCTTTCTATATGCTCCTCAAAAGCTTTTTTCTTAGCTAATTTAAGTTCTGAGTTATATATTTTCTTACTATTAAGATAGGCCAAATATGCATCATGTGAGTTTCCAGATTGAGTACCAGTAAGATGTTTGTATACAGTGTAAAATCCCAACATTTTCTCTCTGAGCTTCCTTAGTTCATCATTGTACCAATTTAATTTTCCTTTATTATTTTGTTTTTTGTTTTTGCTATTAACAAGAGGAGAACAAAAATGCCACACATTTATAAACTCTTTAAAAAATTCATCAAAGAGTGGAAAAGACAGCGGCGCGACCCCTCGAGGGTTAATACCTTTAATACCTTTATTGAAATGGCGACCTAACTCAATAGGTAAGAAAGTAGTTTTAAATCAAGGTGTATAAATAAATTTATTTATACACCTTGGTTTTAAATAGTGTTCGGAATTAAAAAGAAACCAAATTCGTTACGGAAATTATGCCAAACTGCATTTGGGATACCCAAAATGTTAATGCCGCCGTCCGATTTTCAAACGGTGTTTGGAAAACCAACAACACTGGCTTATAAATAGTATTATTCATTTTAAAAACATACTGCATACCTAGCAGTTTAAACGAAATATATCTACATAAGCTTATTTTACAAACACGTTTTATTAACAACATTAAGGTTAGTCTATACTGCGCACTTTATTTCAAACGCCGATTTTTCAATATTTAAATAGCCGTTAAAATATAATATGTATTACTTTCAAATTTTGTGTTTAAACATTTTTTCAAGTAAAAAAGTTCCTTAAACAAAGAATCATTTAAACAAAGGTAGAATTCCTACTGACACAAGACTTATAGGCTGTTAAAAATTGCAAAAAACATTGCTGTGAACAGAGTTTGGTGGCGGTCAACGTTTAGTTATTTTACCTTACAACGAAATGCATAAAAATGTCTTAATCATAGCTCTTATTTCCTCAAGAATCATAAATCATCAAATTGGCTCAATGAGAAACACCAACAAACAACAACTGACACTACCATACCAAACTAAATACTCCAGACGCAAATCGCAAGTGAAAAATGAAGCGACTCTAAGCGTCAAAAATATCAATCCTGTTAAAACAGAAAGAACCCCTCCCCTACTAATATAGGACTGAAAATGTATGTTTTGGTAGAACCCGTATGTAAATCGGCCCAGTAGAAGTTTCAGACAAACTGTCCAAAGGTGTTTTTTACCTTACTGTTTTAAATATATAGAAGATAGATTTAGGTGTAAATGTGGAATACCTCCTGGTATTTTTATTTGATCACAACTTATTTAATTCAAACCCATTAAAACCTCAGAAATAATTTTTAAAACCTCTCTAAATATCACAATTCATACACTAGGATGTTGCAACCTCCTCTCAGTCATAATACAGACCAACCGACCTTGGAATGTCCATTAGTCAGGCTCCAAGATGGGGTTTGTCAAATTATCACTTTAACATCGCCTAAGAGAGCTTTAACACTGCAATAGTGCACACCTGGACTATTAAAAGAGCTGAGGCTAGCCTCCGTATACAGCAGAAATTTGTCAGGATGTTTATCATGAAAATCTTGCAGGTTGTGAATATTACTGGGCTTGTCAAGATAGAAATGGAGAGCCACTCCATCAATGTACTGTGCTGCATCTTCATCAGCGAGCATCTGGAATGAAAGCCAATAGTATGACAATGGGGAAAGTGTACCAATTAATTTTGATAATCTCTCAGTCACCTTAGTTAAAATACCATATCTCAGAAAATAGCGTGTGAGAAAACTAATAATAGTTAAACCCCCCAAATTCCGCATTGAGAACCACATAGTATAAAAAAATCAATAATTCAAGGTTATCTATCCAATGCAAAATTGCACAAATGTGTTATTCCACTAGATTCATTTTTCATACCCACATACAATCTCACGTTAAAAACTTATAATGTGCATTTAGAACTTATGCATGTTCTTAAGAATAAGAGTGAAAAAAGTTACTTCAAATAAAAATCTTAATAAATTACTAGGTTTACAAAAAATAAACGGTATCAGATAACTGACACATACATTCTCCCAAGAATATGAAAAGGTGTTAAAAGCCTCAAATTAACATTAATGTCTTGATGGCTCAGTCGGATAGCCACTAGGTGAGCAGCACGAGTTTTTCCAAGTCCCAAATTGAGTTTTTTTAACACATTTTGCTCTATAACTTTTGAATGCATATTTTCCCGGAGATGCGGGTGGTGTCATTTTATTCAGCATTTTAATCTTAATAAACCACAAAATTTTAATCAAAATCGTTGGAGCCATTTTGAGAAATTTTGATTTTTCACGTTTTTTGGGGGTTTTGGGGGGTAAACTACCCTTAAAAATAAAAAATTCAAAAATATGAAAAAAAAAACCCCTGGAATTATCGTGGGTTCAAACCTACATACCAAGTTTCACCAAAATCGGACCATTGGGGAATTCTCTAGCTCTGTTTACACACACACACACACACACACACACACACACACACACACACACACACACACACACACACACACACACACACACACACACACACACACACACACACACACACACACACACACACACACACACACACACACACACACACACACACACACACACACACACACACACACACACACACACACACACACACACACACACACACACACACACACACACACACACACACACACACACACACACACACACACACACACACACACACACACACACACACACACACACACACACACACACACACACACACACACACACACACACACACACACACACACACACACACACACACACACACACACACACACACACACACACACACACACACACACACACACACACACACACACACACACACACACACACACACACACACACACACACACACACACACACACACACACACACACACACACACACACACACACACACACACACACACACACACACACACACACACACACACACACACACACACACACACACACACACACACACACACACACACACACACACACACACACACACACACACACACACACACACACACACACACACACACACACACACACACACACACACACACACACACACACACACACACACACACACACACACACACACACACACACACACACACACACACACACACACACACACACACACACACACACACACACACACACACACACACACACACACACACACACACACACACACACACACACACACACACACACACACACACACACACACACACACACACACACACACACACACACACACACACACACACACACACACACACACACACACACACACACACACACACACACACACACACACACACACACACACACACACACACACACACACACACACACACACACACACACACACACACACACACACACACACACACACACACACACACACACACACACACACACACACACACACACACACACACACACACACACACACACACACACACACACACACACACACACACACACACACACACACACACACACACACACACACACACACACACACACACACACACACACACACACACACACACACACACACACACACACACACACACACACACACACACACACACACACACACACACACACACACACACACACACACACACACACACACACACACACACACACACACACACACACACACACACACACACACACACACACACACACACACACACACACACACACACACACACACACACACACACACACACACACACACACACACACACACACACACACACACACACACACACACACACACACACACACACACACACACACACACACACACACACACACACACACACACACACACACACACACACACACACACACACACACACACACACACACACACACACACACACACACACACACACACACACACACACACACACACACACACACACACACACACACACACACACACACACACACACACACACACACACACACACACACAGTCACAGACGCAGACGGACATCGCTCTGAAAACCACTTTTTTGGACCCAGGGGACACCAAAATGGATAAATTTACGAACAATTCAAATTCTAAAATTTTGGTGAAACTAATATTTTCTCTATATACACATTTATAGGGGGAGAAATACATTTCTATCGGCTCCAAAATGATATACACCACCAAAGGAATTGGAATTTTTTTACGAATACAATACTTTCTCCATATACTATGGTATAGGGGGAGAAAGTAAAAGGCTAAAGAATTATTCTAAAAATGAAAGACAATAAATCGGTCGAGAGACATTTTGCCAAATTGGCTGGTAGGTAATCAGCATCATTTTTGATTTGCAAATATTTACAGTATTGCTTTGGCCTGAGTTACTTGATAGTTAAGTAATAAAACGGCATTAAAATTAAAATTAATGTAAATAATTAATATTCTCAATTCAATAAGGGGTTTGTCTGTTACATCCCTTTTTCTCTCGAAATACTTAACTAATTTTTTAGATTGAGGTGTCATTTTAAAGCTCATAATCTAGCGCGTGTGTGAATGGTGATTAAAAAGGACGGTTTGTTTCGGGCTTCGCCCCCCTGGCATTTGATTTATTTCTAGAGGGCGTTTTAAAATGTTGACCAACTTTCATTATTTGTAAATGTGAATTTTAACTTAGCAACTGATTACTTTCACATGAATTTTTAAGTCATATTGTAAACAAAAATAGATTATCTGTCACTGCATATTAGAGAGTTTTTGCAACATACGGTAAGGCATACGGTAAACGCTATTTTTATATTGGTAAATATATGGATAACACATTCTGAAGGACGATGCAACTGGATAAATAATGTCCAATGATTACCGTTGATAACTTTTTAACATGTTTTTTATTTTATAAAGCAGTAAAAGTAGGTAAATCCACCATAAATAAAACAGCGTTTAGAGTTTTCCATATTCATTTATCTTATGTGTAAAAACTCTCCAATAATATAAATATTGTTTTAAAGTCATATAATTCATTAAAATTGTACTGTAGGTGAGTTTCTTTAAAACAAAAAGAAATATATTTTAAAATGCGCAATTTTCACATGGGTTTCCTAGTAAAATATTTAATTTTGTAACAGTTGAACATATAAAATAATAGGTTGTCCCTTCACAGCCCCTGCGGAGACAGGAAATTAGGATCTCCTTTGAAGCAAGCCTGCCCCCCAGACCTTTTAGTATATATAGGAAGCACTCTGATTTTTGCTGTTTTATGGGTTTTTCAAATAAATGTGGCATACTTAGTTTTGAGCTCTTGCAACAAATCTTTTTGCACCCTCTGACTAGTTTCAGATGTAGGGCAAAGTTGAGACATGTGATGGAGCTGGACTAAAAAATCTATAGGTTCTACTTGTTATTGATCAATATTTTAAGCTACATTGAGTTCGATGGGAAATCTTTGTAGCTTAAAAGAAAGAAAACATGTATGTTATCACTCCATGTTCTTTGCTTTATGGTTGACTTAAGTTAAAACCTGGCACCAGCAAAATAGTGTACTGTAAGTAAAATTTGAAATTCCAACTCACCCTGTCCATGTACCAGGTCAAAAAAGGCCGTTCGTCATCCATGGCAAGGAGCTTCACAGTTCCAAAGCCGGATGATCTAAGCAAAGGTCCTAGATATTTCTTGGTCCAGTATCTTGCGACTAGAGGTGGAAAAAGAGTGTTGGGAATCGGGAGCCATGGACCAAAAAGCAATCCTATATTCACTTCATTTCCTTGAGTTAGTCCCCAAAACTCTAGTCCATGTTGTTTATATGCTTGAAGAAATCTGACAGATGGAAATTAAAAAAATAAACCACATGAAAATAGACATAGTAAGGCCCATTACAAATTTTTGCAAGGATTGGGTTGACCAAGGCGAGGACGAGGTGAGGGCTAAACAAGGAATGTGTGCTCTGTCACTGCAACACACATTGTTGCGAGGTGCCTCCGAGCTCCGAGCGAGGAATTGGTCAACATGGACATCAGCTACTTGACATTCAGATTAAAAATTTAAGTAGTTGTCTAAGAATTGTAATCTGAATTCTTGTAAATGCAATTAAAGTGAATTGATTGAAGTTGTTAAGCAAAAGACAAGTAACTTAATTATTTTTGGAAGAGCAATTAATGGAAAAAAATATATAGAATTCTTACTAGTAAATGAATTTTTAATAAAAGTAATTTTTTATATAAATTTTATAATTAATTGAATACAAGTTCTTAAAAATAAATTACGGTACTAGGCCTACATTTAAAAAAATATGCCTACATTAAAAGTCTATGGTTCTGGCAAGTACTACTATAACAAATATATGTTAGTTTAACCTATTTGTTAGTTTTTAAAATGTCACTAAATTCTGAAATATGTTCCGATTTATTTTAATAACAGAACGAAGTATAAACTATCAATTGCTCCTACCAATCCAATTGCTCAATCAATATCCAGTATCGTTTTAGGTATTTGTTCATTGAACTCCGAAAAACCAGAATCTATTTAAAACTGTCTGGTTATTGTGTTTAAAAAATATTGCATTCCATTTGCAGTATTATTGTACCCATATGGATCAAAATGATTTATTCCTAACAATATCTAGAAAAACTATGTTAGACTTATATATGAACAAAATTTTGTTTTTGTTGTATTTTGAAGTTAAATGGTAGTTACTTTTATATTTGGTTTCATGCAAACAAATAAATGTTAAAATATACATGGCTAGGCCTTTCTCAGTGAAACAAAAATTACCTGTAGTAGGCCAAAACTATATTTTGTGAGCTGATATTTATGAAACATAAAGAATGAATATGTAGAATTTGATTTTATTAGTTTAATTCTATAGTTAATGCAAATACTTATGTAATGTCCACAAAATAGTCAAACAATATTTGTTTTCATTCACTAGTTTTTACAGAATGGTTAAGTATGCTTAAACTACTAAATTTTCGTATATCAACCCTTTTACGCTTAACAGAACTTTCATGAGTAGACAAACAGACTCGCCGAGTCCTGACCGAGGACCGACCGAGCTCGACGCATCCTCGTCCTCGGCTCGGCTACTCCTCGGTCCAATGTGTACCGCTCCATTTGAACGTCTGTTTCACAAACCGACCTCTTCCTTGCTTTACCCTCGCCTCACACCAATGTGTACCGACCTTACTCAGAATATAATAAAAATTAACTTTTACATAAAATATGCATAATTCAGCTAATTTAAGTAACTAAAAATTCAACAACTTTAACTGACACCATTTAAAAAACCTTAAAAAACAAAAAAAATTGGTATTTTCAATTTTTAACTTGGCTTAACAAGTTAAGTATAAAATCCAAAAATAGTTTTCCATGTTATCTTCATACTAATGAAATCCTAAACTATATAATAGGCCTACAGACTCCGACCGGTTAATTACAATTTTAGTGTGATCGTTCGTTGACGCGTACGTTATGTGTCTTGGTACCAGCAATGTAAATATGTGTATCATTTGTGTTCGTACTTTTAATTCTTGACATACATTGGACAATGTGCATTATATGTTTAGCTTATAACTTTTTAGCAGCTGAAGATGGGCAGTAATTTGCCTGAAACATGTCCTGCATGAATAAAAAGGATTGACACCTTCAGGCTGTTTTACGTAGGTAATATCAATTCGAATTGGTTTACATACTATAAGTGAAATGAGTATGTAAGTACTATCATCGTGTGTTTCAAATACACCGTACTATACTTCAAAGAGGGGTTTCATTTACAGAAAGGGTTATGCTATTTCATTTTAAACGTTTTACTTTTACACCAAGTCACATCACGGCAGCTAAATGCCAATTTTAGTATAACTCCTTTTAGTCTGGGGGGCGGAGCCCCCCCCCCCCCTCCCACCTACGAAAGTGTTTGGAGGCTCGAGCCCCTCGGGCTCTATAGAGTCGGCGTCCATGAATAGTTTCCTAATACTGATGGATAACTTACTTCAAATAATAATTTGCCCAGACACCGAGATACTTGTTGTAAATGTATCCAAGTCCATAATTGTTGTTTGTTTTCATCCAATCAGGAGCAGTCCAAGTTGATCCTATCAGCTTCAATCCTCGTTTGCTTGTATTGGTTGCCTTTAAAAGTATTGGAATCTATATAACAATAAAAAATATAATCACAAGACGTTTATTTGTTTTTATTACTTGTTTGTAAAGAACTAATGTTATTAATTTTTAGTTAATTATTTTAAATGATGTTGATATTAACAAGGGTATATTAAGTTAATTATAAATTATGAAAAAGAGAAATAAACTTCTACTCAAATGAACGCAAACACACCAATAAGCACAAATATTTTTCCATGTATACAAACTAGCAAAAATAAATTATGTTTACATCATAAATAAACATTTTTTAAAGTTTAATGTTATTAATGGACTTAGGTAAGATTTATTATTAGAATATAAATTGAAGTGATTCAGGCAGGGTGTCTATTGCCAAAGAGATATCAAAATCAGTGACTTTTTGGTGACTTTTGGGGTGAAAATTGTTAAAAATCAGTGACTTTTCCGTCTCTAAGATTGAAAATGTTGGAGGAAAATTGTCAAAGTCGCAAAACCTCTCAATCACATTATTTTTTCAATTTATAGTAAAAATGTGTGAATTTTCTTGCATTTTAAAGAAAAATCAGTCATTTTTTTGGTGACTGGTGACCATTAACAAAAATCAGTGACTTTCGGAGACTTTTGGTGACTTCAGTGACCAATAGACACCATGTGATTCACCTTTTGGATCTTTATTACGAATTCCAACAAAAATTTCTGTAGCTACCTTCAGCTGAAAGTCGTCTTCCGTCAAGTTAAAATATTTTAAATCTACATCTCCTGGAATATCATCATAACAGTAATAGCGTAACGAGAAGTCTGACGAGGCAACAGGAACTCGAACCATGTTGTACTCCAGGCCTGAGACTCCGAAGTACGATCTGGAGAGTATGAGAGTATGCATTTTGTTATTTTGTTATTTGCCATTTAAAAGAGCTTAAAAAGCAAACAATTTAGTATTTTGAATTTTTAAATTGGCTTCACAGATTACAGTGAAAAGCTAAAAATAGGTTTCCCATGTTAATCATATGGGAAATCAACAAAACCCCATATCTCGCTTATTTATTGACATAATTTGATAAAATTTGGCATGTACCTTCACTAGATAAGGATTTTCTGATATTTGCTTACAACACCCACATGGCGGCAAATCTACATACTCACCCCCATGGGGTTTATGGGGAAAATTACAAAGTAGGTACCGAATATTGATACTTGGATTTTTACCTTAAAAAACCATTACATTTCCTAACAACTAATATTTTTTAATAGCATCCCATGGCAGTAAACCTACATACTCATTCCTATGGGGTTTATGGGAAAAATACAAAAACTAAAATTCCTTTGGAAATCCGCTGAGTACGCAGGTCTGCTGCGACGGGGGTATTTTAATTTTCTATATTCTAGTTAACAAATTGAGGCCGCAAACATTTACACTCAAGTTTTTTTAGATTTATAACATTATTTATTTTCTTACATTCTATAAGTACAAATAATGGATTAATAAATTTTCTTAATTTATATGGTTTATTTTTGATAGTTTTAATTTTTATTTGAATATTCAATATTGAATATGAATATTCAAACATTCAAAATTAAACTAAATCATTTCTTGTATTATTATTTAAAGCCATGTCCTAAATCTAAGCATTTAAGTGTAATACAACCATTACTTCAAGAATAACTCATAGAAATTTGTCTGAAGCAGGGACGCCAAAAGCATGGAGGGGATCTTTGTTACGACCTTGTAATGTAACAACCTTGTAATGTAAGGTACAGTTCTAGAACAAAATCAAGAAAATAGTTTGATGGAATTGTATCAACTGTGTCTCCCTCACCGCCTCATGCCCTGAAATTTTTTTAATTTATACCTACAAAGTATACGATGCGTTATTGGTAATGAGTAAAGATTTAAGACTAATGTATAGACTTTTTAAACAATTTTTTTGCATTTTAATCTAGTTGAGGGTTGTGGTGTTTAGAATGTTTTGAAAGTAGCTCTTTATCAAGGTAGGATAAAAACATTTTCAACACTAACACTTCAGCTTAAAAACCTTATTCATTAATAAATGGGATTAGAAAGAATTTAGAAGACGTTTTCTAAAAAAAGGTTGGAATACAAACTAATGTTAAGTTTTTTTCAGTTAGAATCTTATGATAAAACTTACTCTATGAACTTTTGTTTGGCTTCCGGTGGTAGAGAATTAATCATGGTTCCTGCGCTAACAGTCATAGAAGCACCAAAGCCTTCGAAAGTTTGATACTGCGTGGTGGAGTCTACTGTTATGAGCACATCTATGAATACAGCAAAATGTTATTGCTCATCCTCCAAAATATAGTTTTATGGCGTTATGATTAACGTATGTTAGTATTTACTTATTACAGAGCTTTTACAACATGGTAAATCTACGCTTTAAACCTTTAAGAATTAGAGGTCATTTGCATCAATGTGGAAAATCTATTATTTAAATCATGTCTCTACACTTCTCAAGTTTTTGACAAATTTTTTTACTGACTTGTACCCTAACATTTATAAAAAAATGTTCAAAGCCAAATTTACTGGCAACAAATTACATTTTTTCCCATTTTATACGTGATTTTATTTGACTTATCTCCTGTATAGTATAAACAAATATGGTTCACTGTTCAAATCCGTCACGATGATCTCTTGTGCACAATCTTACCCCACTACCTTCTCACCTTTGGGACTTCCCGATGCAGCACTCGAGGTGTCCAAGACAGTGCCTGTAGTCACGCTGAAGCCTGGGGAGGTTGCGGAAGTGCTGTAGTGATAGTAGGATCCTCGTGGCAGCGGTAAAGGTCGTTCAATGGTGTCACAGTATGTTGCGTTGCACACACAAATGTAACCCGCTACAGCTTCACGCAAGTTGCACGGAATGTTTCCTGATACACTCATCTTTCCTAGAACATATTTTATTATTACTAATGTACACGTAGCTCGAAATCGAGCAATTTGGTTTGGATATTTTGAGTGTTTGGCCTACACCGATAAATCCAATGTTTTCAGTAATCACACAAAACTATACTGATTTACAGCTACACATTAACAGATGTTTAATGTTCACCCAATCCAAATAATAAAGGAAAATTTTCAAATTTCAATGACGCATAGCGAATTTTTTTTAGTCTGATTCTCATCAATTTTTGGCGGAAACAACTAGGCCTACAGACCAAACCCTATCCAACAATACTCCAACATTGTAGGAGGAGTTCCAATTAACCCCCGTTGCAGCAGACCTGCGTGCTCAGCGAATTTCCAATGGAATTTAATTTTGGTACGGTATATTTTCTATTTCCCCATAAAACAATTGGGGATGTGAGTGCGTAGGTTTGCCGCCATAGGGGTTTTATTAGCAAATATAAGTTAAACGCTTCCTAATGAATGTACATACAAAATTTTATCAAGATATGTCAATAAATAAGCAGGATAGAAAGGTTTGTTGATTTCCCATAAGAATAACATGGAAAACATAGTTTTTGGATTTTCTCCATAACCATTTAAGCTAGGTAAAAAATTCAAAATACTAGATTGTTTGTTTTTTAAGCTCTTTTAAATGGTTTAAGTTAAAAATGTTGAATTTTATAAATAAAAGTAAAAAGAGCCAAAAACCCATTTTTAACCCTTTTGAAACCCCATAAAACCCCGTTCCCATGGTCCAATCATTCTGGTTCACGAACTCAATCTAGTAGATACTGGCTAACACCCCTGTACCAAATTTCATCAAAATCGGAGGTTCCGTTCAAAATTTATCGTGTTCACGGACACATACATATATATATATATATATATATATATATATATATATATATATCAATTTGAACGAATGGTGTTTTTGGCTTCTAGGGACCTCAAAACGAAAAAGTATCATGGTCTCGGGATTAGGTCTTACCATAACTACTACCGTAATAGCGTATTCCCTATAGGAAAATTCGCTAAAAACCTTAGCGTACTAAATGAGTCCTAGAGATCGCTCACTACTGGTCGAAATTCGACCAAAAATTCAGTTGATCTTTAGCCAACTAGAGTCCAAATGTTTGATAATTTCCATCTGTTCTTTCTGATTTGCTAGTATTTATTATAAAAACAGTTATAAAATGATTCAATCAATTTTCCTTCTCCCATAAGATTAACATTGAAATTTATAAAGCCTGTAGGGCGTATAGCCCTGGAGACCGAGGAGAATTATAATACAATTCTGCTCATCTACAGCACAATACTTTTCTAACGGTATATGCGGATTTCGACTACGATGCACACAAGCTAGGAAAAAAGGAGGAAAAGAAACCTGTTTGTCTATTAATATATAGAATAGATTGATAGATACATGTTAGAGTCAGGCCCGCGGTTTGTATGTGACACGCTATGGACCTCAGAAGTACTTGCGCTCCTCCCTACTTGATACGGATCACCAAATAAAAATTTGCTTCCGCCCTCAGCAAACCTAAAACTTCTTGGGCCCCTAGGCCCGGGCCCATTTACAAAATCGGCTCTGGTTAGTGTTTTAAGATTTAACTATTCAAATCAGAATAAAATGTCAAACATTGCAAAAATAACTGATGAAAATTTATTATTTTGTAGGTTTTATTGAGCATTTTTAGTTAAACCATTTTTATTTCATCAAGGTTGATTGATGAGCAAATAAAGTGAGTAAATAATAGTTTCTGGATAATAGAATCAGAGTTTCAATGTGGAAAAAATCTACAGTAGACTCTCTGTTACCCAGATTAATTTGGAGTGAAATCAGTCCAGTTTTCGGACAATATGGATGTACCAGATTCATTATTCTTTGTTTGTATTGTTTTATAGACAACTACCTCTTGACAATTTGATGCATGATTACTTATGCTAATTTAATTTTGAATATAAAATAAAGTTTCTAAAATTAATATTTATTTCTCTTCCTGCATTTTACAAAACAGTAAAAATTTGTTGTATATTGTTTATAGTAGACAATCGATTATCTGAACTAATTGAGACTGTTGGTGGTCCAAGAGAGTCAAACAAAACAATAATTTACTTCTTATATTCACTAAAGTATTCATTGAGTGTTTTCCAACAAAAAATAATTCCATTTAGGAACTATTTTTTGTATTTATAGACATTCAAGTTTACTGTTTCACGATAGGTTTTTTTAATACTGTCCACTGAATTAGTAAGCCGTTCTGGGGTTCAGCTAATTGGCATTCGGATAATCAATTCTCTACTGTAGTCAAAACTCAACTTGATACTCACCCCAAAGTGTCAGAAGTAAAAGAGACATAAAGTAGTCTAGCAACATCATGGTTTTGATTTTTCTAGATAACTAGAAAAGAAAAATTCTCAAATCATTCAATATTTAAGGTATTATACTGGTATTATTGCCCAAAAACATGTATATACCAGCGAACACAAAACATAAATAGAGAGGCCAACTGAGAACAGCAGTGAAGCCATTCGGAAAGCAGTTAGGCCCACAAAAGTAGTGGGGGGAATGGTGATTCACTATAGTCCTAAGCACCACCATCAGCTTTGAATTCAGTTGTTTGCAGCGTTCAGTTGTTTACTCTAGCCAACTCAAAATAAAATTTTAAATCAGTTAGGCCCACAAAAGTAGTGGGGGGAGTGGTGATTCACTATAGTCCTAAGCACCACCATCAGCTTTGAATTCAGTTTGCAGCGTTCAGTTGTTTACTCTAGCCAACTCAAAATAAAATTTTAAATCAGCTGTTTGTCTTATTTAGCGCATGTTTTCCACAAAAGTAGTGGGGGAAAAGGCTTCACCACCTGTAATGTTAGTTGGCTACGAGTGGCCCCTCTATTTATGTTCTGTGCTCGCTGGTATATACATTTTAAGATCTGGTCATTTATTTTATGATAATATATGTGTTTGTCCTCTTTGTCATTCTTTTATTACAAATTATTGGAAAAAATTCTTTAGAAATCTAACACACCTTAGTAACACACCTTAAATTACAATAATGTTTTAATCAAATTTTCTCAGATATGTGGCTGGTGACATTTTATTCCTCTTTTTATTCTTAATAAATCACAAAATTGTGATCAAAACCGTTTTAACAGTTTTTGGGAAATTGTATTTTTTATATTTTTTTAGGTTTATAGGGGGTTGAACTACTTTAAAGAATCTAAAAGGTGGTTTGAGAGCTTGCGCCTAGGTAGTCCAGGAATACCTCTAAGCGCTGGTTAACATAGTCAGCAGTTAAAAATTGGGTTTGAAAGCTCGCACATAACAACTTCTTCTGCTCCAATTCATCCATGTTCGAGCGCAACGATAGCTGACGTGTGAAGGGCAGGGAATCGCAGGGACTTTGTGTTGGAAAGTTGGCAACAGCCTGCTGGATACCCCAATGTCCGGCTGCCTCGGTATTGCTTGAAGCATACTAAAGCATTGGGATTGGGATTGGCGACAACGTGCTGGGGAATGAAGGGGTGGTTTTACAATAATTGATTATGTTTTTAAATTTTGATCAGTAATTTAGTTTTGTTTGAAAATTAGTCAGTGTTAGACGTATTCTTGGTTATATTGTACAGTAATTAGTTAAGTTCTTATTTCTTATTACATAAATTTTTATTACATGTAAAAATTTCATATCTTTATCAAGTTAGTTTTTTGTGTTAATCTTTTTTTAGTGTTTTGTGAGCAAACAACTTTGTTTTTCAAAGTTAAAGTAATTTGTTAGCTTATTTATGTATTAAATTTCTATACAAATTTTGGAACTGATTAAAAAAAAAACTCTGTAATTAAATTTTACTTGAAAATACAGTATTATTTGGTATACTCGTCATATTTGTAATGTCACTTTTATCATGCATATTTTGTGTTTTCGGGGAGGAGGGGTGGTAGAGAAATTGATGCGTTATAATATAGTTAAATATTGAGGTGGTCAGATTATGGTAAATAAATTTGTATTTTCCTTAACTATAAAAAAATGTTTATTTTGTTTTTTAACAATTTTTTAAAAATTCATCAGTTTTGAGATTAGGTACTAGAGGCTAATACGTTCTTTGAGGGGCTAGTACCTATCTTTGTATTGCCGTTCTGTTAGGTCTATTTATAATTATTTATTTATTTATTTTACATAATTTACATGATAGCTACAGATAATAAACTTTCCAAAACAGCTATCTTAACTAAATACCAATGAAAACTAATATAGTAATTATAATAATAATGTACAACATAACTTAAAATAATATACTGACAGTTATATAAAAAATAATAAAAATAACATTTGTCTCAATCCTTATAAAACTAAAATGAATTAAAACACTGACATGACATCTATAGTCGTTTTTTTAAAACCTGATCCTCCTCGAGAAAATTGGGGTAGAGGAGGGGTTCAAACTGTAAACAAAAAATTTAAACTGTAAACAACACAATTAAACTCGTGACAAACGTTTGTCGAGTATCAGATTTCCTCAAATAACGTTTTAAATAAGTTATAATATCTTTCAGTAACTCCTAGTCAGCTGATATATTTTTATGCCAAACCTATTCCTTGTTAAAAAGTAACAGTTCTAAAGTGAACTGATTAAAAAACAACTGCTACCAATAATATTGTAAAACTGATACACATTATGTTGTGATGTAAAATTACCAAATTACCAACAGTGAAATAAAACAAAAACAACAAAAAAACCAACTAAAAAACCAAAAGGCTTCAGCCAATGGGATAGTAGCAAGTATAAACAAACCCCCTCCACTATCCCTCCCTCGAAGGATCAGGTTTAAAAAAACGGACTATAACTCAAATTTCTTAACTCTAATAGTAAATATAATAGAGATATTTAACAGTTAGTTGTTGTGTTGTGGAAGGGGGGATTGAATCAGGGTATTAACTGCATTTTTAATCCGGCACCCAATTTAATATATAATATTTAATTAATTTATTTCTATGTTTTTATATTTTCTTTATCTGTAATCTTATTTGAAGGATTACAAATGTCAAAAACAATGACCTAAAACTGTTACGGTACATACTCTTTTACATCAATATTATTGGAATACTATGGTTAGCTTGAATATATAGGCAGGCATATAAGACATAATTCACTCACAAAAAATAAGGATGGAATAAAAAGTAAAAATATTAATTTACTTCCATTAATATGTTTTAGAATGCAATGTTTAACCTAAATATGTTATTACTATGAATCCCTGATAAATAATAAGCTTGAAATACGTAATAATTTAGTTACGCTCCACTTAGGCCTGCCCCCTAGCAGGTCTAAGTTGAAGCCAAAAATCACACTATTCATGCTCGGGATTATCTTATTTGCGCTACAACTTGGACTCTCAAACTTGCAAAGATTATCTTTTACGCCCGGATTACCCAAACCATGTGTCTCTCTAACCCGAATAGTTCAGCAGCAGTTTATCCCTACCATACTTAGCTCGGACTTACCTTTACGCCGCGGCACGCTTAAGCCTTAGCTCCCAAACCCGATTTTTTAACTGGCGCACAAAATCCGGTTATAACCTGAATTTTCTCCCGGGACTAGGCTAAACGCGACCTCTCAAACCACATCTAAAAGTTAAATAATGAAGAGAGCCTGAAATCATAATTGACTGGGACCTAAGTACCAAATGTAATCAAAATCAGTTCACTAGGACTTACTCTAGCTCTGTTAACATCCAGACACACACACACACACACACACACACACACACACACACACACACACACACACACACACACACACACACACACAGATATCACTATTGGACTCAGAGGCCATCAAACAGATCCCCGAATAACTCAAATTTGAACATTTTAAAGAAAATCTGAGGGTAGGTTCTCTGTATACCATGGGTATAGGGGGAGGAAGTAAAAATCATGAAAATAAAATACAGAATATTAGTTATAATTTGATGAGTATAAAAGTAGATACAGTAGGCTATGTCTTAACTTGATAATTAGCTTTTAAAAAAAAATCTAAGTGCAGGCCAATAAAATTGCATTATGCAATGATGGGATTAGGCGTAACATAGAGTTCAAACATTTCCTCTTACCTTCTGGAAGCTAAATTAACTACACTTGAATGCTCATCAACAACCGCAGAAGAGAATCCCTTGAGAGCCTTTGATGTGGTTGTGTCCAAATGTGGTCTTAAATGATAAATTATAATCTTATTTTGCCAATGAAAGTGAAATATCTCAACACGATAAATTGAAGGAGGTTTATGATAAGTTCATTACTACTCAAAACAACTTTAAATGCACTAAACTTACTCCATTTCAATGTAGGCCAGGGCCAGGTGAACTTTAGATAAAAAGAATTTAAGATTAGATAAAATCTTAAACAGTTACTCTGTAATATTTAAAATATTCTACATGAATGGCACTTTCAAATCAATTTTAAAACTCACAATTCAAATTAGCAAATGCCACACGGAAAATATTTAGATATGAGGAAGTGAACGATCCTGCCACAAAATGTTAATTCCTACACTCCAAAACGAGTAAGGTATATTTGTTTGTGTATGTACGCACACTGATCTGAAAAATGGCTCTAACGATTTTCTCCAAACTTTGCAAATAACTTATTTCTGGAATACAAAAATAATATACATTCTAGTCTATGTTTGGAAAAATCTTATTTCATTATACTATTTAATTAAAATTAAAAAAAAAATTAATTTCAGTCATATCTACATTAAAAAAAAAGAAAAAAAACAGCAAAGGTTTTAGCTCAAATATATTATTCTTGCAATTTTGAGAAACCACTTATTCAGCAAAAATCAGTTGTAAATTGTTAATTTCAAACAAATAAATTTGAAAGATGTCTAAACCAGCGAGCACAGAACAAAAATTACAAATCAAAATTTAGCACACATATACTAATTTAAATAAATTTCTTTATTAACTTTTCAATTTAGGCCATTCTGTTTGATGTATTTTATTACACTTTGTCCAAAGGCAAACTATATATACATGGTAAGTAGACAGCTTTTGTTGTTGTATTCTTTATTTGTCATGATGAAAAAACCTTTAAAAAATTTAAAACTTAGTAATAGCGAAGTCTTATTCTTAGTAGATTAATAACCCTACGGTACTTGTTTTTTCCTGGTACGATAAAACCTGATGCTCTATAAGTGGGTAATTTCATTGAAACGTTCATTAACCTTGCATTGAAGTAATCTCAGCACTGGTAGAGATTGTTAAACTCATAGTGATTACCAGGTTATTGACCCATAAGTTACAGTTTTTATTGTCAGTTATTCAAAATAAGGCCTATGCAGCATTTAAAAGCTTTTCTAACAACTTGAGATTATAAATCACATTATGACTACTGGTACTAGGTTACTGACCCTGCTTTGTTTTTGTCGCCCTATCACGATTAGAATTTTTTTTTTATGATTTGAATACATCACGCTCAGCTAGTAAATCAGTAAATTTTATAGATTTTTACAGTAGTCAATTTTTAATAGTTTATAAGGTTGGTAATGCTCCAAGTAGAATTTTTAGTCGCTCCAAGTCACAAAACATCTTATTATAGTATTGCCATAGGTATATTTTTGTCAGTTAGTTATTAATAGTTCTTCACTCAATGTTATCATCTGTCTCTAGTTTTAAAATCAAACCATAACACATGTTTTAATGTACACAAAGGAGACGTTTTATGAATTTCCATGCTATTCTTATGGAGGACATTTTATGTTATTCCTTGTCTCCTGGTAGTTTTATAGATTCACCGATAATATTTGCTCGTGCAAGGGACCGAGACCTTTAATTTGAGACCTCTCCCATCTTCCTGCGATTTGTAACGCTCACAACTTTGCTCAAGAAGTTAAGCTTATAGAATTATATATATAGATACCCAGTTCTCTAAACATTGTTTACATGATTTTCTTTTTGAGGAAAATGTCATGAGCGGGATGTACTTTTTTTCATTTAAAAAGTTTTATTTGCATAGGATATAATCTATTTTCAATACCATAGGTTATAATCGGTAAAAAAAGTCCATAATATAGCATAAGCCTGGGTCTTTAATCAATAACTTCGCAGAGAACAATCATTTGGAAACAAATAGAGTTTCACTTCAAGTCCATCCCCATTAAACTGCCTTAAAAAATAATATGCCCTTCATCAGAGTTTTTGTTTTGACGAGTTTGAAACTTTACTAATTGTGTTTTGGATTGGTTAAGCAACAAACCATTAACTAAAAAATTAATTTTTAAGTTCCGTAAACGTATTATGAAAAATTAATTTTAAGTCTTGTGTTGAATTTATTGAACATTGTGGTACATATAAATTTAATTTTCTGCCATGGTGAGACATGTTTTATGTTGTTCTTAATTACTATTGTTCTTTGATAATGACTGTCCAAGTATGATCTTACCTAAGACACCGCTGAGTCGCTAAAATTATAATACTTAAGTTTTTTACAAAGTATGTCATGCTCAACACAATCAAATGCCTTGGATGGATCACAGAATACTCCCATAAAACACTGTGATCCATCCAAAGCATTAGCGACCTGGTCAACAAAACAAGCTACAGCAGAGATTGTACATGTTCCTGGTCAAAAACCATATTGTTCCTGAACAAATAACGTGTTTTTTTCAAAGAAATTTATGATTTGATTAAATACAATTCTCTCAAAAATTTTGGAAAAAGATGGCAAAATTGATCATATAGCCATACTGTATTTTTTTTATTTATTTTTTTATATAATTTAGACGATGATTGTCTAAAATTTCCTTATCCCCTTTTTGTGCAATGGATTGATTTCTGTGTATTTTAAATACGCCTTAAGAAGAGTCATCTTCACCTTTGGGCTGGTAAGCCCATTGTTGCGCAGTAGGCAATGTTAACCATACGGCTTTTCATGCAAAACATGGTATTTCATTCCCCTGTTTTGGTTGCCGTTTTTCAACAGATCTTCTTTAAACTTAGTAAGTGTTTAGTTGAATAATTATATTGGGCCCCCATACCTCGAAATTTTGAAAATTTAATAAATATTACTAAGGAAAATCGAGTTACTTTGCAACGTCACAAAGAGTAATATTTATTAAATTTTCAAAATTCCGAGGTATGAGGGGCCTAATATAACCATTCAACTAAACACTTACCAAGTTTAAAGAAAATCGGTTGAAAAACGGCGTCCGAAACAGGGGAATAAAATACCATGTTTTAACTTAAAAGCCGTATGGTTAACATTGCCGACTGCGCAACAATGGCCAACTGGCCCAGGGGTGAAGATGACTCTTAATCATCACAGAATTGCTGTTTATTTATAAAGGGTAAAGTTTATTAAGCAGTCTAATTTCCTATAAAGAAATCCTAAGGGGAAAAAACGGTTTATAAATGTCAGTAAAAACTTATTTCAACTTACTCCATGTAATTCGTGGAGGAAAACAACATGTAATTATGATATCAACATATACTATTAGTAGCCCTATTATGATTTTTATTAATTAATTAAACTATGTTTAATCAACTAATCACAGTTTTAAGCACATAAAAAATGTCAGCATCGATTGAGTTTTAGATAATAGCCTACATTCTACATTGGCACAACCTGTCCCTACGAAAATTGACAGGAATGAATTTACAGAGATCTTTCTTGGTGTCAATTAGGTATTTGTATACCTATATCATAACTTCACACCTCTCTTGTATATATCACAAGAAAAATAGAGTAGCCTACGTTATTTTACGGCACCTTCTTTGGGTAAATACAAAACCAAACTATTTTTCGTAACCATTTATTACAAAGAACACATAAATTCTGATATGGCTCTACTTAACAAAATAATAACTTACTACCATGCATTCTTGATAAACTTTAAATAAAATCATTAAGAGTGAAGAATTATACATAATGACTATTTTACAAAGAAAAATGTAACTTCACATTGACATTGGGTGACCACATCTTCCCACTTCATCTGCCTTTAAGCGCTTCAATTGCATGGGGTACTGAAAAGCACAAAACAAATTATTGAAAGATGTTTATGTACCCATTGTTTTGTATCCACTCTAAGATGGATACACAAAACTACAGGAAAGTGATTCTGTAAAATAAATACCCTGTCACAGAACATCTGTGCATTCAACGAATTAAACCAATGGAATTTTGGTATTTTTTTCCACTCATGATCACTATGGGGGTAAGTGTGTAGGTTTGTCGCCATATGGGCTTTTTAAGCAAATGTACGCTAAACTTTACCTAATAAATGTAAACATCAAATTTTATCACATTCTGGTATTTTTTTTTTTTTCCTCATAAACGCAATGGGGGTGAGTAGGTAGGTTTGCCACCACAGGTTTTGTAAGAAAATATCAGTTAAACCATTCCTAGTGAATGTGCACACCAAATTTTATGAAGCCATGTCAATGTCAATAAAGAAGCAAGATGCTGGGTTTTATTAATTTCCCATATAAATAACATGGGAAAAATATTTTTGTAATTTCTCCATAACCATTTAAGCTAAGATAAAATGAAAAAATACTGGATTTTTTAAAGAGTTTTTAATCTTAGTGAATTACCTTATATAGGTAGTTTTATTTATTATTTTTTTTTTTTACTTTATCCTTCTTAAGAATATCGGGGTGGGGGAGAGATTTAAACTGTAAACAAAAAATGTAAACTCGTGACAAACATTTTCGAATGTTATGTTTCCTTAAATAAGGTTTATAGGCTAATAAGTTATAATGTCTTTCAGTAACTCCTAGTCAGCAGTTATATTTTTAAGCCAAACCTTTACCTTGTTAAAATGTAACAGTTCTAAAGTACACTGATTAAAAACCAACTGTTACCAATAATATTGTAAAACCATTAACTATGTACACTAACAAGGGTAGACTTCTCATAGCATAGTCATGTGTGAAACCTATTGACGGTGGCGCGATCTTGTGCGGCGTACATGGAAGTACACGTAACATGATAAATAAATCAGTATTACCAATATCCTCAACCAAGGATGAAACATTTTACAACTGAAAGTTATGTTTATGTTTTGGTAAAGTGTTTTTGCAGCACTGTAAATTCAGCAGAATAACAACACTGATGGCAGCGACTCTATTGCCGCGTACACCTAACTTCCAAATTTTGCCTCAAACTAAATGCATTGAATGAGAGGTCTATTCTCGTTAGTGTACATAGTCAATGGCAAAACTGATACACGATGTGAAATTACCAGCTCGTATGCAACAGTGAAATAAAATAAAAACAACAAAAAAACCAAAGGGCTTCAATCAATGGGATATTAGCAAGGAAATACAAACCCCCTCCACCATTTCTCCCTCCAAGGATCAAGTTTAAAACAACGGGCTATAAGGAATAACTTATGTTTTTAGAAAATTTTAGTTGATTTATTTACTGATCCAGGTGATTCCGAAACCCACACCTTCACTACTGCTACAGTAAGACGCACGAAAATAGTCCAATGGAAATTTTAACAGCTGTGTGAAAACCGCCCTCACCCCCTCACGCCAATGTTGCAATGTTGTCATTTGTGGTTATGTTTACCATTTTGTAATACTACAGTATAAAAAAATGTTTCGGAATAAATTTGACAACAATGTATCGACTCTCATCAGACTATTTTTGTGAATCCTACTTTAGTTTATGACTTTTCTGTAAACAAAGCAGACTACTATGGATCATTGACAGATAATTGGATTGAGAAAAAATTCATAAAAGGCATACACTAGAAGAAAAACTACTGGAGTTTCACAGTATTACAATTTCAGAAAAATCAGGATATATAGAAACTTATATTAACTAGCGATTCTTAAACAGTTAATATTCAACTTCACCCACAAGGTTTTAATGACATATAGGCTAATATAAATTTTGTTTTAAATATTTTGTCAAAACCCAGTAAAAGTGACAACCGACTAACAACCAAACCATCCCCAAATTAAACGTAGGTATTTAAATTAAATTAAATGAAAACTTAGTACAAAACAGAATGAACACCACTTTGAATCGGTGCAACCATTTATTTTCTAGAGCTGTTTGAAATTTGAATAAAACTGTCGTTTTTGCATGCTCAAGGTTTCTACGGTAATGTGCGATTATAAAAAACATTTTTAACACTCTTATTTTCCAACAAAATCAAATGAAAATTTCAGGTGTATTCAATAAAACTATGCAGATTTCAGGGATAAATAGTTTATAATAGGCTACTTCCAATTCATATATTTAAAAAAGTAAGTAAAACATTAATAATTTTAGTATAGAGAAAAATTTTGTTTTACTGAAATGTAAATATTTTTGAAGGGCACAATGGTTTTCAAGCTAAAGTATTTTTTCAGCAATCCCAATGATATGTGCTACCTTCAAATGCAATAAAATTCATGGCTTTTTGGCTTCTCTATACTTAAACAAAAATTTACACTTTTTAATTCTTAGCGGTACATTTAATATCTTTCTTATGAATTGAAACTTCTATGAGCTAACTTAAAATATCATAAAATTGTGTACTTTATTACAGTAACTCTTAACATTCGCAACAACCTATTTATAATATTAAAACTCTTTTGCATAGATTACAATTTTGTTTCATAATTTACGTTCACTGTGTTAAAATTGTTCTAAAAAAATAACTTATTGCTTCTTTATCATTTTGTTATTTCCTTGTCAAATATTTTTGTTATTAATACATTCAAACGAGAGATAAAATTTTGTTTTGAAATTAAATTTAGCAATAGCAGTTCTCATTAGTAGCTGATTTTCAACATGGCGAATACTTATTCCTAAAAAATAAATTGTTACCGTATCTGGGTAAAGTTAAGGGTGCGCTCTACCTCGGCGTCAAAATCGTCAAGCGAGACTGTTAACTGCCGCTATACGCGGAAACTCACATTTTGGAAAATATATGACGGGTGATTTTAAATTTTGTTACTTTAATGCTTTTTTTGGTTTCAGTGTGAAACCGATCGGTGGTCTAATAACGATGTTTTTGAAATTGCAGACCTTTCGCATCTCCCTTCTTGCATCGTTATGTATAAACTTTTTACCAATCTTATTGCAGATTCTTGTTCTTAAGATTATATTGTACTCGTGTATCGTCTTATTTTTTCTTAAAAAATTGTTTTTAATACGTTAAAACTTGATACAAAAACCCTTATTTCAACATTATTAGCAAGCACCCTGCTTACTAATTTAAATTAATATCAAAATTTTTAAGTCGATAGCGGAGTACAAAATTATATTACGAATAGAATGACACCAAAATATTTTAAATCGGTTTACAACTGGGGCGACAAACACGGAGATTCTAAACCCTTACATCGGCAGATGGGTAGAGCGCACCCTTAAATTTATATGATCATTGAAAAAGATAAGTACACCTATAAAATAAAACAAAAAAATAGATTTTACCATCTTTCAAAATGATAAGTTAGTCTAAAAGTAAACCCTTTGAAAATTAATATTTAATAAATAAAAAATTTAGTGAATTGACAAGTGTACATTTTTTTTCAATAATATAACACAGAGAATATTCTTTAACTTAAAGTTATTTCAAAAACTCACAGTTAAAAGATTAGTCTTTAGAATAAAATAAATATACAAAATGTTAAACTTCATATGGTTACACTCCATAAAATCAAACATTTTAAAGTTTGATCATTATATAGGCCTAGTCAACTCAACTGCAAAGTATGCATGTCTCATGAGAAAAGTAAAAAAAATATAAATAGTTCCTGTATTAAGTATTACCTATGAAATAAAACCAGTTTCAAGCGATTTAATCTTTCTTATAGGCCTTGACACCATTTTACTTTTAAGAAGTAAGTAGAAATTAAACGTGCCGCTAAGAATTTTATAAAAAAAGGTTAAATTTTTGTTTAAGTATAAAGCAGCCAAAAAGCCTTGACTTTTATTGCATCATAAGGTAGTACATATCATTGAGATTGCTGAAAAAAATACTTTAGCTTAAAAACCACTATGCCTTAAAAAATATTTATATTTAAGTGAAACAAGATTTTTTACTAAAAAAATTATTGATGTCCGTGTTTCACTTTTTTATAATCTATGAATTGGAAGTGCAGTACTATGGAATTTTTTCCTGAAATCTATATAGTTTTATTGACCTACAACTGTAATTTTCATTTGATTTGGTTGGCAAATAAGAATGTTACAAATTGTTTTCATAATCAGTGAAAATTAGTGTGGAATCCTCGGGCATGCAAAAACGACAGTTTTATTCAAATTTCATACAACTCTCTAGAAAATAAATCAGCGGAGATAGAGCACTGAAACTTGGCATATTTCCTTATTTTTGTGGAAAGATCAAACCATACCAAGTTTTATCAAAATCCAAATCGGTGGGTGACATGGCATGGAATACCAACAGAAAGACCAAATACCGTATAATGTTTTAAACAAATTATTTGAAAAGACTAATATTTTAGCTCTAACAGGTTTTCTTAAGTTACAAGAAATAAGTAATAGTTTTTCAGCACAAACAAAAATAACACTATTAACACTATTTAACTAAACACTTTTTTATGTCCAAGGAATTAAATATGAATATAGTTGTTGTATTTTTTGACAAAATAAAATATTTCAGAAAAATATTAGTTTTAAAATGTAAAGGAATGAAAAAGCCATTAATGTTATTGTTGGATGTGATAGAAAATATCTTAAAGATAATCTTTTGATCATCTTTATCCCTCAGGTAGCTGTATCGTAAACCCTTGTATTCACTTTCCGGAAATTAAATATTTGTAAAATAATAATTTATAGTAATTTTATGGTCAAGGCTTATAGGGTTAATTTTTTCCAAAATCAGCATCTTTTATTTTATTTAGTTAAACTACAAATTTCCATTGAGTTATATTGATAAATTTAAAGATGATTTTTTTTCTGAGAATATAAACGTTCTGTCTGTGGCCTTGGGTTAGCCCAGCCGGCATTTTAGTAAAAGCTTTAAAGGGTTGTAAAAAGAAAACCGATAGAGATAAGCAGGGTGTCTACTGACATATCATTTTGGAATTCCAGTATATTTCCAGTATTTCCAGTACCTTTTTCCAAAAAATTACAGTATCACTCGCGAACTATTAATCTGAATATGGAGTAACAATAACAAAATTTTATACATATAAACAAATTTAACAGGGATCTTTGTATTGAAAGATCGCCACTGGTCAAAATTCTTTTAAAAATCACCTGATTTTGGCTCTAATTTTAAAAATAAATAACCCTTCTTCATAAGATTAACAGTGAAATTTTGAAAGCCTATAGGGCGTACCCCTGGAGGCTGATGTGAATTATAATGGCATTCTGTTCATCTACAGGATGAACCTTTCTAACAGTATGCGAAGATTTCTCTTACGATTAGGGGTGTCAATCCCGGGCCGAAATTGTAATCCCGGGATTTCGGGATTGATTAACGACGATCCCGGGATCCCGGGATTCATATATCATAGAAGTATAGAACATTCAGCTATGAAATAAAAACACTTATTATTCAAATTTACAGAAAATACAATTTAATTGCTCATAATCTCGAGTTTCTCGGCATTCTGCCAAACTCGAAGCTTATATGTTCAGTTTATTTCAACACGCACATGTTTTGTTTTTACGCTTCTAGTCTGAAGTCGGGATTTTCGGTTCTACCTAGGCTCACGTGACTCCAACGTAGAACCTTGAACCGTCCAGCAACCTCTATTGTTAGACAGCCCCTACTTTCTCAATATTTCCTTGATCTACAGATAAATAAATGCACATTGTATTAAGTTTTCATTTAGTTTCATTGCATTTGTAATCATATCACATTCTCTTAATGTCTTCAAAACCTAAACCATTTAGGGTAACCATTCAACCAAGTATTACTGTAAGCGATGTTCATAAATATTTTCCATTAAAGCAAGAATATACAACATTGTTTTTTCAGGTTACTGATTTACATGATTGATGTTGCTAGGGAATGAACGTAAAACATTTTTCAAACCAATAAATATTGTCATAATACTATAAAATCAAATCATAATAAAAGAAAAAACTTTTACTTCTAACATAATATATTTTTCAAAATTATAAAGATTTATATCAATTGAAAGTATTGTGTCTCGGAATAAAATAAATACATCGAAAATAGAGACAAAGGTGGGACGGTAGCGCACCGGAAGTTCCCTGCGATAAGCAATTACTCTGGAGTTTGAACGCAAGGAATCATTGAAGGTATTGTATGAATGAGGATGTGGCTGATTCGAGCAATTTTAAACCTTTTGTTATGATTTGACATTGACATTGACACGTTGTCTATACTACAGTAAATTTACAAAACAATTACTATTTGAATGAAGTGGTGGTTAAACGTAAAAATATCTTCAAAAATAGTAAAAATCGTAAAAATAATGGTTTTTTTCAATCCCGATAATCCCGGGATTGAGGGTACAAAATCCCGAGATTGTTCGGGACCCGATATTGACCGGGATCCCGGATCCCGGGATTGACACCCCTACTTACGATACACACAAGCTGAGAAAAAAGGAAGAAAATAAGCATGCTTGTCTATTAAAATATAGATAGATACTTATGATTGTGATTAATAAGTACTTTCCAATGATACCACTTTTTAAATTTTATTTTATAAGGCCATTTAAACTCCTTTTTATAGCTCTCCATACCGCACACTTTATTTTGTATGTTTTTGATACTGTACAAAAATAATAAAAAAGTACATTTAACTGCAAAAAAATTAATGGAATAGAATAATAATAAAAATAAAATACTCACATGAATGAAATTTAAGAAAGAAAGCTAAATTTTTAGTACAAAAATTCAACATTTTCTAAGCTTAATCTTCACACAAATGTTTAGATTTCTCAATTGCTTGATTAATTATTTGAACAGAACTACAAGTTTTCTGATTTTGGTTTGCAAACATAGTTGAACAACAATAACAACATGTAAAACATTGTTATATCGGAATGTACGGATTAAATGACAAAATCTATATTTATGCATTTTAAAAACAAAAATTTTTTTGGATTTTAATAAAATTCAATTATTTTAGTATCTATTTTGAAATTCCAGTATAATTCCAGTATAGAAATAAAATTCCAGTATAATGCCAGTATTTCCAGTAATTCCAGTATCAGTAGACACCCTGGATAAGTCAATAAAACTTGGCATGGTTGTTGTTCTACATAAAAGGATCAAATTTACTAAGTTTCACAAAAATCTGAGATCTTGGGTGTTTTGCCCTAGTTGAGTTGATATGGAATGACCCCGCTATAACTTTTTCAAAGCTTCAACTTCCAAGGTGTCCACTTCAAGGCTTTGACTCTCATTTAGCAAATGGGCCTATAGCAGATTTATTTCTTGCTTAAAATTTTCAAAATCATTAGCAGCTTGAAATGAAACTGGGATCTTTTGTTTGGCAAGACTTAAAACTTTATCTGAATAATGTGGAACCCACTTCGAGTAGTGTGACAGCATACTGATCGTTCTCCTTATAGAGATGCAGCATCTGAGGGTAGTAAGTTTTTCAGTGGTTTCAGCCTATCTTGATATGGTCTTATTCGCTTATTTTTTATTTCATATCCAGATAACAGATTTATTGAACTCACAGGGTAATTGCTCTTCTTATCATTTATGGTGAGCCCATATTTTTAACTGCTGACAGGAATTTATTCAAGCTAATATCGTGTTCATGACAGTCTTTGTCGCACACAGAAATGTCATCCAGATAGGTGATCGTTCACCTTAAATTCTCTGTTATCTGGGGTATAAGTTTAGCTCTTTGAAAACAGGCAACACCACTTGTTATGCCAAATGGAACCCTTGTAAATTGATAAAACCCCCAGCTTCGAAAGCAGTGTATTTTTTTTGTCCTCTCGTATGGGGATTTGATGATAAGCTTAGATAAATCTATTGTACTGAAAACAGAGTATTTCTAAAACATATGACCATAAAAGTAACATAGAATATAGTTGTGAAGCGATATATATCTATCAGCTTGTTCGGTATTTTCATTTGTTAGTTGAATAAATCAATATCGATTGTATCAAGCAATTTGTTCATTCAGTTGTAGCAACCCAGTTATGCTGCACCCGACCTACAAAAATGGTAATTATTGAGTTTAGCTACGGCCATCGGAAAATGGAAATTTTTTTTTTCAAAATGTCAGAAATTTCACGCTGATGCCGAAAATGATAGTTTTTCCCGCGGAAAAGCTCGGAAAAAACCGGAAAATCGGAAAAACCGGAAATGACTTTTTACCTTGAATTTAAAAGTGTGGGTATTCAAATTAACCGGGATGTTAAGCTGATCACGAATATGTAAAAATTATTCCGATCAGATTTTAAATAAGCCGGAAAATGCGGAAAAAGTGTCGGAGAAGCTATAAAACGAACTATTTTTAAAGTATATCATGTGGGTACTCAAATTACGCGGAATTTCATGTAGAATATGAATATGTTTATGTCAATTGAATACAACAAATTAATACTCAATAAAGATAAAAAAAAACTTAGAAAACAAATAAAAACACACTGAAACTTATATAAATGAAGCTCTAACAATGTTATAAATGGTTGTTATTTAAAATAAATTTTTTGATATTAGGTAGTACTATACACATTACATATTATTATAACATACCATAAACTAACTAGGAAACCTAACCTTAATAACCTAACGTAAACCAACCTAACTTAACCTAACCTAACCTAACTTAACCTAACCTAACCATCATGTATGTGGGTACAACTATGCAACATTTTATGTGAAATGAGAATACATACTTGTTTATGGAATAAAACACATAAAATCAGTACCCACACGATGGTTAAGTTAGGTAAGGTTAAGTTAGGTTAGGTTAAGTTAGGTTAGGTTAGGTTAAGTTAGGTTAGATTAGGTTTCCTAGTTAGTTTATGGTATATTATATTAATATGTAATGTAGATATATAGTACTACCTAATATCAAATGATTTATTTTAAATAACAACCATTTATAACATTGTTAGTGCTTCATTTATGTAAGTTTCAGTGTGTTTTTATTTGTTTTCTAAGTTTTTTTTATCTTTATTGAGTATTAATTTTTTGTATTCAATTAATATAGGCTAGACATATTCATATTCTACATGAAATTCCGCGTAATTTGAGTACCCACATGACATACTTTAAAAAAGTTCATCTTATAGCTTTCCCGACACTTTTTCCGCATTTTCCAGCTTATTTAAAATCGGATCAAAATAACTTATTTTTCATATATTCGTGATCAGCTCGGTATTCCGGTTATTTTAAATACCCACTCGACGTATTTTGGAATAAAAACTTAATTTCCGGTTTTCCGATTTTCTGGGGTTTTCCGAGCTTTTCCGCGGGAAAACACTATCATTTTCGGAATCAGCGTAAAATTTCCGACATTTTGAAAAAAAAAAAATTTCCATTTTCCGATGGCCGTAAGGTAAACTGCCTAAATGCCGTGACCTTAAGCATCCTTCAGCCTGGTTCAGTTTCTTTTCAACCATTAAATACCTTTTTCCATAAGTAAGGTTGTATGTTGTACTATTTTTTTACTCCTCATTATTTCCCCTTCAATATACTGTTTTCAGGTGGTAAATAGCTTCAAAATGTGATTAACTATAAAATATTTACGAGAGCAAGTCATTTTTGCACCATTTACATAATTCCGTGAGAACGAAACATAACTCCGTGATATATAAGCCAAATTCCGTGACCATCCTGCTGAACCCATATTATGGTCAGAAACGTTTTTTAAGATGTTACTTTAGCAATATAACTACTTATTATTGCTAAAACAATACTTACACCCATATAAGAAATGTCTTTTACAGGCTGACGACAGTTTAGAGCATATGATGTCAAGACTGCATACAGTAAAAAATTTCTTCTCTTAGAGGAATAAAATAAAGGAAACCCAAATAAAAAAGTTATATTATATCAAATTCGTTTCATTTTACCAGATTAATAGCCTCTTAAATTAAATCCAAGTATACACAATACATTAGAACGGCAGTTAAAGTAAGTTACATCAACATTTATTGCACAAGGAGAGAACTTACATCATTGAATATGGATTCTATAGTGGCCATAGTCAATGCTTATATCTTTGGTCAAGAAATAACTAAGATTTTTTTTAAAAGATCATTGACATACAAAATATTTAAGGTCATTAAAAAGTTAAGACAATATTTCTACTCCTACATTGCTTTAATGTGTTTAACATCTTGTTAAAAACCTTGTACAACAAACGTGTTTTCAGTAATGTTAATACCAAAATGTCGACCACGGATTTTGGGATTTGTGTATTTTAGTGTTATAATTAACACTTTTTCAACTAAACTTGGATCAAAATGTGGAAATAATTAGATATTTCGTTACTAAAAACCACCTCTTCAAAAGCTTTAATCTGTGACTCCTAGCACGGAATTTGAAAAATGCATTATTTGTCATTCAAATCCCGTGACCATTGATAATTGGAAATAAAAAGGTTAGATCACATTATAAACAATTTATTTATTAAAATCCTTATCTGCAAAATGCTCTGAGTAATAATATATTTTTACAATTAAAAATAAGTGAAAAGACAAATAATTAACACCCTCAATAATCAAAGCTTAATAAACGTCTTAGTAAATTCTTTGACAAGAAACAAGTTATTTACTTAAGTAAAAGTTAAAATATCAACCACGGAGTTTAGTATTTATATAAATTATCTCTTTAGCTAAAATTTTATAAATTATAACTCGTTTGAAACGTAAACAAACTATTTTAATGCATTACTGAACAGGCACATACAAAAATCAATTTCCGTGGTCATTATCACGGGTTTTGAAAACTGAATGATTTACAGCTTAAATCCCATGACAGTTATTTTAAAGACATTCAGAAATGAAATCGTCTTAATGAAGCAGTTTTAAGATAGAAAAGATTATAAACTATGTTTAAATCGATGAAAACCCCCATTTATATGAAATATACAGCGTCAATAACTTATTTGGCTCTCCCGTATCCTTAGTAAAGAAGCTAAGAAAGTAAGCACTTCTGCACCGGGCAACGTTTGACCGCCAACTGACGAAAATTTAGCCGCCGCGTCCCGCCAAGAAACACACAGAGTAGTAAACAAAGAGTTTTTGAGTGAAAATGACGTCGTTATTTCGCCGTCGGTTTGCCGATTTCGTCAGTATTCGCACGTAAAGTGAGGAATCACGGCGTTTGGTATGTTCACGGCATTTAGGCAGTTTACCTTAGCTAAACTCAATAATTACCACAAAACCTAACACCATGATAGTACCAGTTATGTAGATTTAACACTTTGGGTGCGGCTCGGTCACCGGTGACCGGTATCGAAACGCGCGCGCCGGCCTGCCCGGTCACGTGTCGCCGGCCGTGACTCGACGAAATGAATCAGTCAGTGTGGCCCTGGGTTGCGGAGTAGTTCAGAGTTGTTTATACGTGCGTTACTAGGGCAACCTACCTTCTTTCGGTTCTGCGTTGCCCGCCTTTCCCGTGGGCCGGCTCTGGTCCATTGTGACCTAAACTTTTTAAAATTACTTTTAACTCTTTTTGAAGTGTTTCTTCCGTGTTTTGGTGTGTTTTGTGAGGCAATATTATGTTTAATATTATTTTTATTTTAGTTTTATAGTCTTTTATTTAAAATTGACCCCCAATACCAGTAATGCTTCGACCAGTACCTTAACGAGGTTTGAGTGAAAAAAACAATGGTTGGGAGGGTGGAAGAGGCTGTAAATAGTTGTAAATATTAGTTATAATTCTAGTGAACATTATTATAATTATAATAAACATTTGTGACATAAAAATTCGATATTGTGTTACGAAAAACTATGTATTGTCGTTGAGCGGGCCGGCTCGGTCACCGGAGACCTGCACTTTTGGACGCCATTTTTTCGGTGAAATAATGCAAGAACGCCAGTTTGCCGCCTCGATCTGGACTTCTATAGACTAAAAGTAAGATTTTATGGAAAAAAAAATTTCAGGCCCGGGGGGAAAGATTTCCGATATTCATTGCCGCACTCAACGTGTTAAACACCATCAACTTAAAACAAAGTTAAATTTTAGTTTAATCATTGAACTGAAATTCTCATTAGTTTATCATTCTGTATTACAAGATCACTGAATTATCCCCATTAATTATCCACTTACTTAGTTTGATAACAGCAACTATTGCAATAAATGCGGCAATATTCAGCTGAACTGCATTTCTTGCCAAGTCTTTCTCTTCAGAGGGATTGCTTCTCTCTATCGGTCTCATTATTAAAAAAAATTACTTTAACACAGCAAATTTAAATTCAAAAATATTAATCACCTTTTAAATTTGAAATATTCCAAAAGAGATAGAGGATAGAGTATGTGTGAACTATTAGGTTAGGTTAGTTTTTTTGTGTAGTGTTAGTTTACACCGCAGGGTAAGCTGGTGGTGAGATTCAGTCTTTAACCATGCTACTGCAAGGTTCGATATTATTTGCGTTTTATATCATGAAAAATACAGTGCAATGTTTATTTTTTCTCCTTTTTTTAACAAGCTAAGACATTGAAGAACTATGTATGCTACTGCGAATTACACTGATTATTTCAAGAAAACTAAATGCTTAAAACAAAAATTTTGTATATTTGGGCCCAGGTATTATTATTATTTATACAGTATTCATAATTCATTATTTTAATATCATTCATTATTCAATTGTTTCCTGCAGCGTTGGCAGCTGGATAGCCTTAAGGGGGTCACGGATGCCTATGGTAAGGACCGGCAGGTGGCAGAGGGCCGATTATATCCACATGCACATACGAAAATCGCGCAGATGGAAGCTGGAAGTTGCCGAGTGGTGAGTGAACGTGGCGTGTGATTTTGGAACGTTGGCATGAGAGACAAGCTCGGGCCCATGCGCGACAATCCTTCCGGATATGAGGCCAAACGAAGCGTTCGGAGACTAGGCGTGTCGTAGCCCGCGTGCCGGGGTGACTCAGATTGTGTAGGGCGTCAAACACTTGACGACGAAATGGTGCTGGAACGTAAGGACGAGGTTTTGGAGTAGCCGTGTCAGCATAGAGTTCCATATCAATGCCGGGAACTTTAATCTGCTCGAGTTTTAGTGACGTATTACCATCCAAAATAGTTTGAAGTTCAGTGTCACCAGTCTTGGCGTGTGCAAGGTCCCGAAGGTCGACAGCGTGCGGAACTTTGACTGCACCGACTCGAGACAGGGCGTCAGCAACTTCGTTGGAAGCTCCATCGACATGGCGGACATCAATCGTGAATTGACTGATGAATGAGAGCTGATTAAGTTGAATCGGCGGAAGCCTATCACGATGTTGTTGGAAGGCGTAGGTGATAGGTTTGTGATCAGTGTAAACAGTGAAGTTTTGGGCCTCCAGCATGTGTTGAAAATGTTGAATAGCGGTGTAGATGGCGTGCAGCTCACGGTAGTAAGCAGGCCACTCGACTTGTCGCACAGTTAGCTTACGTGAAAAGAAAGCAAGAGGTTGCCAGCTGCCGTTAACCAGTTGCTGGAGACAAGCGGCAACTGAAGTGTTAGAGGCGTCAGTGAACAACCCAAGTGGTGCTGTGGAGTCAGGATGGGCTAGGAGAGTTGCATGCGCCAGGCTCTCTTTACAGTTTTGGAAAGCTTGCTTTAGTTCTGGTGTCCAAGTAATTGGTTGATTCCCACGGAGATTAGCAATGGCGGCATGGAGAGGAGCCTGGTGCACAGTGGCATTAGGCAGGAAACGACGATAGAAGTTAACCATACCTAAAAACCGGCGAAGGTCACAAGATTTTGATGGTAGAGGGTACTCCTGGAGGGCGGCAATGCGGTCTGGCAGTGGGCGTGTGCCCTCAGCAGAAACCTCGTAACCCAGAAACCTGACAGCAGGTAAGCTAAAGACACTCTTCTTTATATTGATAAGAATCCCGTGGGTCGAGAGTCGCTGGAAAACGGCACGAAGGTGACAGTCGTGTTCCTCTGGTGTGCGGGATGAGATGAGGATGTCCTCCACATATGAGAAACAGAAGTCCGGTCCGGATAATACCCCATCAATGAAGCGCTGGAAAGTCTGTTCGGCATTACGAAGGCCGAAAGTCATGAAAGGGAATTCAAAAAGTCCGAATGGTGTGGTAATTGCTGTTTTGGGGATGTCGTCTGGACGGACAGTAATTTGGTTTTATGCACGGACCATGTCAATAACAGAGAAAACTGTACAACCACTAAGATTACTAGCAAAGTCGTAGATGTGACAGACGGGATTCGTATCAGGGATCGTCCGGGAATTTAAGGCGCGATAATCGCCACAAGGGCGCCAGCCATCTGTCTTTTTGGGGACTATATGAAGTGGCGACGACCATGGGCTATCTGATGGGCGAGCAGTTCCATCAAGTAGCATGGTTTCAAATTCCTGTTTTGCAATTTTGAGACGATCAGGAGCGAGTCGGCGCGGACGAGATGAAACAGGAGGTCATGGGGTCGTTCTTATATAATGAAGAGTAGAATGGCGTACTTCCCGCGGGACTCCAGTAAGTCTGGTAAGCTCTGGAAACTCTGCCAAAATTTTGTTAATTGGTAGTTCCGTAGAAACCGCTTTGATACTAGGCTGATCCGAACATTTCGTGCGGCACATCGTAGACAAGCCGGTCAACCCGTCTACAAGACGACGTTGTTTGCAATCAGGTAGGAGGTTATAGTGGCTGAGAAAGTCCGCTCCTAATATAGGCTCAGAGACGTCAGCAATGAGGCGGACTTGGGACTCAAGCGCCAAGGGAATGAGCGTCGGAGTCCAAGGTCGAGCTCGGAAGTTATGGTTCCATAGGTCGAAATAGCGCTATTATTTTCTGCAGTTAGAGATAATGAGGATTTCGGGGGCCTGACCCGAAGCATGAAAGTTGGAATGATCGAGACATCCGAACCAGTATCAAGGAGGAAGCTCCGTAGTGTCGTTTTGTCAACAATGAAAAGGCGATGAAAAGCATCAGCGTGACAACCAGTAGACGCCCCAACTACTGGTTGCTGTTGAAGTTTGGGGAAAACTTACATGGTAAAATGCACCGTCGAGCATCTCTACCGAAACGGCGATGATACCAACAGGTTTGCGAGATGACAGCAGACTCTTTATTAGAGGGCGATAGTGCCCGAGAGCGACTACGTCTGTGGAAGTCGGATGAACGGCGGCCCCCTTGGTCATCAAGACGAGTTGACAGAGCCGATATTTGACTTGTAAGCTGGTCGAGTTTGTCGCAGATGTCGACTCTATCATCGGGAATTGGCGATGTAGCGGTAGAGTTGACCTGTGGGGAAGAAATGGTGGGGGCATTAGTTGGTAAAATAACCTCAAATACCTTATCCACATCAAGAGCAACCACATCAAGAGGAAGATCCTGTTGTGTCGCAATGATGGATCGAACTGAAGATGGAAGACGTCCGCTCCACAAGGTCCGCAGTAGTTGGTCAGGAACGGTCTCGGTGCTAGGCACTAAACTACCGTAAGAAATGAGAAGGTTGCTTTCGCCAATCTCAGCCCGTGTCAGTAGCTGGCGGATCCTTTCGTACTGTGTGGCTCCGATGCGTCGAATCAGTTCTGCCTTCAGTTTTTCGAACTTTCCCGTGGCCGGAGGATTCGTTATTAAATCCTGGACTTCGGCGGCGTACCTCTGGTCGAGTTGAGAGATGACGTAGTTGAACTTGCTGTTGTCTGAGGTGATGCGATGAATTGCAAATTGAGCTTCGACTTGGGCCAACCAAACAACGGATTTTCGGGCCAAAAGGTAGTCGGAGGGAAACCCGGTTGACTTGAGCCATTTCATCTTGCTGTGGTGGAGGTGTTTGCCGTTGTTGCGTAATTTGCTGCTCTAGAGCCCCAATATAACCCTGCAGTTCTACAATTTGCGATCTTAGTGCCTCTTCTGACATGGCAAAGATTTATCACGTCGGGGTCACCAATGTGGAAGAAATAAATCACAGAAGTAAGAGAAAGGATGTTTTAATTAGTATTTTATAATGCCAAAGCCAGAACACCAAAAGTAAACAAACATTTTCAAATTAACATGTGTTGATAAAAACACATGACATAAAATAATTCACTAAAGGTGAATGGTCGCCACACATGTTAACAAAAGTGCACTTTTCTCAGGACTCATAAAAGATAGAGACTTAATTCTTGTTTTTTATTTTAAAGATCAGTTTATTTTGAATATTTTAACACAAGTTTTTTTTTTAAGATATACCTTTTTTAATATTTATTTTTCAATATATACAAAAATATGTTTAGGATAATTTTTAATCCGATTAAAAAATGGATCTAGATGTAATTAGACTAAATCCCCGTGTTAAAACATAAATAAAAGAACTACCTTTAAAATAAAAAAAACTTACATTTCTATCTTTTATGGTTCCTGGGAAAAGTGCAAAAACCATCAAAAATGTCCGTTTCCGGGGAAACGCTCTATAACTACAAATCAAATACAGATATGCGGGAATTTTTTCTTACTTATCACATTTAATTTTAGGCCTATATACTGTATATATATATATATATATATATAAAAATTAATACACATATGAATACATGTATAAATTATATTATATAAATTATAATTTATATAATTATAAATTATATTTATTATTATATAAATTATATTCATTAAACATCATTTTTAAAATATAAATATTTATAGTAAATATTTATATGTATATTTTATATATATATATTTGTATATTGTGCATTTATATATTTATTTATATACAGTAACATGTTTATTTTATGCCTCTATTACTTGTATATATATAATTTTAAGTACATATATACATAAAATATGAAATATATTGTACGTATATCATAAGAAATAAATATATATTCATACGATATATAAATATATATAACATATATATATAATGATATTATACATAGTTTATATAAAATATAATAGTATTTGATAAATATTTATATCACTATAATATAGTGATATATTATACATATATACATAAATGTTATATAAATGTATATATACACTATATATGTATATGTCATAATATATATATGACATGGGGCAAAGCCAACTACGGGGACTGGTGTGAGGTGAAATCGCTCTTACAAGACTTTACAAAATTACTGTATTTGTAAAATAAAAACTATTAACCGTATTTGAAATCTAAAAACTGATTTTTAAAGGCTAAAATCTCCTCTACAATATTAGGCAAAAAACAAAAATCTTAAAAAAAATTCCATCCGTGACCCCCTTAACTTCACAACAGACATGGTCAGTCGAGACTATCGACCGATATACCACGATTCCTTCTACCACACTCCTCTGTCGAATCGAATCGAGTTATCCCTAAACAAAAACCAAGGTCGTTAGAAGAAAATCACAACTTCTTCCTAAGGTCTGAGAAATAGCTGTTTGTTGTGTTCCGGATATGAAGTGTTAAAACTAAAACGGAAGTCACGTTATTTACCATTACACAGCTCACTAAGAGGATGAAGCAGGGTTGCTATAGCTACGATATTAATCGTAATGACACCACATTAATCTATTTACATTTTAATTATTTGTTAATAATAAACCATTATATAATTATCAAATTGAAAATTATCATTCAAGGCAATTATAAAATCATAAATTCTACCCTACTTTGCTTTGAAATTCCTTATTTTAGTAACTGTTTATACAAAAAATCTATAACGCAAATGAGAACGATTGTTGTTTCCTGCAGCGTTGGTATCACTTGAGGTAAAAAAGAGTAAAATGTTGTTTTTTTTACACTTTTTTAACCAACAAAAACTCTGTGGTGACATCCAAGGATGTCGCAGAAACTGACACCATTTCCATTGACTTTAGATACTATAATAGTCAATGTAGTATCAATCAACGTATATCAACGTAGCATCAATAGTCAATGCCATTTCTCTTATGGGATGTAGCTCACCTGGCACTACAGTCATCTTGGGTGGCGACATCCGCAGATATCGCAGAAACTGACACCATTTTGCTCTTTTGGGATGTAGTTCACCTATGGCACTACAATCATCTTGAAACAAAACCAGGACTGAGGAATACTTGTGTTCATTTATCAAATTCAAATTATTTTATTTTCAATCAATTATTACAATAATATGTCATATAAATACATGGAAATTAGTCCCCACATAGGACATCCTGTGTGGGGGGACGAGCCGTTGTTCAGTAACAAAATAACTTAAAACTAATTACAACAAGAGGAAAACATTTAAATCTAATCTTGCGAGGGGAATTAATTATAATTATAGAAACTAAAGTAACAATTCTTATAAAAAATAAATTATAAGTAAAACTAAGCTACATGTGGATATTATAATTTTAAAGTACCTATCTTAAAGATAGAACATCTGCAAAAAAAAGAAAAGAAAACTATTTCCAGAATACTATTTAAATATCTAAGTAAAACAGGATAAACACATCTATGGCAGGAATGTCGGAACATAACTCCATACAATACATAATAGAAGTAAAGATTGAACTATTTTCGATTAAATATTTCTATTAAAAACTGGTATGTCATTGTAAATTCCTGGTAAAAATGCCAATTCATGATAGTTAATTTTGTCTGAGAATGTTTTCAACGATAAAATAACAAAGAAATGGCATACAAAATAAGTTTATCAAAGAATTTCACTGATGAGGAGGGAAGATAAGAATTGCTGCGCCGTCCCGGCCTACATCGGGGCCTACCGTCAGCCACCTGACTACCCTACCGCGGTATACGGCCTCACTGCAGTCACCTGATTCCCTGATTTCCCGAGGAACATTTCTGATAACACTGTGAGCCACATAAAAAGCATTAGACATACTAGACTTATTTTTTGGTCTTAAAACTTGTATACCGACATTTTCATGATGTCTAGTGCTATAATCATGAGTTAAAGAAAAATTGATGTTTAAAAAAAAAAGAAAAATAATATATTTTTAACAAAAAGTTGGCGGACATCAAATCAAACACTTTAAATAAATTAAATAATCCATCAGTTGAAAAACGTCTAGGTTTACGTAAAGCAACTTTTATTATAGATTTTTGTGCTATTGATAGTGTATTTATAACTGTCTGAGAAGCAGCCCCCCACACCACCACGCCATACTGGAGCACAGACTGAACATAAGCATAATAAGCCAACTTTAGTAGATCCGAATTTAAAATGGTGCCCAGCTGAGAGAACGCATACATAAGCTTACGTAACCTGTTTCTTACATACAATACATAGTCTTGCCATTGTAGTTTACTGTCAACAATAACACCGAGATATTTATAACTATTCACACGCTCGATCTCCACACAGCCGCAAGCAGAGCCCCACCCCCCTCCACATGTATGCAATTTTAATACGAACTGATGAGGCTCCACAGCATCCCTCAGTGCGATCGCCATGCATTTAGTTTTTGTCACATTGACAGACAATACATTATAACAAAACCAGTTATAAATAATACCAAGGTCACGAGTAGTAGCAGTCCTATATACACTTCCTCCCAGCTGGGACCCTCAAACATTATTGCCGTATCATCTGCGAATAGTATCAATTTCCCATCAATTGTCAATCTACATAAATTATTAACGTACATTAGAAAGAGAACAGGGCCTAAGCAAGGAATCTAAAATAAATAAAGAGAAGGTAGGGGTCAAGACAGGCAATGCCCTCTATGCACCAGGTGTTCTTTTGCACCTATGACGTCATCATTAGCATTAACAGTATTAGTAAATGGTGATGTCATAGGTGCAAAAGAACACCTGGTGCATAGAGGGCGTTGCCTGTCATGACCCCTACCTTCTCTTATTTATTTTAGATTCCTTGGGCCTAAGGTACTACCCTGAATGACACCAAAGTCTGTTGGTTTTTTGTCACTCTTTACCCCTACAATCTCCACAAATTGAAATCTTTGGGATAAATAGCTTTTAAACCAGTTTAAAGCTATTTCTTTTACTCCACAATATTCAAGTTTCTCTATTAATTTACTTCTATCAGTTGAGTCGAAAGCTTTGGCGAGATCAATAAAACAATTAATTGCTTATTATTAGATTCCATCAACTTATAAATATTTTACTGTACATAAACAAAAGCATCCGTTGTATTTTTATTTTTAGTAAAACCGAACTGATTATTACTTAAAATGTTGGCATTTCCCAAAGAATCACACAATTGTATTTTAACACACTTTTCTAGAACCTTAGAGAAGACATTTAACAATATAATTGGTCTGAAATTACTCATGTTGTCTTTTTGACCGGATTTAAATATAGGAATTACTTTTCCAATTTTAAAAAGAGTTGGAAAGACACCACTACTTATACTGAGATTTATTATATGTAATAGAGAATAAGCCAGACTATCAAAGTTTTGCTTGATTGCAGTAGCATTAAACCCATCATATCCCGGTGCAGAGTTCCCCTTGAGTTCCTGAACTACTCTAGTTAACGTGTCTAACGTGACAGGCCTCAGCTCCAGCGCGGCGTCGGTGGCGAGTTGGGCGTCAGAGACTGCAGGAGGCGCGACCGCAGGCAGCGACGATGCAAGCCGAGCACCTACATTCGCGAAAAATCATTGAATTCGCGGTAGTAAAACAAAACAAACATCGCTAAGTAAACTATCATCTCTTCTGCCAATCTTTCCAACAATAACTGCATGTTTAGTGTCGTCCACGGTCCACAAGGCAACCAGCGCTTCAAGCGGATGGAACAGGCGTAACTGGAGTCCCCAACTATGGGCGGGAACTTTAAAACTTTAAAATGTTACTCCAGCGATCGGCAACCAATTCGGAAATAGCAAATTTTAAACAATAACATTTCACCTTGAAATATTTGTAATAAGTCGTAAGAAAATTAATAAAATTGCAGGTAGTTGGTTATAAAAATGAACATAATAATATTATTGTAATTAGTAATCTTATTTCGAGACAAGTTATATAAAATAATACATTATAAATCAAAAAGGTTAGTTTTTGGATAGTGCTAAATGTCTAGGTAGTAGGGATAATTGTGGACAGAATAAGCAGGATTACCTTAGAAAGTGAATTCATCCTTCTATAGCACACATAATAGACAAACTAAAGAAAAACTTGAATATTCCAAGGCCACTGTCCTCTTTGTCAACATATGAAAATTCAGAACATATAAAAATAGTTTTCGTAAGAGTAAATTAGCACAAACTGATAATAATAAATTAATTTAAGTAAACTAGTGGAGTGTAGGGGCAAATGCCCCTAAAAATCAAAATGTCAATGTCTCCAAAATAAGTTTTAATTTATCTCCTCCTTGCAGTATTAGACCTACTGTATTTTTCTCAAACTGTAGTGAGGACTTACACGTTTGGGTTGTTAATAAAATATTTCCTAATCTTTACGATACTTTTTGGCTGTATCAAATCAGTAATTTACTAATAATTTCCCCAGTATTAAAATAGGCTACTGTAGTAGTCTATTTTGTGCGAAAAAGAAAAATTATTGCACTATTATAATACTAAACGTGGTAAAAATAGTTTTAACCTTAAACATGTTCATGATGAGAGTTGGTAACTCTGACAAATAAAAATAGTTCAATGCAACATAAGCCCATTAATACTGTACACTCCTTCACCCTGGACCCCTGTGCCCCCCATACCCCCACACTCGCCGTAACCCCATGCCTCCCAGTGCTCCCCTTCACCTCTCCTGACCCGTGTTTCCTGTACCCCCTATGCCCCTGTGCCCCTCATTCACTAGTTCCCACATGCCCACATTTTTCCCCTTGGGCCACGTGCCATCTTTTTTCCTCATTCCTCCCCAAAGCCCCCCATACTTAACCAATTTCCGTGCCACCGACGTCTCTAGTAGACCCCACCTAGTAGGCTCCATTCTCATGCACCCATACCCCCATGCCCCATGCACACCATTCCTCCTCATGCAACCTATAGCCCAATTCCTCCCTACCCCAGTGCCCCAACAACCCTCGTACCCCCATGTCCCCGCACCCAGGGCACTCCCGTGCCCACATGCATGCCGTTTTTCCCAATGGTCACCATGCCCTCTATATCCCCCAAGCCTCTCCGGTGTCCCCATGTCTATCTGCCCCCCATGCCTCGTGCCACCGACGCCCCTAGTGTCCATTGTGTCTTCCCATTCCCGCTCCGCCACGTGCCCCCGGACACTATATGTTTCCGTACTCCCATGCCCGACGTTGCTCCCTGTGGCAACCGTGCCCCACATGCCCATCTACCCCTTTTGCCACCGACGCCCCTAGTGCTCTTGTGCCCCATCACCCCCGCCATCACGTGCTCCAGTGCATCCCCATGCTTCCCCAGATTTCCCCCTTATGCCCCGCACCCCCGTACCCTCCATGCTTTTGTACCCTCATGCTCGCCGTTCCTCTCTGTGGCTCTATGTTGGCCAAGCCTCCACCGGCCCCTCATCCAGTCCGTCTCCAGCCTGTCTCCAGTGCCACCAACACCCCTCGTGCCCTTCGTGCCCCCCATATCCCCGAACTCCCCTGTACTTCCCGTGGTCCCGTGCTGCCATCCCTGCCGTCTCTCCCCGTACCTCCGTGCCCTCCTGTGCCCCCCGCCGTTTCCCCTATTCCCCCATGTCTCCCCCGTACCCCCATGTCCCCTTATATCCTCCATGCCACCGACGTCCCTCGTACTTTGATTGTAGTCTATTTTATCTGTTCATCAATGAAGTAGAACACTGATTGATATATTGTTAGTTTTCGCACACTATAATTTACATGAAAAGCTCGCTGTCTTTATGGATTAACGGGCGTTTATTGTTTCTCTACGACCTACGTAAGAAAAAAACACCTATATGTACCTATTCAAAGAAAACCTACGCAAACCTAGGTAAAGAAAAAAACAGAGAATGGATAAAACCAAAACTAAATATTCCTTATACGGAGGTTATCCAATGTTTGTAGTTTACATATAATGAGTCAGTCAAAAATTAACAACACTCACCAAAACGATTCAACTCTATCTATTAGTAGCCAATATAAGGCAGTAACTTAATAACTAAACAATATTCACTGAGTAGGACAATTAACCATTATATCAACCATGCCACATCTAAGAAAATTTTAACTTATTAAAAAAGTGTATGCTGAATATACCAATCATTCTATTCCTATTTCTTTAATGACATAGATGGGTGATGAAGATGAAATCTCCTGTGGATCTGTAATTCGTTCATGACTATTAGTGTTCTCCTTTTTTATAGTGCATTTCCAATTTTTAAAGTTATAAGTATGCGGTTATCTTAACTCAAATATCTGCTCAATAACCAGCTGAGTTTATGATAAAACACTGGAACATCTGCTTAATCACACGTGTAGATCTAAAATCTTCTTCCATTAGATTAACATTGGAACTTCAAGGTCCAATGGGGCGAAGCCCAGGTAACTTTTGATAATTCTGGTATTTTTCCTTGCGTCCTTGCCCTCAAGCTTTAAAATGAGCCATCATACGTTACCCTATCTTTATTCTAACTCGAGATATTTCGTGGGGACCGATTCGCTTAGGAATTATATATATAGATTACCCTATGACTGTGAATAATTATTACTTTACTGATGGATAATGACATAAAATGGCAGATATATGATAAAATGTTGTCCTGTCCAAATGATGTTGATACTGGGTCTGTTGAAGAAATAGACTGGCTTAACTGTTCAACAGCCCAGGTGATGGAAGGTTAAAAATATATTCTATTTTGTATTTTTATTTTGTAGAGCTTCATTGGCAATCCTAATTGTGTAATAAATTCTCAATTTATTAAATATCTTGAATAAAGTCGACTTTGAATCTTCACAGCAATTAACCGAAATCCAGGAATTATTATGTTTAAGAATATTTCACCACAACCCATGGTGAATAAAAACTGACCAAAAATTTGGGTTAACTGGTCTTCACATTTCTTCAAATAACTAAAAACACTTTTTGAGCATACATTTATATTCCCAAATGTTGAGTTTGACTGTAGTTCTTAAAAATTGTGTACAGAGTATATTGGTCTTCAAATGCATTATTTTTCAGCCAAAGATTCTCTACATTTTTTACGTACTCACCCCTATGGGGCTTATGGGGAATTTAAAAAGAACACCATAACTTGATAAAATTTGGCATGTACATTCACTAGGTACGGTTTAACTTATATTTACCAACAAAACCCATATGATGGCAAACCTACATACTCTCATCCCCATGGATTTTATGGGAAATAGAAAATATACCAAAATTCCATTGAAAATTCGCTGAGTACGCAGGCCTCTCTGAACATTTACCATATGAGTCATGCCATGTATTTAAATATTTTAACTTGATTACATTCTTGTAACATCTCAGGGACTTAAATTATCCCAAATTAATATATTGGCCCACAAGGTACAAGGTAGGTATAACTGTTTACTATTGGTTTACACTCATATTACATACTAAATTTACACAACTAACCAAAATTAGTGCATATAGCCAAACTAATTGTTCAGCGAGTCATCAATGTAAAGGTGGTTAAAGCAGTTTATAAAACCAATTACAAGTTTATTATGGTGCTCACACTTTATTACTAATTTAATAGAATTTTATTTTAAAAAAATATGTTTTTGGTGGTTTTAAACTTTAATTCTCGAATTGTTACAAACTGTTATCATTTGTTATATACTTTCATTGGGTTTTAATTTCGCCTGAATTCTGCCTTGGAAGCTGCCGGGGACATATGCCCCCGTCGTCAGTACGGCTTCAGAAAGGGACGGTCAACGATCGACGCTGTCACCGAAGTCCAGAGAGCTGTGGAGAGAGCCGAGAGCCACAACCATTTCTCTCGCCGAGTAGTGCTTCTTGTTACGCTCGATGTCAAGAATGCCTTTAACTCGGCGAGGTGGGTCGATATGTTGGATGCGCTTCGCAACACCTTTCGCGTTCCTGCATATCTGTTGTCGTTCATCGAGGATTATCTCCGCTCTCGAAGACTGATTTACGACACAAGGGACGGAACGCGGACGATGGAAGTCTGGTGCCGCGCAAGGTTCAATACTCGGCCCGGATCTCTGGAACGTTGCCTATGACAACCTCCTGAGGTCCGAGATGCCTGAGGAAACCACTTTGGTTGGGTACGCCGATGAATTCGCAGCTCTGATTGCTGCACGCAACGTTGAGCTGGCCCAACTAAAGTTGAACCGAGTTATGCGTGTGGTCAACACCTGGATGTCAGATCACGGTCTCTCGCTTGCACTCAGTAAGCGAGTACTTTGCTTTGAAATTCCTTATTTAGTAATAGTTTAGACAAAAAATCTATAACGCAAACAAGAACGAATGTTGTTCCTGCTGCGTTGGTAACACTTGTAGGTAAAAAAGAGTAAAACGTTGGTTTTGAACACTTTTTTAACCAACAAAAACTCTGTGGCGATATCCACGGATGTCGCAGAAACTGACACCATTGCTCTTATGGGATGTAGCTAACCTGGCACTACAGTCATCTTGATTCTAGATACTGTGGAATGAACGACAGACAGTATTGTATTGGAATATTGGAATTGGAACATTGGAACTTTGGAACTAGAACGCAAACGAATAATAAAATAAGATCTTCGGTGCTTGGGTTGTAATTATTTCTCATGAATGAAGTTTAATTCAAAAGGTTTTATTCCTGGATTGGTGTTTTATTTAATAAAGTAAATAGTGTATGATTGTTTGCATGTTTGAATAAACTATTTTGTTCAATTTTTTTATTAAAATTTAAATTTAACAATGTGTTAGAACAAAAACGTGTGATTTTTCCTAGTACGGTAGCTTACACTCAGTTCTTACACATAGGCCTAGGCATAAGTTAAAAGTTAAAAGTGATGGTTGTGAAAATATTAATTGTTCATGCACTTTATTGTAAGTATCTACATTTTTTATCTAAATAATACTCACTTTATATAGGGCCTAAGTTTAGGTCTCCTAATTTTTTTGCACATACCTAAGGTTTATTGCCATTGGATCATTTTCGTTCATATAATTCTATGGCACTAATATTTAGTAAAAAGTCCTAGTTATATGAAAACTTATGGCTAGGCTCAGATTATGTTCCCAATATAATAGCGTTTACCTAACCAGACACCCTGAAGATTGTAGTGCCTACTTAAACTTAAGAGGTCGGGTCTTGTAACTTACTACGGTCCAAAGGACAGACTTCGGAAGTAACAGGTACCTACTGTAAGCAGGGTTGCCACCTTTGGTTAAGGAAAAATCGGGACGGAACCCTCCCCCCCCCAGAAAAACCCAAATAGCCAAATCTTGGATCCAATAATTCATTGAAATAATGTAAATAATCTATTTATTAAAAATAATGTAAATAAAAATGTCATTTAATTACTGCTGTTTGCCTTGATTCGACCAATGTGTGGAACAGTTTGATACCATTTGAAAGGCATAATGAAATTATACAACAACAAATTTAACCCAAAACAATTTAAATTTATTCAATACAAACTTAGAGAGAAAAGTAAAATACACAGAACTCTGTAGTACAAGAAGAATTAAATTCATAACCTATTGTTAAGAATTTTTTTTAAACACTCTTTGTTCATATAGTAGTTTTAATCAATTTTTTGTTGATCTTGTAAGTTGAAATAAAGTCAGCACAAGACATAACTAAATTAAACTCGCCTACGGCTCGATGGGGGGCTCCATGCCCCCTATAATGGTTCCCCCGAAATGTTAGTAGTCGATAAAACGAATCGATGCCTAATGTAGGGTGACCAAACGTCCCGGAAAAACCGGGATTGTCCCGGTTTTTTATCATGTCATGCGATGTCCCGAAAAATTGTATCGGGACGCCCAAAAGTCCCGGAACTCTGTTTTTAAAGGCATTAAAAAATATATTGAGACTTAAATAGGCCAATTCAAGTTTTGTAAATAACCGATTCAATTTCTATATCCCTTATGCAAGTATACAGTAACACAGTTATAGTCCTCAAAATAGTACTCTGAGTTGGCAAAAATTGCAGAATACTGTATTTGTTTGCAATCAGCCCACAACACAGAGAGAATATTTTTGTTCATGAACACCCAATGGAGAGACGAACGGAACAGAATGGAAGTGGACTCGCTATGGAAGAAATCTTCCAGATTCTTTATAATTGTGACTGTGAGCAATTTTATAACTACCTTTTAACAAATAAAAAAGACATGATCAAGAAAGCAGGAAGCAGAGACAAAAATATTCCTTACTGCAAGGCCGATCATTATCATTCACTATCAGGGCTGATATAAAATGTAAAATTTAATCATTTGAAATCTTTTATTTAGGTATTTTTTACCATAAATACCTACATTTTACATGTAGTCAATAGTATGTGGTAATGTTATCAATTACTGTAATTTTTATTACTATCATTCGATGACATGAATTTTGAACAATGGTACATTTAACATAGATTACTAAGGGTTTAAGTTAAGGAAATTTATGAAACTTTGTTTTTGTGCGAACCTTATACTGAACTGTAGTTAAAACACTATGAATCAATCAATTTTTTTAAGCCTAATTCTTATCCAGGTAAGAATATGACCAGTTGGTTGGTATACGGTTTGGTCAGGGGGGGGGGGGGGAGGGTACATGTTCGGAGCTGTCCCGGTTTCCTCTGTGAAGGATTTGGTCACCCTAGCCTAATGGGAATTGCCTTAGGAGTTTAGAGGAAGATTAAAAAATACGTGAAAACAACGAATATAGTCAAGTAACAAATGTTGAAACAGAGCAATTGTTGTGAAAGAATTTCAATATCGTGAAAGTACGCTCCTTTTCAAGGGTGAAGGGGGTGAGATACTGCCAAATCACATAGGACCGAACTTGTAGAGGGTCTAAAATATAACAAATTACTGGCGAAATATAAATCAATATGGAAGTCACAGATTTTTACGAGTTTTGAAATTTTGGAAATACGTTGCTTTTTAAAGGTGAAGGGGATGAGATACGGTAAAATGTCAAAGGACCAAACTTGTAGAGCATCTAAAATAGAATACAATTCTGGAAAAACATTTATCGATATATCGGTATATTTACCAGGTAAAAGTAAATTAATTACAAATAACTTAGTATACATGAAAAATGTTAAGGATTTCGAGTTAAACGATTTTTGGACTAAACTTAGGTTGAAATTGGCTAATAATTGCTACTATAGTTAGACCTATATTTGGGCATAATATTTACAAAATTTCATGCATCGATTTGCCATAATAGTAAATTTAACATATTAAAATAGTGCTTTTTTGACGAGTTTTGAAATTCTTAAAATACACCGCTTTTTAAGGGTGAAGGGGATGAGATACGGTAAAATGTCATAGAATCAAACTTGTAGAGCACCTAGGATGGAATACAAATCTGCTAAAACATGTATCGATATAGCAGTATATTTACCAGGTAAAAGTAAATTACAAACACTATACATGAAAAAATATTTAGGATTTCGTTTGTTTACAATTTTTTTTACTAAACTTTGGTTTAAATTGACCAATGAATGCTACTATAGTTAGAACTATATTAGGGCATAATATGTACAAAATTTCATGCATCGATGTGCCATAATAGTAAATTTAACATATTAAAATAGTGCTTTTTAACGAGTTTTGAAATTCTTAAAATACACCGCTTTTTAAGGGTGAAGGGGATGAGATACGGTTAAATGTCACAGAATCAAACTTGTAGAGCACCTAGGATGGAATACAAAACTGCTAAAACATGTATCAATATAGCAGTATATTTACCAGGTAAAAGTAAATTACAAACACTATACATGAAAAAATATTTAGGAATTCGTTTGTTTACGATTTTTTTTACTAAACTTCGGTTGAAATTGACAATGAATGCTACTATAGTTAGAACTATATTAGGGCATAATATGTACAAAATTTCACTAATTTATGTGCCATAATACTAAATGAAAAATATTAAAATATTGCAATTTTTGTTGACGAATTTCGAAATTTTGGAAGTACGCCCCTTTTTAAGGGTGAAGGGAGTGAGATACAGTAAAATGTCATATGACCTAACTTGTAGAGCATTTAATTCCCAACTAACGATTTTCCCTCAGATTTGAGGTAGGAACTCTCGTTCAAAAGTTACAGAGAAAATAGAAAACCCTTACATATTCAAATTTTTTATTTCTACCGTTTTAAATTTTTTGGAGGGGTTGAAATGGAAAATTGGTAGATTTTAGATTTTTCCCGATGGTTTCTGAACAATAGCCACCTACATGCCAAATTTCTAGTTTGTAGCATAATTGGAAGTGGTCAAACATTTTGATTCTTGTGAGTGAGTGAGTGAGTGAGTTACACATGCGGGTGTATAGTTATTTAGATATAAGTTTATTAGTAGTTCTGCTCAAGTTAAGTCGGCAGAACAAAGCGTCGGAGCAGCCGCGCGCTCATACATGAGTGCCATTAGTCCTGGTATTTACTACAACTACGAAAGAGATCGCTTTGGCGTTGCCAGAATCAAATCTATTATAATCATTGAGCGGTGGAATATTAACTTAACTCAAAACAAATGATAAAACGCCTATGAACAATATGAATTTTTTGTGCAAAACGATAAATCGGGACAAAATGCGTCCCGACGAATGCTCAGTCGGGATGCGGGACAAAAGGGTCCGATGTCGGGACTGTCCCGACAGAATCGGGACGGGTGGCAACCCTGACTGTAAGGATCGTTGATCTTTGTCAGGTTATAAATCAGACCCTACTACGGTACGTTCTGTGCATTTAGGACATACATGTAGGCCTATTTTAACCCTTTGAGTGCAGCGGCGTCGCTGCAAGTTAGTTGTGCAAGAATTGCCGAGCGTCACTGAGGGCGACTCTCAGTATTTTATATAGTGCTTTACATCCAGATTACGTACTGGCTTTAAATATGCGCCGTTTTGATCCCAAGGTATCAGTTCTGTAACTAGCAATTTCACCGCCTTTGGTCTGTTTACAGACACTGTTTATAAGTTAAGTCGTCGTTGATGTCATCTGATTGTTGTTTGTTGTCAGTTTGTATGTGCGGCAAATCCCGGTAAACGAAATAAGTTATTTACGTGTTTTAAGACATCTGAATACTGCTGCTAATACTGTTGTGAATAGTTCTGACACTGATGTGGATAGTCCTAGACCCATAAATGCGTGTTCAACCCCCATTCCAGGGCAACGCCGCAGAATTCCTAGGCCTACTCAGGGCAATCAGAGTATGTGTCCAGCCAGAGTGTGTGGATGGCCACAGGTGTTGAGTGATGGTTTTATATCGTTTTGTAAATATTGTAAATAATAGTAACTATTTAGTACAGGCTAGTTAGTTGTTTGAACTTTAGAGGAGAATACTTAGAAGAAATGGCTGATAGCGAAATTGGAGCAAAAATAAAATTTACGCATTATAAATTTCTATAAAATTATATTGTTTATGACAACTTTGTTTTATGGTTTGTGAATATTGAAAATGCATAATAACAATGTTTACTAACAACAAACTAAATATTTGTTTAAATATTACAAAGTTCTTTGGCATTGCTTAGTAACCACTATTTGGAATTGTAACAATTTTATTTTTATTTTTTTACAAACATATTTTGAGCTTAAATATAGATGATTTACACACCAATTTTGATCATTATTTCCTCACTCTTTCTTACAGTTGAGTTAAAAAAAAAAAAAAAAAAAAAAGTTTAGCACAAGTTTTACTGAGTCAAAGTTGAAAAAAATGTATAAATATTTTTTCATTTTCAGAAGAAAATTTTTTTTATGCCTGCCTTAAACTTAGTTTACAAATATAGTTATCTCATACCATTTTATAGAGCATCTATTTGTGCACAAGATTTAAAAAAATTACGTACATACCTCTAAAATTTTAAATTTTAGGAACGGTTTTGTAAACTACTACATTTTCCTATGAAAACAGTGCGGCAATTTATGCATAAGATATTAAAAAAATACCACGGCACTCAAAGGGTTAAGTTAATATAAACTTTCCCATTTCTGTCCGGTTTTTTTTTTTTTTTTTTTTTTTTTTTTTTTTTTTTTTTTTTTGCCTTGATGTCCATTTTGGGAGAGAGGCTAAGTTTAACTGTGGTTACCATACCTCCTCTTTTCCTTAGACATGTCCTCTTTTTAGGCCTAGAGCATTTAAAATACGTCCTGGTGGACTTTTGAGATTTAGTCCATTTATCCGGGGTTTGGAGGCAGAAAACTGAATACCGTATCTGTATTTTAGTTTTTACCTACAAATTACTACTTCGTCCAGATTGTTATCATCGTAGTTTTATACTGTTTAAACTGTTAAATCTATAGTAAAATGTAATAGGCCTACCATATTCACTTTTTTACTTTATTGAAACAGTTTGTAGGATAGCCTACTTATTCCTTTTAGTTCGACACTAGCTGTTGCCCGTCACGGCTTTGATTGAATTAATTTTATAGGTACCGGTAATAAAATATTTTTAAAGAGCAACGAAATCTACTTTTTTAAGAATGACATTGAATCTAACCGTTTTTCCTGAATTTTTCATTACCATACTTAGGCCTATCTTCACTGGCGTAAATATAGCCATTAGAGGCAGACAACTGCTTAGTTTTTTTTCCAGGGTCTCCTTATCCACTAAATAACAAAATAGGACATCAAATCCGACCCCTCCTTAAAAAATGTGTGAAACTCGAATTTATATGTGCCTCATTAATATTCAAGTTCTAATAAATTAATTTTACTTTAACTTGTCACAGCTTTTTTATTTTTCAGTAGTACTAATATTTTGTATCGTACTAAAAAAGAATGTTGTTCCAGTTATTGATTGAAGTTTTAAACAAAGAAGAGAATCACTAAGATTGGCTAAAGGCTAAGTTATTGTCGGTGTGCCTTTAAAGAAAGGTGTGGTGCCTTCTTTTATTGTTTTATTCAGCTAGGAGATGGTGATTCAACAGTTTGATGATGAGGTAAGTAGTTCAAACTCTATTATGTTTTAATTGGCAATGGTAGGCCTAGCCAAAATAATGTTGCAAATATGCTTCCTTACTCCTTAGTTATTAACAACGTACTTGTCCATTACCTGGGACAAGTATTTTTAAAACAAATATGTTTGTAATTAATTAGCCTATCAGTTTTGAGACCATAACAAGGACCTCCCAGGATATTTTAAATTTATTTAGGCTATTTATTTTTCTTAAATGTGAGACATAAGGTAAATGCCCCAAATACCGACAGTGTACCAAATACCGACAAGGTCACATTTGATCACAAAATATAAGCTGTTCATCATCTGTATTGGCTACTTTCAAAGTCAGATGAGTTTGTGGTCTTTTTTTCTATGAGAAAAAAAAATAAACAATTTTCCACCTTTTATAAGTTTGTGCTTGTAAGTTTTGTCTGCCCTTGTTCTTATTTGTGATTTTAGTTAAGAATCTTACAGGTTTCCTCTAGGAACATAAAGATCTGGCTTAGGGAATAAGTATTTGAATAATTATATGTTTGTATTAAAATTATGTTATAATTAGAGACCAAATAATAAGGGTTTCAAATATTAATCATAAATACTGATATCTTTTTTTCATTGTAATTTAATTTGCGATGTTGGTATTTGAAACAAAATTTCATCACTGCACCAAATACCGACATAGTGTTGTCACCATTGTCGGTATTATTTTTTCCCAACTATTAATACCAACACTTGATATAGGCCTAAAACATGTTTTAGTTGCATATTATACCGAATTGTAATGAATTTTATAAATATTCATTATAAAGTTATATCAAATATTATTCTGATAGCCTATTTGTGGTTTCGTGTTTGCCTTAAACTTCACCAAACTTTTATACAGTTAACTTAGTTGAATTATTTTACCTAGAAGCGGTCAAGACTAAGTGGACTGTCTTTGACGTTGAACTTCTTTTGCTAGTAGCATAATCATGTGTGTCCTGTCAATTATGCATTATAACTTATATGTTTATCAAAAATATATATAAAAAGACGTGCATTCAGGGTTGTTTGTTTTTATTGAACATCAATATTTGACAGTTAGAAAAACGATATCTAGAATGTTAGAAACACATGATTAAGCTGCAAGTAAAAGAAGTTCAGCATCAAAGATAGTCCACGTAGTCTTGACTGCTTCTAGGTAAAAATATTCAACTGTACTGTTTATTTATTGAGGTTATGTGTTATGTATGGTATAACTTGTTTGTATTAAATAAAGAATATGTAATTAATTGTACATATTGCATAAAATATTTCTCATTCCTAATGTTTTAGGTTTGTTATAATAATATTCCAATATAATACAGAAACTAACTCAACAGCTTTTAATTTTGGCATTACAAAGCCAAAATTAAAAGCCATTAAAACTGTCGTCTGCCGGCTATTCCTCGTTTTCTACTTCTGTCGTCTATTGTCTCATAGCGTAAATTCGTAGTATTTCGTTATTTGTTTGAAATTTTGCATCTAGATGATAATGAAGATATTGAACTTACTTTTGTCAAGTATAAATAAATTTTATTAAATTTTTTTTTAGTTTTCTGTAAAATTAAGAGTTAGGTTGTCTTTCTCACCCAATTGAAGAATCGTCAGACCTTAAAGTTTTTCATTTTGGGAGATGGATAATGACAACATATTAAAACAAAAATTGTGGGATGGGTAAATAAAAGAACAAACAACCATAAAATATATTTTATTAATACGATTATGCTCCTTTTCTTTCTGAAATTGGTGTTAAAATGTCGATGTCGGTAATTAGGACATGAGATGTCGGTATTTTTTGCATTGTCGTCGGTATTTGGTAAATTGACAAACTTGTTTTCCCAAGTTTTAGGTGCTTAAAATCGGTCAAGATTATCGTTTTTCTTAAATCTTTTAATGTAATCTGAAAGTTTTTGAAATGGCGAAATTAATTAATTTATAATACTCAAGCATTACATAACCTTTAAATGTTTTTCTGGTTATATAAACTGGAATTCAGCCTTAAGGTGTCGGTATTTGGGGCATTTACCTTAATCAAAACTATTCTAATCCAGGATAATAATGATTGTGCTTTTTTATTGATTCTCTTATGTAAGTAAATAAAATATATATTTTATTGCTTTTATTTCATCTTATGCAGATGTGTCATCAGGTTTGCTGAATCATCAGGAGAAACGTTGACATACAAACCGCAGTCAAATACGATAAAATAGTTTTTTTAAGGGTAGCCAAAGTTTTTTTGTCTACAAATTACAGAACGGTAGACACATTATTATTTCTGACAGATATCATAAAACACGAAAAATATGTATAGACTAGTAATAATGCGGTCCATTTATAGGTTAGATCAGGGGTGCAGAATATGTCCAATGCGGCGATATAGGATTTGGGGAAATTTCCAGTTGTCTGGAGAAATTTTTGGGAAATTGAGAATTATTTTTAGTCACGCCAGTGGTATTAGCGAGTTTTCATTTATAGGGAATACGCTATTACGGTAGTAGCCATGGTAAGACCTAAGTCCGGTCGACTACTTTACTTTTTCATTTTGAGGTCCCCAGAAGCCAAAAACACCATTCATTAATTTTCATATATATATATATATATATATATATATATATATATATATATATATATATATATATATATATATATATATATACCACGGAAACATAGATAGATATATATATACATATATATATATATATATATATATATGTATATATATATCTATCTATGTTTCCGTGGTACCGATAACTTTTGAAGGAGACCTCCGATTTTGATGAAATTTGGTGTGAAGTTGTAAGACCAAGTCTATTTTCACGAGTTCGCGAACCAGCATTGTCGGGCTATGGGAACGGGGTTTTATGAGGTTTCCAAAGGGTCAAAAATGGGTTTTTGGCTTTTTGGACCTCAATTTAAAAAAAAATCATCAATTTTAACTGAAACTATTGAAAAGAGCTTAAAAAACAAACAATTTGGTATTTTGAATTTTTATCTTAGCATAACTAGTTACGGAGAAAATCTAAAAATGTGATTCTCTTGTTATTCTTATGGGAGATCAAGATAACCCCATTGGCGACAAACCTACACACTCATTTCCATGGGATTTATGGTGAAAATAAAAAATTGTCAGAGCTTGATACAATTTTGTGTTTACCTTTACCAATTATTGATTAACATAGATTTTCTAACAACACCCCATGGCAGCAAACCTACATACTCGATCCTAGGGTGTTTTTATGGGGATAGTAAATATTCTGAAATTCTGTTGGAAATTCGCTGAGTATGGAGGCCTGCTGCGGCGGGGGTATTTTTTAACTATCATAAGAGTAGGATATATTAAAATTTAAAATAGTTGTATAGAAATACTTTTATCCAGGTACTGAAAGTAGTTTTGGTTTGATTTTTTGAAAGTAGGCCTACTTGTGTTTTAACACGTTTGCTACCACAATGTTAAAAAAAAAAAATTGTAACCACAGCCCGCCGCCGCAATTTTGCGGCGGGCGAGTTCTACTGAGAGCCCACCGCCGCATATCTGCGGCGGCTGGGCTCATTAAAATAGACTGCCACCGCATATCTGCGGCGATGGTTCCATGATACTAAATACAAAATTTCTTCAGTGCGGTCTATTTTAATGGTCAGACAGTTTAGGCGCGGTCTACGGGATAGTCCGCCGCATATGTGCGGTGCTTGGTCTGTGGCTAAAACGATCACTGACGTCACTAAAATGTTTTACGTACATTTTTATTTAATGTATTTTTGAAAGTAACATTTTTTAACGTATTTGATATATCTTTACTCAAATATTCATCAAATCTCTTATATGACACATTGAAAAAAGTTTATTGTGTAAGAAAAATGTATAAACATTTACCTTTTGTAAACTTGTAAAACATCATAATTATACTACGTAAATGAATTGTAAACAACTCTTTTTGTAAACTAAATATTTCAGTACAATGTTTTTATGTATAAGCCGTATTATATTTTTCGCTTTTCAAAGGTTATGACTAAAAATAAGGTTATATCAGTGCCGACGCTAACATGCGTCACTTAGTCTCTGACCATGCGCCGCAAGTGTGGGTGGGGCGCTCAAAAAATTACAAAAAATGAAGAGAAAATTGTATATATTTTTTTATTTAATGAAATTAAGATATTTTGAAGTGTGAAAACTAAATTGGACGGTTTCTATTCGTGGTCTGTGGCATAAGTCACAACCACTAGGGCCGGTCTACAGGGAAGTCCATGATTATTTTGGTGGGCTGTGGGATTGGCATGACCGCCGCATGTATGCGGCGGCTGGTACCGAACGTGTTAATAATCTAAAATGAAATAAAATCTTAATCATTTCACTGCTCCATTGTAAGCTGTTGAGTTTTTATGCAAATTCATATATGTCCCGTAACGTTGGGGGAAATATTTGATCCGTAACAGTAGCATTGGGGGAAATTTTAGAAGTCAATAATCTCTGCAACTCTGGGTTGGAGTTGCTACAATAGTCATCATGAGGGTGTTCCCTTATTCAAACTCCTGAGAGTGCAACATCTCATCTATTTATATTATAATAATAGACCTCAGCGACAGAATTTGTGGTGGGGGTTGACAGTGTTGCCAACTTGTTTTCATTTGTATACTTCTCTGCGTTGCTATCAGAAGCTTATTGCTTGGTGGTTTTGGATGGAATTCCGATAAAATGGGTGAGAAAAGGTATAAACCAGTGCTCAAATATAGTGCACGAATTGGCTAGGCCTACTGTATTTTGAATAGGCTTACTATGAGTAGTGTGCAAAATGTTATCTTGTCAGGTAACTGTAGGAAATAGTAGTCAACTTACATACAAGGGGACGTCCATATATTACGTCATTGCTTTTTGGACATTTTTGGACCCCCCCACCCTACCATCATAATTTGTCTGACCCCCCTCTCAGAAAACTGACGTCATTTTTAAGAGTCTTCATCACCTTTGGCAAAACATCCTTCGTACACTCTGATTTCCATTACAACTGTCCTAGTACAGTCAGGTGCGCCCAACTAGGGCGAGGGGTGAGGCGCGGGTACATTTCTAAAAACATCGGACTGCGACGTCCAACACAAGCACGCGCAGACTCGCTACAATGAGAGTTCGGCCAGTCCAATGCTGCTGTAGCGTCGTCCTGTCTACATTTGAAGAGTATTTTAAATAATTATTAATACTAGGCTCAAACTTTTCCATTTCAATACAGCCGATTAAAATTTTACAGCGATTACAATTAATTAATGGTTTTCAATTATTATATTAGTGATAGCGTTTGAACGGAACCTCCGAATTAGATTTAATTTAGGTCAGGGGTGTAAGGCAGTATCTACTTGAATGAGTTCGCGAACCAGAATGATCAGACAATATTAGAGTAACGAAACAAAATAAATAGAGGCAACCATCGCACACCAAAAACAATTAGTTGACACCCACTAACAAAGGACATAATCAACCTCTTGTAATGTATGCTAAATTGCGTATAGGGCCTATATTGATAATTTTATTCGAACTAACCGAATTATGAAAGAGTTAAACGAGTTACTGTAACGGTTCCCGTTTATTCACTGTGTGCCCTAATAAAATGAGACTGATCACCTCATTTATGGATTTATCTAATTGAAGAGCGCGCCTTCAATGTTGGGGACAACTCTAGACGGAAGCGTAAGACATTTGCCTACCCTCGCCCTGCAGGAGTAAAATAAATGCCGCTAGGCCTAAATTGGCCAGGGTTTGCCGAACGCTGCTTATCGGAACGTCAGCTGATTGATTGCCTGTGCCTGCGGAATACCCTTTGAACTCTGCCAAACTGATTGCGGGCCACGTGGATTGAGTGACTAGTGGAGTTCAGACCAGGACCAGGACGTCTCCGTGTTCAGAACCCTCAACACCCATCATCGGTGGATCTGGATATTCAGCGTGCTGAAAATTTCTGAGGTAAGCAGGGAGTCTTTCTGAAGTTCTGTGAAAGCTGATGTCTTAAAAACGTAACTTAAAATATCCAGTAATTTTTAGTCCTTAATATATTGCTAAAAATAAATATGTTAATCGGCCGTAAATTAAACCTGTTCAGTAGGATGTTGGAAAATAAAATATGATATTAAAATAATGTAAAATACAAAACCAAATGTGTCTACTTGTATGTTTGTAAATTTTATGAATTTTCTTGTGCTTTAACAAATAAAATAATAATAGGGATTTTATGTCACCAATTTATGTAGTTACATTTTGCTTTGTTCATGTCGATGCCAACCCATTCATGTAAGCCGTCCACGTGCTTCTTGTACATAAATTCTGCTTCAACGATTTTATTTAAAAAAAACAATAATGTTATTTTTTTGTGAGGCCAAAAAAAAAACGAATGTTTGTCGAAATAATAATTGTGGAAGTAAAATACGGTATGTCATAAAAAGTTTATCGTTAGTCTGTAAATCTATTGTGTTTGTTTGAAAGTCAGAAAAAAAATAGACTCAGTGTAATAGTTGTTTTGGGTATTGAAATATACCGGAGTGAGATAAATATTGCTGATATCGAGTTTAGAATTTTCTTTAAAGTATATTATCGTTTGAAACAGTTGTTGAAAATTATTAGTTTAACAGGGTTCAAAAGAAAAAAAAAAATCATTGTTGTGATTAAATGTTAACGTGATAATTATTACTAAATCAGCTTTTTTATTGTGTTCTGTGATTAAATTGTGTTATGTTTCTAAATATACAGTATTATTGTGTTCTTTAATTTATTTGAGCTACGTTGCTAAAGATCATACCATTGTTGATTTAACAAAAAATGCTCTTTATATTATCTATGTCCAAATTGCTGATTTTCAGTGTGGTATTGTTTGAGCCTACATTCATCTTACATTAAATTTTGAAAAAAATTGCTGGTAAATTAATGTTGTGTCAAGTACTGAGAATCTGGCAGTTTACTTGGATATTATATTGTACTTAAAAAAAATAGAAAATGTTTTGATAAAATATGTAACCAGTACTTATGTTTTAAATGGTAAATTATCCGTCCATAAAATATTAAATCTGAGTTGAAAAAAAATAAAAGGAAAAATAATGGAAAATATAGTAGGGAATCATTTTTATTACGATGGTAGTCTATAATTAGATTGTATAAACAGGGTTTTCTCTCTTCCCGACCATTCTCTGGGAATCTCCTGGACTGTGCTAACTTGGAGGCTGCCTGAGGACCCTGGGTGTCCACACCGCTGACGCTGCCTGTCCCATCCCGCTACCGACCTACCGCTATCGCCTACTTGTCGCGCGATCGGCTCGCGGTTGGCGTGCCGTCTATTCGCTCGGTTCCGGCCGGATATCTTTTGTTCGAGCGTGTCGCGTTGAAGGCTTCAACTTGGTGAGTGACTTATATTTACTCTTCTCGAGTGAACTTCCCGGACATTCTTTGGACTGTCGCCTCGTCGCAGCGCATCGGAAAATCTTCAGAGAATTTAATTTAGTTGTAGTTGTTGAAAACCTTATTGTACTTCTTTGTGAATATTCTTGTCTGTTTTTATGTTCTGTTTAGGTGTTCCGGTGGCCACCGTCGAAATGTGTATTGGTTGATTTAGTTATATGTACATGTTCTGAGAATTCTATTGAATATACCGTATTGCCAAATATTTTGCTGAAAAAAAAAATTAAATCTTGAGCTGTGTGAAACTTTCCGTACCATTAAAGTAGTAGAGAAATATTTTGAGATATTGCTGAGAGTTTATAAGATAAGCTAGGAACTCAGAAACGTTAAACTTGAGTTAAAGTCAAATTGATAGTAGAACTTGTCTATTGGATCCCAAATAAGAATAATTTAGAATACTTGGCTGAGCTGACCGATATCATAAACAAAGGTTGTTTGTTTGATTCAAAATGTAAACATAGTGTATTTTGACTTTGCCAATTTAATAAATTTTGTGTCTCAGCTCACTTGAGTTATTTATTTATTTTCTTGCCTTTTAAGAGGTCACCATAGACACAGTTTAGACTTCAGATAAATTTTGTGCTAACTTTCACTTACTTAATAGACATTTTGAGAGAGCCTAATCAATCTTTAATCCGGTATTCTTTGATATTCATTGATAATTATTTAGCTGATAGTATTTCTAGTCTTAAGATAGAATTTTACCTGGGTTTAAATTTTCCTTCCTTTGGTAAATACGGCCAATTGACATAATAGGTTTTTTTATTTTTTGTCATACTCCCTGTCTACCAAGGAAGTCATATCTGCGGGAAGGATCGGTTCCTTGTTACGTCCGTTCTTCATCCCTCAACAAGGTGGCGCCCTCTAAATACTTCAACTCCAAATATCGTCAGTGTGACTTCTTGGACTTAGGAAACTTACCCCGCCCAACTGAGCTAACAATTAAGAGCCGGTGGCCATAGTCAAGTCAAGGTAGACTGTCACAAATGGCGCCCAACGTGGGGCTTAATTCAATTAAATAAAGTTCAAGGTCAAAAATATTTTTGGAAAAAAAAGTAAAGTAGAATATAGCTAAGGTTTATAAGGAAAGGCAGTATATATAATTAGGTTTATTTGTTGTATGTCGTTATCGCTTCCTGCATTTAACTTGATATTCACTATGGCAGGCAACGCTTATTTACTAAGGAAAAGTGAGGTTGAGTACGAGCTTAAAATTAGGGGAATTTCTTCTGAAGGCAGTTTAAATGAATTGCGCAAAAGATTTTCACAATGTTTGTCGTCCAATACCCCAGCTGATCCGGAAATTGTTAAGGAGCTTCAGGTTCAGACTGAACTTGAAAAAGGTCTGGAGAAGTTGGCAGATCTAAGAGAGTTGGTTGAAGAATATGATGGGGATAGGAACGAATTCAAGCGTATTTCAGCCCGACTTTGGCACTTATACTATAGGATAGAGAGAATTCCGGCCACTGAAGTAGAAGATGAAGCGAAGAAAGATGATCTTCTTGCAAACACTAAGGGGATTTTGGATTCATTTTTGGCTCAAGACCCTCAGTCAAAATCTAAAGCTGAGGATAAGGTTGAACAATTAGTTTTTCCTGGAACATCTCAACAAAATGCAGAGAATCTGGCTACTTTGAAGGAATCCAGAGAACCACCTCAATTACCTGTGCATTCTCAATCTCCGACTGTTCTCGGTACTGCTAGTGGCCCTCTTAACCCAGGAAGGATCACAACTGATTCGTCAGTAGAAGAATTTTGTCCACAGCAGAGCTATCCTAACAAGAATGTTTACAGAGGGAAGTCTATACCCGTCTACAAATGGGGTCTCAAGTTTGACACGGACTCAGGTCAAAGTGTGGGGTCATTTTTGGAACGAGTCGAAGAGTTAAGGAGAGCAAGAGGATTAACTCCCCAGGAACTTTTTGAATCAGCTGTCGATTTATTCTCAGGCACCGCTCTTATATGGTTTAGGTCTGCAGTTAATCGTGTTTCAACATGGGATCAGCTATGTCGGGAACTAAAACTTGTATTCCAGAGCCCCGATTATGATGATATGCTAAGGCAAGAGATAAGAAATCGTGTTCAGGGGCCCGAAGAACCTATAGATTTATTTTTGGCTGCTGTAGAGGGACTTTATGGAAGACTTTCTGTTAGAGTACCTGAAGGGGAACGTTTACAACAAATTTTGAAAAATTTAAATCCTTACTTGCAGGAAAAGGTTTGCATGTTTGATGTCAGAAGCATGGAGCATCTTCGAGAACTTGGCAGAAAGGCTGAATTAGGACGTTTAAGGACATCCACTCATGCCCCTCCTCAGCGTCTTCATCGTGTTTTGGAACCTGATTTGGCATGGGGATCTCCAAACAAGCGAAAGGTTTCTCAAGTGGCGGCTATGAAGCCTGGCATTTCGGGACGGTCGGACTCGCCTGTTAGATGTTGGAATTGTGGCTTGAATGGACACCGGTACTCCCAATGTTCTCAGGATCGAAAACGCTTTTGCTATGGCTGTGGCAATCCTAACGTGATCAAAGCTAAATGTCCAAGGTGCAGTCCAAAAAACGGGGAGCGCAGGGAGCCAGCTTCATAACTCAAGTTGACTCCCAGGATGTTAAGGATATTCAGTCACCCCTCTCTGCCAATAATCCAGATGAAAATGCAGTTGTTGTATCTTACCTTCTAGAAAAATGTGAAAATGATCCTAGGCCTTATCTGACTGTCCGGATTTTTGGGAAAGAAGTTAAAGCTTTGCTGGACAGCGGAGCATCGCAAACATTAATCGGAAAGGATGGATTATGGATTTTAGAGAATTTTCCGGCCTACTTACGTCAAGACAAGGGGAAATATGTAGAGACGGCAGATGCGAAAAGACATCGAGTAATAGGACATGTAAATGTGCCCGTAACCATTGAAGGAAAGACTGAGGACTTGGCCATACTTGTCGTTCCAACTCTTCCGCAAACCTTGATTCTAGGCATAGATTTTTGGGACACCATGAATATTGTGGCGGATGTGCATAACCAGCAGTGGAACTTTGCGAAGAAGAACAACTTAAAATTTTGTCATGCTATTGGAGGCGTTAAGGCTGAAGAAAATCTTACTCCCGAAGAGAGAAAGAGACTTACTGAGCTAGTTGAAACTTATTTTAAGGATGAACCTCCAACTCTAGGCCGCACGGATAAGGTTAGACATGTGATAGACACTGGCGATGCCCCCGCAGTAAAGCAACGCTACTACCCAATCTCACCAGCCCGACAAAAACTCGTGAACGAAGAACTTGATAGGATGCTGGAACTTGGAGTTGTTGAACCTTCCCACAGTGAATGGTCCTCCCCAATATTACTTTTGGACAAACCTGACGGGTCTCATAGGTTTTGCGTAGATTTTCGGAAAGTAAATATGTTATCTAAGAAAGATGCTTACCCTCTCCCTCACGTGACGACAATATTGGACCGCCTTCGTGATGCTAGCTATCTCTCGAGCCTGGACATCAAAAGTGCCTATTGGCAAATACCTTTGGACCCTGCAAGCAAAGAAAAGACTGCGTTTACGATCCCAGGGCGTGGATTGTTTCATTTTGTGACCATGCCTTTCGGTTTGAGCAATGCGCCTGCAACCTGGCAGCGGTTTGTGGATAACGTCCTTGGCCCTGACCTTGAACCACACGTCTTCGTTTACCTGGACGACATTATTGTAGTGACACCAACATTTGACAAACACCTAGAGGTTCTCTCAGAGATCTTCCGTAGAATCAGAGAAGCGAAACTCACCCTGAATCGAGAAAAGTGTCAATTTTGCAGACCAGAACTTCGCTACCTTGGATACGTTGTCTGTGAAAAAGGACTTAGTGTCGATCCTGAGAAGGTGAAGGCCATTTTAGATGTTCCTGTCCCTAGAAGCCAAAAAGAAGTGAGACAATTTTGTGGCACAGCGTCTTGGTATAGACGTTTTATACCAAATTTTGCTACTAGAATGTATCCTCTCACCTCTCTTCTGAAGAAAAGGAAAACTTTTGTTTGGACTAAAGAAGCTCAGGAAGCTTTTAACGATATCAAGTCATGCTTGGTTACCGCTCCAATATTGTCATGTCCCGACTTTACAAGACCATTTATTATCTCGTGTGATGCGTCCGGCGTTGGATTAGGCTCAGTACTTAGTCAGCAAACCCCAAAAGGAGAAGTTGCCATTGCGTACGGTAGTAGGACTCTGACGAGGCAGGAACAAAATTATTCCGCCACCGAGCGCGAGTGTTTAGCGGTTATTTGGGCCATTGAGAGGTTTCGGCCTTATGTCGAAGGGACCAAATTTACAGTCATTACAGATCATTACAGCTTGTTGTGGCTCAATAATCTAAAGGATCCCCAAGGTCGTTTAGCTAGGTGGGCCTTGCGTTTGCAACCATACGATTTTCAACTTGTGCACAGAAAAGGCAAAGAAAATGTAGTTCCAGACCTTTTGTCTCGATCTGTCCAGACCAATCCATCAACCCCCATCCACTGTGAGTTGACAGTTTCTGGCGAAATCAAGGATAAATGGTATTTGAGAATGATGAAAGCTGTTGAGGAGCAACCTCAAGCCTATAGTCAATGGCGAATAAAAGATAACTCACTTTGGAAGAAACTACCTGAAGTTTTACCCCTTCCATCGGGAGACTCGGAGTGGAAGTTGGTCCTGCCTAAAGAATTTCGACATCAAGCTTTACAAGAATGCCATGATGCACCAACCTCTGGACATCAAGGAGTCTTTAAGACCTATAGACGCATGCAGCTTAAGTACTATTGGCCTAAGATGCGCAAAGACGTGGCATCTTATGTTGCTCGTTGTAGAGTATGTCAGAGTATCAAGTATGATCAGCAAAAACCGGCAGGTATGATGGGGGAGTATCGTGGAGTTGATTGCCCCTGGAAAATGATATCAGCTGACATCCTTGGCCCGCTTCCGCGGTCTGTCAAATCAAACAAGTACCTCTTGGTCGTGACTGACAGCTTCACCAAATTTGTCTTGCTTAAGCCTTTGAGGGCTGCTACAGCCTTATCTGTGTCTAAATTCCTGGAAGAAGAGGTGTTTATGACATACGGTGTTCCGAATTATTTGATCTGTGATAACGGATCTGAATTTATTGGTAATCCTGTCAAGAAACTAGCAGAGCGTTATCAAGTGAAAGTCTTACTCAATGCAAGTCGTCATCCGCAAGCAAACCCGACTGAACGGGTGAACAAGAACATTATCACTATGCTCAGGGCATATGTCGGCAACAACCACAGGAATTGGGATAGTCAGATAGCTCAACTGGGATTTGCACTGAGGTCATCGGTCCACGAAGCTACCGGCTATTCTCCTAACTTCCTCAACTTTGGCAGAGAGCTTCCTATTTCTGGCGCAGGATTTAGCCTTCTTCAAGATGGGGATGAATTGCCTGAAGTAGAAGACTGCAAGCCATATAGCGAATATCTGCGAGAGATGAGACAATTACATAAAGAGGTCCATGAACTTCTCAAGGAAGCTCACCAACGGAATGCGCGGCAATACAACCTGCGAAGACGTCCCCAAGAGTTCAGAGAAAAGAGCCTTGTTTGGAAGAGAAACTTTTCACAATCTGATGCGGCTAATTACTATTCTTCAAAGCTAGCCCCTAGATACGTAGGACCCTACGTTGTGGCCAAAAGGGTATCACCACTTATTTATGCCTTGGAAGATCTTGAAGGCAAACGAATTGGCAACTGGCATGTGTCCGACTTAAAGGCCTACCTGTGAAATCAGTTGTGGCACACTAAGAATTGGAGAAAATTTGAGGAAATTTTCTTTTGGCAGGGGGAGTATTTGTAACGGTTCCCGTTTATTCACTGTGTGCCCTAATAAAATGAGACTGATCACCTCATTTATGGATTTATCTAATTGAAGAGCGCGCCTTCAATGTTGGGGACAACTCTAGACGGAAGCGTAAGACATTTGCCTACCCTCGCCCTGCAGGAGTAAAATAAATGCCGCTAGGCCTAAATTGGCCAGGGTTTGCCGAACGCTGCTTATCGGAACGTCAGCTGATTGATTGCCTGTGCCTGCGGAATACCCTTTGAACTCTGCCAAACTGATTGCGGGCCACGTGGATTGAGTGACTAGTGGAGTTCAGACCAGGACCAGGACGTCTCCGTGTTCAGAACCCTCAACACCCATCATCGGTGGATCTGGATATTCAGCGTGCTGAAAATTTCTGAGGTAAGCAGGGAGTCTTTCTGAAGTTCTGTGAAAGCTGATGTCTTAAAAACGTAACTTAAAATATCCAGTAATTTTTAGTCCTTAATATATTGCTAAAAATAAATATGTTAATCGGCCGTAAATTAAACCTGTTCAGTAGGATGTTGGAAAATAAAATATGATATTAAAATAATGTAAAATACAAAACCAAATGTGTCTACTTGTATGTTTGTAAATTTTATGAATTTTCTTGTGCTTTAACAAATAAAATAATAATAGGGATTTTATGTCACCAATTTATGTAGTTACATTTTGCTTTGTTCATGTCGATGCCAACCCATTCATGTAAGCCGTCCACGTGCTTCTTGTACATAAATTCTGCTTCAACGATTTTATTTAAAAAAAACAATAATGTTATTTTTTTGTGAGGCCAAAAAAAAACGAATGTTTGTCGAAATAATAATTGTGGAAGTAAAATACGGTATGTCATAAAAAGTTTATCGTTAGTCTGTAAATCTATTGTGTTTGTTTGAAAGTCAGAAAAAAAATAGACTCAGTGTAATAGTTGTTTTGGGTATTGAAATATACCGGAGTGAGATAAATATTGCTGATATCGAGTTTAGAATTTTCTTTAAAGTATATTATCGTTTGAAACAGTTGTTGAAAATTATTAGTTTAACAGGGTTCAAAAGAAAAAAAAAATCATTGTTGTGATTAAATGTTAACGTGATAATTATTACTAAATCAGCTTTTTTATTGTGTTCTGTGATTAAATTGTGTTATGTTTCTAAATATACAGTATTATTGTGTTCTTTAATTTATTTGAGCTATGTTGCTAAAGATCATACCATTGTTGATTTAACAAAAAATGCTCTTTATATTATCTATGTCCAAATTGCTGATTTTCAGTGTGGTATTGTTTGAGCCTACATTCATCTTACATTAAATTTTGAAAAAAATTGCTGGTAAATTAATGTTGTGTCAAGTACTGAGAATCTGGCAGTTTACTTGGATATTATATTGTACTTAAAAAAAATAGAAAATGTTTTGATAAAATATGTAACCAGTACTTATGTTTTAAATGGTAAATTATCCGTCCATAAAATATTAAATCTGAGTTGAAAAAAAATAAAAGGAAAAATAATGGAAAATATAGTAGGGAATCATTTTTATTACGATGGTAGTCTATAATTAGATTGTATAAACAGGGTTTTCTCTCTTCCCGACCATTCTCTGGGAATCTCCTGGACTGTGCTAACTTGGAGGCTGCCTGAGGACCCTGGGTGTCCACACCGCTGACGCTGCCTGTCCCATCCCGCTACCGACCTACCGCTATCGCCTACTTGTCGCGCGATCGGCTCGCGGTTGGCGTGCCGTCTATTCGCTCGGTTCCGGCCGGATATCTTTTGTTCGAGCGTGTCGCGTTGAAGGCTTCAACTTGGTGAGTGACTTATATTTACTCTTCTCGAGTGAACTTCCCGGACATTCTTTGGACTGTCGCCTCGTCGCAGCGCATCGGAAAATCTTCAGAGAATTTAATTTAGTTGTAGTTGTTGAAAACCTTATTGTACTTCTTTGTGAATATTCTTGTCTGTTTTTATGTTCTGTTTAGGTGTTCCGGTGGCCACCGTCGAAATGTGTATTGGTTGATTTAGTTATATGTACATGTTCTGAGAATTCTATTGAATATACCGTATTGCCAAATATTTTGCTGAAAAAAAAAATTAAATCTTGAGCTGTGTGAAACTTTCCGTACCATTAAAGTAGTAGAGAAATATTTTGAGATATTGCTGAGAGTTTATAAGATAAGCTAGGAACTCAGAAACGTTAAACTTGAGTTAAAGTCAAATTGATAGTAGAACTTGTCTATTGGATCCCAAATAAGAATAATTTAGAATACTTGGCTGAGCTGACCGATATCATAAACAAAGGTTGTTTGTTTGATTCAAAATGTAAACATAGTGTATTTTGACTTTGCCAATTTAATAAATTTTGTGTCTCAGCTCACTTGAGTTATTTATTTATTTTCTTGCCTTTTAAGAGGTCACCATAGACACAGTTTAGACTTCAGATAAATTTTGTGCTAACTTTCACTTACTTAATAGACATTTTGAGAGAGCCTAATCAATCTTTAATCCGGTATTCTTTGATATTCATTGATAATTATTTAGCCGATAGTATTTCTAGTCTTAAGATAGAATTTTACCTGGGTTTAAATTTTCCTTCCTTTGGTAAATACGGCCAATTGACATAATAGGTTTTTTTATTTTTTGTCATACTCCCTGTCTACCAAGGAAGTCATATCTGCGGGAAGGATCGGTTCCTTGTTACGTCCGTTCTTCATCCCTCAACAAGGTGGCGCCCTCTAAATACTTCAACTCCAAATATCGTCAGTGTGACTTCTTGGACTTAGGAAACTTACCCCGCCCAACTGAGCTAACAATTAAGAGCCGGTGGCCATAGTCAAGTCAAGGTAGACTGTCACATTACACTCGTATACTTATAACTAGTAATATATTTAATTAAATAGCCTAATTAAAATTACAATTTTGTTTACTAATTGCTTGGAACCATTAAGTTGTTTTCATTTATTTTTCTAGTCTCAGTGTTTGAAAGTCGAAACATCTAGCTGTGGTTTTCGGTGCCGCTCTTTTACAATAGTACGTTAAATTTGTAAAGCATAGTGGCTTCACTGGATTTTACTTTTAAGTTTTTTCTGTAAAGCAGTATAAAATAATTGTAATTTGAATAATATGCGAACGTACCGCTTTTCTCTCAGACCATGGAAGGCTCTAATTAAATATTGGTCAATGAGACTCTGGCCCAGAGTCTAAGAACAAAATACATAATTAAAGTAATTAAATATGATCAGCCGATCATAATAATTTTGAAAATTCAAACGCAAATGTCGGTATTTTTATTAGAACAACTATAACAAAATATTCGGATGATGATGAAATATGCCCAGATGAGATAATTCCCCCCTCCTAAAATTATTAACAGAACTGCCTAAGATTTATTTGCATTTTAATTGCTTCATCATCACGTTATCCTATTGAAAACTGAACAAATCAGTGTAGGCCCTACCAAATTTCAACTCTCTTGCGTTACGAAAAAATTGGAGGATTAGGCTAGTGATGAACTAGTGAGATATTTGTCTTTTAAGGCAGGGACTCACTACCTGACTTTTCACCGGACCGAGCACCGCACAGAGCATTGTACCGAGCAAAAACCAACAGCAAGTCCGGAAGTGTGTCAGCAGGGGTCCGTACATCGGGGCCGAGCGCTCTGGAGGTGGTTTTCTGGCGAAACATCAAAGAAAAGATTGGACAGGTGTACGGTTCGATGTACGGCAGTGTGTCTAGGTAAATTTTGCTCCGTACCGAGCGTGGCCCCGAACGCCCGGGATGGAAAGCCCCTCCCTTCTCCACCCCATCGTCTAGCGCCCTATGACTTACGCTCCCTATATCTCTCTAAACTTCCTTCACCTCGCTTGGTGGATTTGTCCGGTACGATGCTCGGTCCGATGTCTTGTTCGGCGAAATGTTCGTAGTAAATTTACGTCTCTTTACGATGTAATGTCCGGTACGATGCTCGGTCCGATGTCTTCCTCGGCGAAATGTTCGGAGTAAATTTACATCCGTTTACGATGTAATGTACGGTACGATGCTCGGTCCGATGTCTTGCTCGGCGAAATGTTCGGAGTAAATTTACGTCCCTTTACGATGTAATGTTCGGTACGATGCTTGGTCCAATATACGGTCCGACGGAAAGTCCGGTAGTGTGTCGCCGGCCTTATAAAAAGGAATTTCCTTCACTTCAGGTGGTATCAAGCGGAATCGTATTTCGCGCACTTCCGGTGTTACAGTATTTGTAAACACTGTCATTAGAAAAAATTATGAATGGTTTAGGCTTTGAATCTCATCTGTGATGGGTTGAAAATACACTTACACATTACTAGTTGTCTGTATTATGTACTGTAAAAACCATTATAGTGCAAATAATGTACTGCTCGTCTTGAGTACATAAAAAAAAAAAAAAAAAAAAAAAAAAAAAACTATCGCCAATGAATCTTTGTGCTGGATGTATAAAGACACGTGTTCTAAAATTGAATTGTACGAGTAATTTAGATCGATAAAGAAGCATTCAAATAAATACGAGGAATGTGTCCCACAACATCACTGAGTGACTTATAATGCGATAATGTTTGTGTGTGTGTGCTTGTGTTAGTGAGAAAGACGACGTTTGCGAAAAGGCTAGTAGCGCCTCGAACGGGCAAATTCGCAGACCCCGTTTTTGCTCAAAACATGCGTTCGTAGTCCCCTGTTTCGGACGGCATTTTTTAACCGATTTGAATGAGAGTGGCCTTAAACTGTTCAGAAAGAGTGCCTGCGTGTCTCTTGTACCTCGTTAAATCGATATGGTTTCTTAAAATTACTTTAAAAAATTGTTGAAAATTAAGTAATTTTTCCCTTTTTTAACTGTATTTTTATAAGATAACTGTAAAGTTTATAAGATACCGTTTGGTGATGAATGTGAAAATATATAACTGTATTTTTAGGTACCTCAATGTACGTTTTTTATTATTATGAGGTAATAGAGACACGCGGGCACTCTTTCTGAACAGTTTAAGACCACTGTCAATAAAATCGGTTCAAAAATGTCGTCCGAAACAGGGGACTACGAACGCATGTTTTCGACGTTTTTTGCAGGGGTGATGAAGACTCTTAACAAACCTTCGTTTTAAGTAAAAATAATGCTTTTTCCATCAAAGCTACTTAAGTTCTATTCTTATTAATTTATTAAGACTATCAATTAACTTTTGAACCCCATTTTGGCAGTAGTTTGTTGAAAGAACTATTCAAACTGGATATTTTAATGTACAAACCACTATGACCTGAATTTGTTAACTCCAGTAGTATAAGTAAAAAGCTATAAAAAATTATTGTTTTTAAAAAATTGCCCTGTTTTTAACAAATTCACAAAAACAATGACAAGATGTTGTGTTTATATGCAATAAAGAATTTGTATTTGTAACACCCTCGCGTTGTATCACTCTTTCTACTTCCCTTGGTCTGACGATGAACGCTACCTGATAAACTAAAAACATTGACTAATCAAATCTGAATTTACCATCAGAAATAAAGCCAAAACGACTTTCTCAACGGAAAAATAAAGTAAAATAAACCATCAAAAAACGCCCAAAATAGTCAAATGTATTTGCTTAGATAATTATTTTATAATAGTTGAAGTGTGTACGAATTTATCACTGTTTTACTGTCAAAATTTGATATAAAACATTATTTTAAAATGACGTTATATCAAAGCCGCCCCCTCCCCCCTTGCACATCACCCTACCGTCATTTTCTATCTGGACCCCCCCCCCCCCCATATTTTCAGATTACGTAATTTATGGATGCCCCACAAAAAAACCACTTAAAAGTGTATGAGTTATCTTGGTCGTGGCGACATCGGAGTGATCTCTCCCATACGGAACCCTAATGCCATCGTGGTTAGTGCAATCGCTCCTAAGCTGCAGCGCATTACTAATGTGATTATTTTAAAGCCAGGATTTGAGCACTGCTCATTAGTAAATTCTATTCAATGACGACGTTCGTTTCCCCTGGATAGTGCAGCTGCTATAGGGGCCGTGGTGGTTTCAATAACTCAGGAAATGTGAGATACACGAAAAATCGTGTGGTCGCAAAAGTGTTAAAGCAACTCAGTTCCCTAATATAAGTTCACAGATCACTGTTTTGAAATTGGTCCATTTATTTAAACACCATAGAATTTCACCTTCTAAAATAGATTAAAATGATATCAATTTTATTCTAAAAAATTTTTATGGGTAGCTAGCCTTTCATATTTGATTCAATTCAATTCAATTCAATAAATCTTTATTCAATTATATATATATTACAATACACATGAATGGCGTCAAAACAAAACAGTTTTACAGTCATTACAAATGAAGTCATTACAGTACAATTAATGGTATTTAATAATATTTACATATAAACATAAAATGAATTAATGAAAGTAAATAAAAGTAATAAAACATTAATAAAAGTAAGATATTACTATCGGTACTTATTTTACACTCAGTTTAGTTCATTTCGTAAAAAACTTCAAAACTGTAAAATGCTTTTTGTGTGAGGAATTCTTTAAACTTTTTAGTAAAATTTTCTGAGGCTAGCCTCACTCTTTATTTCATCTGGGAGGTTATTGTAATATCTTACACCAGCATAAGTTGGCCTTTTCTTTGCTATTTCTTTTTTTAATTTTGTTAGTTTGAAAGTTTTTTTGTTTCTTGTGTTGTGGGTGTGGTTGTTAAGATGTCTTGGCAAGATTCTCTCATTTTTTTTAGATGTGCAAAACTGTTCTAAATATATATAGGCTAAAAACAGTCATTGTCTTTAATTTCCTGGAATGGTCTTTACAATGAGCATCAAAGGGCAGTTTAAGCATAATTCTTAAATTATGCACACTGTTATGACACGCACGATTATGATTTGTTCTGTGCAACCAGAAACTCTGACTTTGTTATAGTAATTTTTCATTCTAATGCCCAATGAGCATTAGCGTATCCAGTCCTTTTAAACCCTTTGTTTTTTAAACCATATGTTACAGGATCTAACAATAAACACTGACACAGAAGTAAAAAAAATTCATTAATTTCAGAGTGCCCTAGTGCAGGCAGTGCTCATAGGAGATGTGGACGAAGTATTATCATTGCTTCAACAGAAGGAAGACCCGAATCAGCAGGACCCAGAGAGACGCAGTCCTCTCCATGCAGCAGCATTCAAAGGGGACTGTCGCATAGCTGAGGCCTTGATCATGAATGGGGCTCGCGTCAATGTCAAGGATAACAAGTGGCTGACACCGCTTCACAGAGCATGTTGTGTCAATAGTGAGGTAGGCCTAACTAATATAACTGAGTTTATAAATGTCCTTCATGTTGACCTTAAACATGTCCCTGTTTTTAAATTTGCACAATTTTTTTCATATTGAAACATTTTTTTTTTTTTTTTTGGGGGGTGATGTTGTTTGCGTCCGCAGCATTCCATTAAAGTTGCACGTACTCCCCGGGTGGTGCTAAACGAACAACAACTTTTGCAGCTGAACTGTCACATACAGTGATCTCTCAGCTATGCCAGCTGCCAGACAAAATCCAAACGGCCCTTTCCAGGGCCAATTTAGAAATTTAGGCTGTGTTTTAAATGTTTGTCATTTTAACGTAGAGGGTCTGAGCAAATCTAAAAGTGACTGCCTCAGCAAGGTGTTGCTTGAAAATGAGGTCGATGTCCTCGCACTGCAAGAAACACACGCAGAAGACTAAGAAAACAGTGCGAGGGGCAACATCCCAGGATATAGGCTGGTGGAGGAAATAGGTCACAGGGTCTACGGAGTGGCGACGTACGTTAGACACGACATAGACGACGTATCAGTCTCCCACAAAAGTTGTGATAACAACATATTTGTTGTTGCTGTTAAGGTGTCTGCGACTACTATTGTAAATGTCTACAAACCACCGAACACCCAGTGGTCAGACACAGTTCTCCCAACTTTTGAACATCCTGTGGTATATGTAGGTGACTTCAACAGTCATCATACCCAGTGGGGATACTCGTCCGATGATGACAACGGCACTCGTCTTTCAAGCTGGGCTGAAAATAACAACCTTTTCTTGGTATATAATGCCAAGGACCCACACACCTTCCATTCAGCCCGATTGCGGCGTGGGTACTCTCCAGACTTGTGCTTTTGCTCCCGCAAACCATCAGCAACACCCCTGCCTACTTCCAGGATGGTCCTAGGTGCTTTCCCCCACTCTCAGCACAGGCCTGTAATAATATCAGTGGGAATGCAAATTCCACTAGTGAGATCTTTTCCTCGGCCTAGATGGAACTTTAATAAAGCTGAGTGGGAGGCCTTCTCATCAAGGCTTGATAGCGGCATCAGGTTCATCCCCTCTAAAATAAAAAACTATGATCGGTTCACATGTCTTGTCCTGTCTTCCGCTAAGGCGACAATCCCAAGAGGTTATAGAAAAGAATACATATCAGGATGGAGCAGAGAGTGCGAAGATCTTTACAGTGAGTTTACAGACACTGCTGACAGAGATGTAGCTGACCAACTACTTAACTCTCTCGACAACTCCAGGAGAGAGAAGTGGGTGAAAACTGTCGAGAACCTGAACTTCACCAAAAGTAGTCGGAAAGCTTGGTCTCTATTCAGGAAACTCTCCACTGGTAAATCAAGTGAAAAACACGATGCCTCACAGCCTAGCCCTCGTGAAATTGCAAAACGCCTCTCTGTACTCTCAAAACCTGTGCGTTCGTCTGCAGACAGAAAAATTAATTTCAGGCTTAATGAAATAAAGGAGAGTCGGCAAGCACCCTTGGAAGTCTCTAGACCCTTCACTTACGACGAGCTGGAAGTGGCGATTGATGCGATGCCAATTGGCAAAGCAGCAGGCTTGGATGACATTTTCCCGGAGTTTATAAAACACTCGGGTAACAAGGCTAGACAGTGGCTTCTTGAAGTTTTTAACACCACTCTGAAAACCGGCGACATGCCTGGGATATTTAGAAAATCCAAAATCATAGCTATCCTGAAGCCCGGAAAAGATCCAAAACTGCCTGAAAGTTATCGGCCAATAGCTCTTTTAAGTGTTTGTTATAAGCTGCGAGAGAGGTTGATTTATAACAGAATCCTCCCTATTCTCAATGCCAGCATCCCTGTTGAACAAGCTGGATTTAGGCCTGGTCGCAACTGCTGTGACCAGGTTCTGGCTCTGACTTCTTTCATTGAGGATGGGTTTGAGCGAAGACTGAAAACCTCTGTGGCTTTTTTAGATCTGACTGCAGCATATGACACTGTCTGGAGAAAAGGCCTCCTAGTTAAATTTTACGACCTTATTCCTTGCCCTTTCTTGTTGCGTCTCCTCAACTCAATGCTCTCCAATAGGATGATAAAAGTATATCTGGGACGCAGAGAAAGTACGTTTAGACAACTAAAGGATGGCCTGCCACAAGGGTCAGTGCTCGCCCCACTGCTCTTTAATGTGTATACTGCCGACATTCCTGTAACTCGGTCCTTGAAGTTTATATATGCAGACGATATTGCATTGGCATATCAACACCAGCATTTTCGACAAGCAGAGGAAACACTAACAAATGACCTCACGACCCTCGGTGAATACTTTGAAGCCTGGAAGCTAAATCCAAACCCAACAAAAACTGAGGTTGCTTGCTTCAACTTGAATAATAGACTGGCCAACCAAAAACTTAAAATCGTATTCAACGGTGTTGAGCTAAAACATAATGACCACCCACAGTATCTGGGAGTCACTTTAGATCGGTCTCTCACGTTTAAAAGCCACTTACAAAAAACGGCAGCTAAGGTGAGAACCAGGACTAACATTGTCCATCACCTTGCTGGCTCCACATGGGGAGCTAACGCACAAGTTCTGCGAACCACTGCTCTGTCATTGGTATATTCAACTGCTGAGTACTGTGCTCCCGTGTGGTTAAATAGTGTGCACGTTAGAGAGATCGACGTCCAGCTAAACAGGACCATGAGAGCTATTAGTGGTACCCTCATGGCAACCCCTGTACCCTGGCTCCCCGTGCTGTGTAATGTCGCTCCTCCTGAAATAAGACGAAGGGATGCACTCATTAGGGAATACACAAAGATCTTATCTGCTCCACAGCTGCCCATCCATGATTACCTACCCCAGAATGCGGGTCGATTGAGGTCCCGAAAACCACCGCTACGAACAGCCTCCCAGTTGATGGACACGAACTTCACCATCCATACTAACTGGACTTCCTCCTGGGACGCTTTTCAAGGTCGTAATCACTTCTTGATAGCTGACCGGACCGAAGCGGTAGGTGGTATGAATCTTCCTCGGAAGCAGTGGACTATACTCTATCATTTCCGCACTGGAGTGGGAAGATGTAATTATTGGAAGTACAAATGGGGAATGACACAAGACCAGTCATGCGACTGCTGAGCAGAGTATCAAACTATGGAACACATAGTCGAAGAGTGCCCACTGAGTGCCTTCCCCGAAGGATTGGCCGGTCTGCATAGCTCAAGTGAAGCTGGGCTGCAATGGCTGAGCGCCCTGGATTTAGCTCTATAAAGAGAGATCTGATTTTTATTTTAGTGTTTAGATTTTTACTTATACTGACTCAGGTGCTCTGCACCGCAGAATTTATTTATTATTCTTAAACCATGGTGGCTGGCTAAATGAGTCATACGATATATACATATATTTTTTTATTTGATTTAAGTGCAAGACATTTAATGTGCATTTCGTAGTGTACTATTTTTAATATTGACAATGCACCTACATGTATTCAAATGGAGGAGTATGTTTTCTGCAGATAAAGTGTGTCTAATGTCTAATGTATAGACTAACATTAGCTGAAAATTTTGACACCTTGGTATTTATAGACTACTAATTTTTACTACAACACATAATGTTAATGTCTAATAATTTTTTTTGCTCTGAAAATACTTACCGTTTCATAAAATTTCATCACAGGATACCGTCGAACTCCTTCTCAAGAACAAGGCGGAGGTAAACGCTAGAGACAAGAATTGGCAGACTCCACTGCATGTCGCAGCCGCCAACAATGCAGTGGAGTGTGTTGAGGTTATGTTGCCTCACCTGCTCAACATCAGCATCACGGACCGTGGGGGACACACGTCTCTGCACCACGCTGCATACAACGGACACCACGAGGTTGGCAACAATAAATATACTTTTGATCAGAAATGCCATACTCAAACCTGATTTTAAAATACCCCCCGTCGCAGCAGACCTGCGTACTCAGCGAATTTCCAAAGGATCTTGAGATTTTGTATTTTCTCCATAAACACCATGGGAATGAGTATGTAGGTTTGCTGCCATTGGATGTTGTTAGAAAAAGTTAGTTTTGTTAGAAAATGTCGTAGTTAGGTAAGATAAATATCAAATTGTATCAATAGTAACACTTTTAAATTTTTCCCATAAACCCCATGGGGGTGAGTATGTAGGTTTGCTGCCATATGGGTGTTGTGAGCAAATAGCAGTTAAACCCTACCTAGTGAATGTGCATACTAAATTCTATCAAGATATTCCTATAAATAAGCGAGATACAGGGTTTTTGTTGATTTCCCATAAGATTAACATGGGAAACCTATTTTCAGCTTTTCTCCGTAACCAGATACGCCAAGTTAAAAATTGAAAATACTAAATTGTTTGATTTTTTAAGCTCTTTTAAATGGGTTTGGTTAAAATTGTTAAATTTTAAAAATTAAGGTCCAAAAATGCCAAAAACCCATATTTGACCCCTTTGAAACCCCATAAAACCCCATTCCCATAACCCGATCATGCTGGTTCACGAACTCATGAAAATAGATCTGGTCTTACACCTTCATACTAAATTTCATCAAAATCGGAGGTCCCCTTCAAAAGTTATCAGTACCACGGACACATAGATATATATATAGATATTTAGATATATATATATATATATATATATATACATATATATGAAAATGAACGAATGGTGTTTTTGGTAGAGGTCTGCGGGTAGTGATTTTTCAAGTCGGGTCGGTTTCGGGTCGGGTAGTAGATTAACATCAATTTTCGGGTCGGGTCGGGTTTGAACATTATAAGTTAAAGAAAAATTCGGGTCGGTTTTGGGTTCGGGTGTGTGAGTTAAAAAAATCTCGGGTCGGGTTCGGGTAGCCTATGTATGTTAAAAAAAACTCGGGTCGGGCTCGGGTATTGTAAGTTGAATAAAACTTCGGGTCCGCTTCGCTATTATTTGTAAAATAAATGTCTAGGCCTAAGTTATTTCATTTTAAAATAATTGTTGATGTGCCTACTAAGCTTAAGTATATTATTAATAAATACAAGGCAAAAACCTTCCACCTACTAAGTTAGGCCTAGGCCTAACAAAAGTTAAAAAACTATAATGTATTTTATTTTAGTATAAAAAGTTAAAAAATTCTCCCGAGCCAATAACCTATCAAGCTAAGGGTTCCTTTAGTCCTAAGTTACTTTACCCAATGTTAACTTTTTCAACAAACATGACAAATAATTATACAAATGATATTGTACACTGTTGAAACTAAACAAAAACCACTTTTATAACTGTCAAAATACACTAGATGCGAATTATCATACTGTAGGCTAGTCTATTTTTCTGTAGGCCTAATAATACACAAAGTTATTTTATTATGAAAAGATTATGTGATTATAATCAAACTTGGCCTTTCAATCAATATTGCCATATCCTATTTTCAAAACAGACTTAAAAAATTTGCATTTCATTTCTGTTAGATTCTTTCCGCAAATTTGTTTCTTTGCTTGAGTGATTCCAAATAGCAGATGAATGCCCATCCACGACATTTTACACTTCCCAAATCTTTGGTTTCACTAGTAGGACTGTTAATGGATACACGGACATTAGAATTCTCTCAATTCCGTGGCTTTTTAATATTTATTTTTCATATCAGAAAAAAATTCAACATCACTCAAGTAACACAAATGTGAATTGAATAAACAAGAACGAGAGGAAAACCATCTATCAAATCATCAATACAGACGACGGATTGCGCCATACCATACAACAAACATGGAGTACCGTTACTATAAAACTACATAGAGAATGAAGAAATCTGTCTATGAAGTATCCAACCATTGACTATGGATATCCAACTGTTACTTATCCAAGAAATTGTTTTCATTGGTTCTCAAGAAATCTTAAATGTTTTGACAATTTGCAAGATGGAATGAGAAATAATTCGGCAATAAAACCAATTATACCGAATAGTACTATATTGATTATATTTCGTAAATATATATACACTGATGAATTTTGTATTGTAAAAATAATGTAAACACTAATCTGTAGAGATTATTTACTTTTGATTTTGCTCTTGCTATTTACCGGTTATCGTGTAAATAGTACCATTGACTTTACAAACAAAGACTTTGTATGTAAAGTCAATGAAAGTACCAATGCCACTGCTACCTTGATTTCGGTTTGTACAGTTGGTGACGGTATTGGCTACGCCACAGTCTAAGAGTGTGAGTCAGTCACGACGACGACACTGAGCAGTTCCTTTAGGTTAGAGTGACAAAAGTATGCTAGCGCTACTGGTGTCTAGGCTTGCAACAAATGATTTAATGCTGTTTAAACTATTTTTTGGGCATAAAATAGTACTGTACTAAAGGAATACAAATGTTCCTACGTCAAATACGATCTTTCATGATCAAAATGTTATTTGTTTTAAATTGAACATGAAGTATGGCGTACCAAATTATCAACAAAACAAAATTGCTTACGTTTCTAGGCACCAGAGACCGCTAGCTTCTTTCAGAAGCCACATTTTCATGTGCGAGTGTCGCGAATAGTAAGCTAAAGTATTTCTAGTTCATCCACATCCACCTCAGTAATAATGACTGGCAGTTATGACCACTCACTAGTCTAAAATAGTGTGTGGAACGATGCCCATTTATTCCGTGAACGTTGTAATTCACAAATTTTGGCTGTAAAATAGTTTTAAAAACCCGGGTTGGCTTTTAATGTCCTGTCGGGTACCTACAACCCGATTTAATTCGGGCATTAGGTACCCGCCCGACCCGGCTTAAAATAAAAGCCCGCCCGAATAAAGACCGAGACGTGTCAAACCTGCCCGACCACTCGGGTTCACGCTAATACCCGGAGTTACCCAAATTTTCGGGTACCTGCAGACCTCTAGTTTTTGGCTTCTGGGGACCTCAAAATGAAAAAGTAAAGTGGTCCCGGGCTTAGGTCTTACCATAGCTACTACCGTAATAGCGTATTCCCTATAGGGGAATTCGCTAAAATCACTAATAAAGTGTCACCTAAATATTTGTAACAATACAATTACTTAACCTGCATCGTTAGGGAACAGGGATAGCCTACTTTTTTAACTATGTCTTTAAAGACACACAAAAGTGAACTATTTGGAATTGCCGACGGATGTGAAAAAAAACATTCGTTTTTAGGCGCCTTAAAAATCTCTTTATTCACAAAACATAAAAACTTGTCATGACATCAAAATGTTACAATTTTATTTAAGTCAGTTTAATATTTATTCTTATTATAGTTTTGGAAGGGCTTCTCTCCATTACAGAATCTAGTCCAGGTAGTTTGAAAGGGTTTATCATTAACTACTTATTCGTAGTTCTTTCAAGATTAAAATATATCCATCTTCAATGTTCTTGTTTATTTTGAAAAGTTAAGTCATTAGTTAATGTGTTCTCAACGGTATTTACATTTTTATAATATTCTTTGTTAGCTTTAAAAATATTGTAAATTTTAATGAGGGAGCTGGTTAACAATTTGGTTTACTGAAAAAGTTTAACATGCATTATTTACTAGTTTTTACTCCATTTCAGATGGCAGAACTACTTATATCGCACGGGTGCATTGTGAATGCGTGTGACAAGAAGATGAGAAGACCGCTTCACTATGCTTCGTACCAAGGCCATGAAGATCTTGTGAGACTTCTGTTGAATCATGGGGCTGATGCCAACGTCAAGGACAAAGGGGTGAGCTGTGGGCCTAGGGGGTGGGAGGATTGCTTGGAGGCAAGGAGAAAATTTTATAGCCACAAAGTTAATAATTGTTATTTTTGTTCTAATTATTCACTATAAAAATCCTTCTGAAGAGAGTTGTTAAAAAAAGCTTTGTTTAAGTTAAAGAAAAAAGTATATCATAGTAGAAACATTTCAATATGATGTTTTGCAGAAAAACACGCCATTGCATGCAGCAGCGGCCAGTGGTAATGTGCTTGTCGCTAACACGCTGATAGAAGTTGGAGCAGACCCCGACTCGAGGAACAACTTTGGCAACTCTCCTCTCCACATAGCCTGTCTCAATGGCTACGTCAACCTGTGCCAAGAGCTCATCTACTGCAAGGCTACCATCAACTGTGTCAACTTGAAGGGTCAGGTGAGTCACCATCTGGTATCTGCAAGTAGCCTGTCTCGACGTCTAAATCAATCTGTCTTTCTTTATCAATCATTAATTTTGACTCGTAACCCCAGACAAAGTTGGTCATGGCTATTCGAGCTAGTCATGGGTAATCAAAAGCTATAAGAACCGTCCTTGTTACTTGAAGAAGACTGTTTCAACTTACTTGATTTTGTTTTAACTTATATCCAAAAATGTACAAATTTTATTGTTTCTATAATTGGACAGTTTTATAATGATAAAAATCATTGAGAAATAACCACTTGCATGAATGAGTTTTCTTCAGCCAGTTATAGTAGTATGGCTAACAATTTAACCGTGTTAAACAGATTTTTTAGTCACGAGTCAGGTTTTCAAGTTTTCAGAAATGAGCCTTAACGTCATAGTGAAAACAGATAAGACATTGTACCTATAATGATTTTTAAATAGCATTGAAAATATTTAAGACAAAAAGGAAGCCTAACCTTTGTCAATTATGCTTACCAGTGGCGATACCTCTTACTTGACAGGATCTAAGTACAATTTACCTTTAAGAGTTTGCGGTGAGCAGAGCAAAATGATTTTACTAATCCATGTTGTTGCTTTTGCTGTGCAATATAATTTTCATGTAACCTAAATTCATCAATCTGGTGTTAGTTTCACATCTTTGATTTTTATCTTAACATAGTTTCATTTTTCCTTAGCAGAAAATGGGGTAAGTATAGAACTGCTTCCTGACCATTACATAAAGAGTACCTTAATTCCTAAAGTGATTTACTTGCCCGACAGACCCCACTCCACCTGGCAGCAGCGTCTACTCACGGCAAGGATTGTCTGGAAGCACTGCTGAAGGAAGGAGCCGATTTTAACGCACAGAGTGAAGATGGAAGAACGCCGCTCCACATGACTGCGATTCACGGACGCTTCACTCGCTCCAAAACCCTCATCGACTATGGTGCTTACAGTGATAGCTCTTATATTCAATATTGGTTACATTTTTTAAATGTAAATGTTAGGTTTCAGGCTGTAGGAAAACTTTTCAAGTTTAAGCTTTGACTTGTTCTTAAAAATTGAAGAAATTTTAAGTTTTTATTTACAATCCTTAAATTTATGTGTGTACTTGATCTAAAATTGTCATGTTGGTATAGTAATAAAATTAAGATTCATCCATAGATTAATCGTGTTATAGTACTAAACTAGAACTGTCCTATGTGTTAAAGGAGCAGCAGTAGACAGCATGGACAAGAATGGCTCAACGGCACTCCACATTGCAGCCCTGTACGGTCACGAGCTTCTCAGTGGGACACTGCTTAATTACGGCGCTGATCCTTCTAGGGCTGGTTACAAAGGTAAATCTGTTTTTTATGTTATTATTTTATGCACAAATATGGCCAAAAGTATAAGACTCATAAACGTAATAAATTGTTGGACTTATCCACTTAAAAACCAACCCTTTGTTTTAGAACACAAGTTTAACAAATCATATGCCATCTCAGACCAATTATGACGCTCAGACCAATTACCAGCATACTTAGTGCAGAGAATGTGTTGGAAGAAAGAAAATATACCAAGGTCTTCATTAGGGGTGTGTGAATAGTGATTTTTCTGGTCGAGCTAAGCCAAGCCAAGCCCAGACAGCAAAAAAAAGAACAATAATTTAATTGGTTAAAATACCATGTTTTATTTGCCCAAAAGGCCATTTATTGGCCATTAAAAATTTTAAAAGTATTAAAAAGTAAAACATGAAAAAACTAATTTTAATCAGGAATTGAGGATTTCCGGGTAAATTATAAATTAATTATTTTTTAGCCACCAAACTTCAATGGAATGAGTAAACAGCTCTTCCAGTTGACTAAACATTGAGATGAACAAAAAACTAAAAGGGTTTCTATTGTTATGAATTGGGCAGGATGGGAAGGAGGGTGAGAGGGGAGGGTCATAGCCCACACTGGGCAAGGGGGAGGGGGATTGCTCGGTATAATTTATTCTAGATAGAAGCAAGTACAATATATCCATTTCTAAACTAACTGGACAAAAATAAATGACTCATTTTTTGTTTAATTATATACAAATTGGAATAAAAGTCATCCAAAGTTGTAGACACCCCATGTTCAAAATGTAGGTTAATTCATTAATGAATTCATGGTAGGCTAATAAATTTATAACTTTGTCAAATAAAACTTATGTCACTTCATCAAACTTTTCTTGAAATGTATTTAGCGCAATACAAAACAAAATTACTAGGGGATTAGATCCGATAATCAAGCACTGAACTAGAAACAAAACCCCACTTGTTTTGGATTATATTTTTAGAACATCCTTTCGCCGGGCGAGCGAGCAGTGTCTGTCTCGTGCCTCCAGCAGTCAAGGTCCCCCACTCCTATTGCGTCGTTGCCCCACCCCACTCCGCTTCTAACTGATATTCTCTTACCTTCCTGACCCAGTGTACGACAATCACCGCTCAAGTATAAATTGCCGTGTTTCTCTGCTTTTTGCATTATCAATAAATCAAATAACTGTCAGTTTAAAGTTTTCTTCTTAAGGCCTTTTTTGGGAGGGATTGTTGCTTCTGAAACCATTTCCAGCTCGACCACTCGAGTACTCACTCGCACACCCCTAGTAGTTATCCTCATTCTCTAACATATTTCATCAACCCACTAAAAATCACTATTGAAAATATGATTGCCAGGTACAAAAAATCGTAAATAATAATAGTATATTTCATTAGAAGTCCCAAAGGTGGCATTTTCCGGTATGCCCTCAAGTTTTATGTGTGTGGCAAAGTCAAAACAGCTGATTCAAATAATTATAAAAATAAACAGTATAGAACACTACCTAGCGAGCATAGTGGATGCCCGCTCTGATCACTTTTCGTAAAACATTATTTTTTTTCAAAATGTGTTTTGAACATTGTATGAGGAACCCTTTAACACAGAACCCAGATGTCAATCTATTTATTAACTTTGTTAATACTCTCTATGGCAAATTGGCACTTCATTTAAAATTAGAATAGAACTAACGGTACCTGTGCAGCGCAATGCGCTGCATTTACACGAGTACCTTGTAATACACCTTGCCCCTTTGCATAAAAAATTCAAAGTTCTATTTAGCTTTTAACATGTGTTTTTATAATTTAACTATGAACAGCTGTTTTATTTGAAATGTAATAATAATTGTTCCCCAGGTTAATCTTATGGACAAAAAACTAACTTTGAGGGCTTCCCATGCCCTTCAGAGTACAAATATCAAAAATTTAAAATCTTATTGCAAAACTACGAACTGGGGCAAATCTTATGACATCTCAAACATTGAATTTCGTCCAGAAATAAGGGAGGAGTAGTGTTTACAAAAACTGCTTTACGTATTACATGTATATAGATACTGCAATGCATAAAATTGCAAAATAATTATTTTCTTATTATTAGTCAGTAGTAATTATTCACTATATGTCAATCCATTTTAGCATGTAGTACAATAGTAACATGTTTGCTACAGGACGCACACCGCTGCACATGTGCTGCCTTGGTGGGTTCGTCGAATGCTGTCGCAAGTTCCTACAGACTGGAGTCGACCTAGACTGCCAGGATGCAACTGGAAAAACACCCCTCCACCTGGCTGCTTTCAAGGGGTGAGAGTACACAACTGCTAGGGCTCTACAAAACTCAGTTTATTCGAGGACCAGCTTTTTCCAAGTTTCTCTATCTTTCACCACGTTGATGTTGACACCTAGACATTTCAACTTTCCTTACTTGATTAGTCGATCATAAGTTTTGGCCTTCCTGAAGAATACCTTCCCCTCTGGTGTAGCTTTCCATAGTTCTAGCAGCCATACTTCTTGACAATTGTCTCATCCAACCTGTCTTTCTTGATTTTACAATGGCTACAACATGACTTCCTTATGCAGCACCCTCTACTCTCAATTTTTTTTCTTACTCCTCCTCCCCTTCTACTCTCATGAGCACATTGTGACATGTTAATATATACCATATAGGCCGGGATCAGAACCAAGATAGTTAAGGCCAGCTGGTAAAGCGGGTAAAGGTACAATTTTAGATTTGCATATAGACGATTGTACAATGCATTTTAAGTTTAACTGTAGAAAAGTGCTTCAACTAATTTCACTCGCCTGCTATCAACTCACCGTTTAATTATATTTATTTGTTGTTATTTTTGTCCAATCTACTGGCAAGATTGCATCTCTGATTGTCTCTCACTGTTTCGCTATGCTCTCACGTGTTTGTCTTTTTTTGGTTTAAAACAACAACTGTATTCATTTTCATTTCATAATTGATGTTTTTGTTCAATTCTATTGTATGTCAACTCTCTATTACCTGGGGTAATGACTGGTTGAAGAGTCCCGGATAACCAAAAACCACGGTTAAGACAAAGAGTTCAATAAATTGAGCAAAACACGAAATAAAAAAGTTTGAATTAAGAGTCCGTGGGTTTTTGATCGGGTAAATTATATATTCTATATATTTTACGGACCAAACCTCATTGGAATGAATAAAACAGATCTTCTAGTTGAGTGAACAAGGAACACAATAAAAGGGTCCAACATGGACAAAAAAACAACAACAAAATAAAATTCAGGTGTGCTATTGATTGGCAGCTAGGTGAGAGGGGAGGGTAGGGTGAAGGGGGAGAGGGTCCGAGGGTTCCTCCCTGACCACATGACTACGACCACAATCATGCCACCAAATAATTTACGAATAAATTTCCGTGTTTCATTGCTTTTTTCCATTGATAAATAACATTGTAATTAGCAAAGAGATTTCTTCTAAAGTAATTTTAACATAAGATCTATAAATGATGGTATTGTTGTCTAAACTGAGAAAATAAATGATATTGAAAATGAATTTTTGTGACCCTGGTTAATCCGCAACCCGGTTTCCCCAGATAATCGGGAGTTGACTGTACAAATGCGTTTTTATCCATTTAAGTAAAATAAACATTAAATTTTTTATTTTGAAAATTTGTTTTTTTAAATTTTGTTTAACCAAAATCAGTATTGATTAAATTAGGGATGGACGGGAATGCATTTTTAGTTCGGGACGGGACGGGACGGGAATTTTTATTTCCCATCCAATTTCGGGACGGGATCGGGACGGGATTGCTCTTCTCAACGTTATCGGGAAATATTCGTTTTGATTTTTATCTGAGTGTCGTATACAGACAAATTAATGTTAAATATCAACTAGTTCTCCTTCCAACTTGTTCCACTTGTTTTTGTATAAGTTACAATGAATGTCTTTTTGTTGAAAAAATTCAAATATATAGTTTTGATATTTTAAGGATGCAATAAGATCATGGGAAAGTATAAATTTTATTGTAACCAAATAAATTTAAGTCGAATCACTAAACACACATAAAGGAAAAATGTTGTCCATGTCTTATTTAATACAAGTTTTGTTTAATGAAATATTAAACGTTTGGTACGAAGAATGAAAATAAACATTATGTACGGTACCAGTCAAGAAAAAAAAATAAATAAATAAATAAATAGATTAAAACACTTGGAAAAATTGTAAAGAAAACAATACTATATTACAATAAATAAGGCCTGCTCAAATAAAAAAGAAAAAAAAGACATTTAAATTAGAATGAATATTAACACTCAGAAAAGAAGTTGTTCAACAAGCCAATGCCATTTATAAACCTAAGAAATATTTTGCCAATTTTTTTTATATTCATTGATTTTACTGAGACAGTTTCATCCTTGAAGAATATAAATAAGAAAATTGAACTAATAAATAATAAACTATTAGACATTATACTTTTATTGTTATTTAAATGAATAAATTTAACTATTTTTTGCTACATCAGAAAAAATTAAGGAGTGTATGATGAAAAAAATTATAACAATGTAAATTTAAAGCTATAAACCCTAAAATCTAATAAATGTAAGCCATAGCTAAGCCGTGTTTTTCTCGTTAGCGAGATTGTCGGCCGCGATCGCCGTCCTCGTTAGAGAGATCGTCGGCCGCGATCGCCGTCCATGTTAGCGAGATCGTCGGCCGTGATCGCCGTCCTCGTTAGCGAGATCGTCGGCCGCGATCGCCGTCCACGTTAGTGAGATCGTCGGCCGCGATCGCCGTCCTCGTTAGCGAGATCGTCGGCCACGATCGCCGGCTGCCGTTCGGCAGTTCCCGTCCCGATAAATTCCCGAGTATAAAAAAATCCCGCCCGATGATCGGGACGAAAATTTCCCGAAATTTCGGGACCCGTCCATCCCTAGATTAAATTAAGAATTGCGAGTAATATTTCTAAACTAAAATCACCCACCCCTAACTAGACCATCCTTACTTTAAAAAAAATAATCTCATAAGGTGAGTTAATGACCGTAAAATGACAAATACCGTACCAAATAAAGTTGTATTTCTTGATAGGAGCGTGGAGTGCCTGGACCTCTTGGTTAGCAAGGGAGCTAACTTCCAGCTGGTGGACCAGTGGCAACGCACGCCGCTGCACGTGGCCGCCGCGCAGGGCCACTACGCCTGTCTGTACACGCTCGCATGCTTCGGCTCTGCGGTCAACGAGCAGGACGCTGACGGCTGCACTCCGCTGCATCTGGCCGCCGCCTATGACATGGAGGGCAAGTGAGTACATGTACAGTTCTCATGTCAAAAATAATTATCGTTAACTCTATTATTAAGTGAGTGTTTGCTTCTTAACCTCTGTAATTGTATTACAGTACACCCTCGGTTAACTGGAACTAATATAGTTGATATCCAGATTAAGTGAAGACGTTCGTAGTCTATGGTTAAATGCCAAACGATTGTAACTGTACTTGCTTACTTTCATGTTTATTACAAAAGCTCTTTCAAATTGAAAATAGTTGTAGTAATACTTCAATACAGGTAAAGTAGTTTTGATTTGATTTTAAGTAGGCCTACTTGTATTTCAATATAATAAACTAAAATTAAAAAAAAAATCTTTATAATTTTACTTTCCTCATTGTAAACTGTTAAGGCAAAGTCATATATGCCGCTTACCTTTGGGAGAAATCTTTGATCCGTAACAGTAGAATTGGGGGAAATTTAAGAGTCAATACATTTTCTGCACCCCTGCCGTGAGAGTTTATTTAAAGTTTTGAATCAGGAAATTAGCTGCAATGACGAAAATAAATCTTTCATAGAAGGAAGCCAGTTAATCTGTCTGGTGGTAGAGTGAAGACAGTTTAGAGGGCTTGTACTTACATACCAATTTACAATAGGATTTTTAATATGATAAGTAATGAAATAGGTTTACTGTCTTATTGTTAACTTTTAAAAATAACAAAGAATGTGAATCATGAACAATTAATTATAAATGTTGCAAAATTTTATACGTTTGTGAATTAAGTTAAAATTAAAAATTCTAAAACGTTAGATTTTTTAATAATGTAAAGCTAATTATCAATAAGATAATGTAAAGAACGTAGATTATTCATAGTCACTGTCGTGCAGGTGTGTCAAGTACCTTGTGGACCACAAGGCGCAGCCGATGCTGCGTGACCGTCGCGGCTTCACGGCGTTCCACTACGCGGTGGCGGGTGGCAACACTGCTGGGCTCGATGTCCTGCTCTCGTCTAACAACCTTCACACCCTCTATACCAGTGACCTGCCCAAGCTCACTCCTCTTCACCTCGCGGTAAGTATACAACACCCCAGTTGGGCTTTATACAACATGAAATGAAATGAAAAATCCTTTATCTATACCGGCATGAAGTTAAGGCCACATGACCCTTTCTTACAACTAGCCTGATAACTACCATATCAAATATAGAATAAAAACAGTAAATACTTTACTGTCCTTTTTTAATATATAAACAAGTTGTGACGTGTCAAATTTAGGGGGGTGTAAAACCCAACATTTTAATCCATCTGACCTTTTGCACACTTAAGCCTAGTTGGATGAGGGTGAAAGTGATAAACCTAGGAGCTTTGGTGTTAAGCTATTGGCCTAGGCCTAGAGGCAACATAACCTCAAACCATGACATCTCTTTACACTTCACACTTAAAACTCCGGCATAAGTACTGTGCTATAGAGAATGAATGAATGAATAAAAAAGGTTTATTTCAAAAATACAAATACAAAATTTTCACAATGTATACATATAAAACATGAAATGTCCCCCACATGGGCATCCGCCTGTGGGTGGGCAACGAGTCCTTATCAGCTGTACATAAAAAACTCAATAGATAAAATAAACATAACTCTTAACTAAACAATATATCTAACCTATTTAATTTACTTTTATGTAAAGAACAACTTATATCTAACATAAAAAATTAAAAGTAAAAAAAGCACAACAGTCGTTTGCACAGAGAAGGGGAATTTAAATTCTTACGTAAAATTATAAAATCAACAGAAAAACCTGAAACCATTCATACCGGAACCAGACACACACACATTCACACAATTTCTCTCTCTCACTCTCTCATTTTTCTCCATTCCCTCACCCGCATGCACTCAGAGACACACGACACAAACACACAACCGAATCTTACAATTAATTCATTATTATCTATATTGAGAAGAAAAAAATTTCCTAACTTCGTTCCTACCGGTATGAATCAACCACTGATTTATAAGCTTTTTGAATGTGTATAAACTGCAGTGAGGCGGATTTTTTAAAAATGAGGGAAGTTTTGAAAAAAACAAAATTAATAATATAATGAGAAGATGTTGACGTGATGGTTTTAATTAATCTAGGAGTGACAATTCCGACATTAGCTGCCGTTCTTGTTAAATAAGGGTGCTTTATTTCGTCAAAAATATTATTTCTGTTTTTGAAAATGTAAGACACTATAGTTCTAAGGTAAAGTTGTGCTATATTAAGAACCTTAAATTCATCAGACATACCTTAAATTCAGAGAGGTGAGATAGTACATGGAATCATGCAGTGGTGACATAAAACTCTGTATTAGTCACCAAAGATCACTTTCCGGCTAACCCCGAACTCTACTCTACAAACCCCGAAATCTACATATTACAAAAATAAAACTACTCTTATCACACACTCACTACACTCATGCGTCTAGTGCTCTCGCAAATACACAGGGCCCCTAAAATGCACCAGCCAAGGCCATCTGAAAAAAATAATCTTTCCAGTGCCGCCACAAACCGGGGACAGCTGTCGATTGATTTTAAAGGTTAGGGCAAATCATTCCAAAGGCGGCAAGCAGCACCAACAATTGTCCTATAGACTGTGGTCCTATGATTAGGCATGCGCAAAGTAAAAGAGATAGTGCACTAAGTTCATGAGCTATCTTGGGATACAAATTTGAAATAACTTTTCAAAGAAGACGGTTCACATGGTCAGTGGTCACATGGTTCATTCCTTCAGGAAGGGCAGGGAATTAGGAGTGGGACAGGAAAAAGGTGAAAACCCCTGAAAGTTAGAGGACACCAATGAAATAGGACAAAAGTCAGGGAATAATTTTGATCTGTTTTAACTCACAAAATAGCCTTATTCATGGGAATGAGAAGAAATTGAATTTTGTATGCTTTATAGCATTTATGCTTTAACATTTATCTAACCCTTCAACGTGGGACGTTTTAATGCAAGACCGGACCCTCATGCGGTTCTTTCTTTAGCAACACACGCCATAATTTTGAAATACTTTGCAAAAATATTCAATGCTCTGGTTCTATACATCCTACCAACATGATTTATTTACTAAATTATTAGGAATTAAATGTACTATAATAAACACATAAGCCTAAATTTTTTCAACAATATATATTTTTAATAGGTTTTAAGTCAACTTTTTAAACTTGAGTTTTGTACGGTAATGCAAGGGCTAAAAACAAAACTGAACTTCTAATCAAGTATAAAGAAAAAAATAACATTGGGGTGGTATGCAATACTGTGTATTTATTATAGTGTACTTATTTCTGAACAATTTGGTGAAAGAATCATGATCTTACGACATACAGAACTATAATTACTTTATATTTTAGCAATTTATTGAAAAAGTCCCCCTTAGTGACCCCACTTCACTTAGCTCAGACAAAAGTGGCTCATCTTCTACTAGTCATCAGTCAATTTTTCTCCTAGCCATATATATATATATATATATCGTATGGCATTAATAGCCAGCCACCAACTTCAGAAAAATATAATACATTCTCTGAGGTGCTTAGCACCTGCGTCAAAAAATTTTAAAACTAAACTAAAAACATAAAGTTATGATCTCTCTTTACAAAGCTAAATCCAGGGCGCTAAGCCATTGCAGCCCAGCTTCACTTGCACAATGCAGCCCAATCAATCCTTCGGGGAAAGCACTCAAAGGGCACTCATTGACTATGTGAGTCATAGTCTGCAACTCCGCTCCACAGCGGCATGACTGGTCTTCTGTCATTCCCCATTTGTATTTCCAATAATTACATCTTCCCACACCAGTGCGGAATCGATTGAGAACGGTCCACTGCTTCCGAGGAAGATCCATACCACTTACTGCTAAGGTTGGGTCAGCAATTAAAAATTGATTCCGGCCTTGGAAAGAGTCCCAGGAGGAAGTCCCGTCGGTATGGATGGAAAAGTTTGTCTCCGTCAACTGGGATGCTGTCCGCAGTGGTGGTCTTCGGGACCTCAATCTGCCTGTCTCCTGGGGTAGGTAATCATGGATGGGTAGCTGTGGATTGGATACGATCTTATTATATTCCCTAGTAAGTGCCTCCCTTCGTCTTATTTCAGGTGGAGCGATATTACACAGCACTGGGAGCCAGGGTACAGGGGTTGCCATGAGTGTACCACTTATGGCTCTCATAGTCCTGTTCAGTTGGACGTCCATCTCTCTGACATGCACACTGTTCAGCCACACGGGAGCACAGTACTCTGCGGTTGAGTAAACCAGGGACAAAGCAGTGGTTCGCAGAGCTTGTGCATTAGCTCCCCATGTGGAGCCAGCAAGGTGATGGACAATGTTAGTCCTAGCTCTCACCTTGGCTGCTGTCTTTTGTAGGTGGCTTTTGAATGTGAGAGACCGATCTAAAGTGACTCCCAGGTACTGTGGGTGATCATTGTGCCTTAGCTCAACACCGTCAAATACGATTTTAAGCTTTTGGTGGGCTAGTCTATTGTTCAAGTGAAAGCAAGATACCTCAGTTTTAGTTAGGTTTGGATTTAGCTTCCAGGCCTTAAAGTATTCACCGAGGGTCTTGAGGTCATTTGTTAGTACTTCCTCAGCATGTCGGAATTCCTTGTGCTGATAAGCCAGTGCAATATCATCCGCATTGGCAAACTTTAAGGAGCAAGTGTCAGGCATGTCGGCAGTATACACATTAAACAGCAGTGGGGCAAGCACTGACCCCTGTTCCAGGCCATCTTTTAATTGCCTAAAAGTACTTTCCTTGCGTCCCAAATATACTTTAATCATCCTATTGGAGAGCATCGAGTTGAGGAGACGCATTAGGAAAGGGCAAGGAATCAGGTTATAAAATTTAATGAGAAGGCCTTTTCTCCAGACAGAGTCATAAGATGCAGTAAGATCTAAGAAAGCAACAGAGGTTTTCAGTTTTCGCTCAAACCCATTCTCGATGAAGGAAGTAAGAGCTAGAACCTGGTCACAACAGTTGCGCCCAGGCCTAAACCCAGCTTGTTCGACGGGGATGCTGGAATCCAGAACAGGGAGGATTTTGTTGTATATCAACCTCTCGAGCAGCTTATAACAGACACTAAGAAGAGCTAAGGGTCGGTAACTTTCTGGCAGTTGTGGATCTTTATTTGGCTTCAAGACAGCTATTATTTTCGATCTTCTAAATATACCAGGCAAGTCGCCGGTTTCACTTATGGAATTAAAAACTGCAAGAAGCCACTGTCTAGCCTTTTTACCCAAGTGTTTGATGAACTCCGGGAAGATTTCATCCATACCTGCCGCTTTGCCAATTGGCATAGCATCAACGCCACATCCAGCTCATCTACTGTGAAAGGTCTGGAGACTTCCAATGGCGCTTGCCGACTTTCCTTAATTTCATTAAGCTTAAAATTTATTTTCCTATCTGCGGACGTACGCACCGGTTTAGATAGACAGGAGAGGCGTTTTGCAATAACACAAGGGTGAGCCCTAGCCATAATAATAAACTTAAACTCTACAAATAACTGAAATTCATCACAATTAATTATGTTTATGTGTATGGAATTTGAATACTGACACAATTCACGGCATAACCTCACACTAACCTAAGTTTATTTACATAAACAAACACGCATTTTCAATGAACACGACGAAAATCTACCTTGAAATTCTGCAAACTATCAACTAATAAATGAATGCAAAATAAATAATACCGTAACTAATTACTAACGTCTAATAAAACAAGTAAATAGTACATTAAATACGACAATAAACTGACAGTGATGCCTTGCGAGTCGAGGTATAAAACTTCCTGTAAACAACATCTCCCTCTCTCACACACATTCATTATCGATCAATAAACAGCTGTAAACACATCGCCAAACTAATGGACAACATGCTGGATATTGTCCGGATCCGATGTAGTTCGTAAAACCACCAACAGGTTACACCACATGACGGCCTTACAGAAAACGTATTGTGTACGTCGAACTACTGTTGCGGTGCGACATATGTCAACGTACAGGATACGTCGATCTACGTTGAAGGGTTATCTTTAATGACTTTAGTTGCATAATTGAGTCAAACAAGCTTTTATAGTTTTATCTTAGAAGGTTTAAGACAAAACCATAAAATATAAAGAAACAAAAATTAACAAAAAACAAAAAATAACTATAAAGAAATAAAAATTAATAACTGTATACTTGTATACTGTATTACTGAGGACTTGTCTGATCCTCAAGTTGTAAGTAATGCCCTCAATGACTATTTCACCGATGTAGTTGATAGTACTGTTATTCCAAATATAGACTTGTTGGGGAAAAATAGTGTTAGTAATAACCTTAATGATTGTTTAAATAATTTTGTTGATGGTACTGTTAATCCGAATATGGACTAAGTGCATTAGGAAAAATTTGTGAATTTACTTTAGAAAACAATTTGTGTAAGATTTTCAGACTTAAGGCTGTTGACGAGAAAGAAGTAATTAGTATAATATGTAACTTGAAAAACTCATATAGCACTGGGTACGATGAGATACCTGTGTCACTCCTGAAAAAGTCTTGTACCCATTTATCAAAGCCTTTAGTTCACATTATAAACTCCTCCTTTTTATCCGGGATTTTTCCAGATAAATTAAAGATATCAAAATTAAAACCGTTATTTAAAAATGGAAGCAAATCTGAAGTAAAGAATTATCGCCCTATAACCCTTCTTCCCACACTATCCAAAATATTTGAAAAGGCAATGTATAATCAACTTGTAGATTATTTAGAAAACCACAACCTTTTAGAAAATTGCCAGCACGGTTTCAGGTGTGGAAGATCAGTTTTAACTGCAGCTACTGAATTCACAGAATCTGTTATTGATTGTTTGGAAAACAAACAAAAAGTTATTGGCATATTCATGGATATTATTGAAGCTTTTGACTCTCTGAATCATGACAAACTCTTATCTGTTTTATTTGATCTTTGCATTCGTAAAAATACTCTTAAATGGTTCAAAACTTATCTGTGCAACAGGCAACAATTTGTAGAAGTAGTGTACTTAAATAATACCCCCGTCGCAGCAGACCTGCGTACTGAGCGAATTTCCAAACGATCTCGAGATATTGTATTTTCCCCATAAACAGCATAGGAATGGGTATGTAGGTTTGCTGCCTCGGGATGTTGTTAGAAAATGTTAGTTTTGTTAGGAAATGTTATAGTTACGTTAGAAAAATGTCAAACTGTATCAATATTCGGCACTTTTTAATTTTCCCCATAAACCCCATGTGGGTGAATATGTGGGTTTCCCGCCATATGGGTGTTGTAAGCAAATATCCGTTGAACCCTACCAAGTGAATGTACATACCAAATTTTATCAAGTTGTTCCAATAAATAAGCGAGATACAGGGTTTCGTTGATTCCCATAAGATTAACATGGAAAACCTATTTTTGGCTTTTCTCCGTAACCTGTTAAGCCAGGTTAAAAATTCAAAATACTAAATTGTTTGTTTTTTTAAGCTCGTTTAAATGGTTTTAGTTAAAATTGTTAAATTTTGAAAATTATGTTCCAAAAATGCAAAAAAACCCAATTTTGACCCTTTTGAAACCCCATTAAACCCCGTTCCCATAACCCGATCATGCTGGTTTGCGAACTCATGAAAATAGACCTAGTCTTACAACTTCATACCAAATTTGATCAAAATCAGAGATCACCTTTAAAAGTTATCAGTACCATGGACACACACACACACACACACACACACACACACACACACATATATATATATATATATATATATATATATATATATATGAAAATTAACGAATGGTGTTTTTGGCTTCTGGGGACCTCAAAATGAAAAAGTAACATGGTCCCGGGCGTAGGTCTTACCATGGCTACTACCGTAATAGCGTTTTCCCTATAGGGAAATTCGCTAAAAACAAAATGAAAATACCTTATCAATCTCAAATTAGAACAATAAAGCATGGAGTGCCACAGGGGTCCATCTTGGGCCCTCTACTATATATTTGCTATACAGGTAATTTTCCAAAATTGTCATGGAAAATTGTCTAATAATAGCCAACTTTATATCTATGCAGACAATGTCAATTTAAAACTCTCTGGATAAGTACTTTCTGAGTTCAGAAAATGAGTTAGAAACCAATTCTAAAACTGATTTGGATTTATTAACTAATTATTTTGATAGTAAACAGCTTTTACTTAATCCAGTTAAAACCAAATTCATTACATTCGAGGCACGGCAAACTAAGATGCACATTAATCCAAAGATTGAAATTAACAAGAAAGTTATAAGGGTAGTGGATCATATCAAGTTTTTAGGGTTGGAAATTGATAAAAACCTGTCTTGGAATTCACATGTCTAAACAGTGATCTCTAAAATATCTTCCAGAATTTTTGCATTGTCTAGATTTAAAAAATTCCTGGATCTCGATTCTTTGAAAAACGTCTACTTTGCATACGTCCACTCAATAATATGTTTTGGAATACCATTATATGGATCCACATCTAAAAATAACCTTGAGACAATTTTAAAACTACAGAAGAAAGCATTCGTATAATTTTAAATCTTAAACCAAGAATTTCGGTAAAGGAACATTTTGTGTCTCTATAAATAATAACCGTATATGGAATTTATATATTTGAAACCATTTTATCATTGGGAAAAAAATCAAACGATTTAAAATTTGTTGGGGTCAACCACAACTATAACACCAGAAACAGAGGAGAAATAGCTCTTGAATCCAACAGGTTAGAACTATATACAAAAAACACCCACACATATTGATTCAACATCTTACAATAAAATTCCAAAAAATATACAATCTGCAAATAATCAATCTGAGTTTAAGAAAAAATTAAAAAAATTTCTTGTCAGCAAGGCCTTATATTCCTTTGAAGAATTTGATTAAAAGCAGTTCTTAATTATTTATTATTAACCAAAACTGTATAGAACCTTCTTTTCCTCTTTTTATTTTTTATTTAGAAGTAAGACAACTTTTGACACCATTTATTTATACTGCTGTATATGTATATAAATTGAATAAAGATGTTTTGAATTGAATTGAATTGATATCTTAAAATTAATGCTTTATTCAGTGTTATACGCATTATTATTTTTGGTTGCAAAATTTACTATAAGATAGCCTACATTTATTTGTTACAGTATTATTAGCCTCTTAGTTAGGCCTAAAGTAGATATGGGCATTGTTTGAAAACTTAAATAGCCATTATTTTCGATTTGTCCTTGATACAATTAGCATATAAAAACCAAAGTTATCTGCAAAAAATGTAGATCCATTTTAATTTTGCCATGCCCAATCCAATTATTTATATGAACTCAGCTGCGTGACAAAATTCTACTACAGTAGGAGCTCTCTTAACCGACCCCTACAGGACCAGGCTGTGGTCATATAACAAAAGAGGTCGGTTTAACCAAATAATACCAGAAATATGTGTTAAAATCGATGAAACAGGTAAAAAATTTTAAAAATGTTGCATCACAATCAATTGTTCCTCACGCAATAAATTTGTTAATAAAGTAAACAGATAGTTATGGTAGACTATAAAAACTGTTAAATAATGAAATCCCTTGTTGAAACCTGAGTTATTTTTAGATCATCATCATAACTTTGGTTCACTTGGTCGAGGCTTGTATATTCCTGGAAATCGGTCGGTTGATCCGAGGTCGATTAAGAGAGCTTCCAATGTAATTCCTTAGCAAGTTGTGGTAAGATTTTGTATAAATGAATAAATCAATTTGATTTGATCCTGGTATTAAAATTAAAGTTGGTTTCAGGCTTACTACGGCCATAATGAAATACTGAGAATGCTTCTTCCGCTGTTTTCCGACACAAACATGAGGGATTCATCGGGCAGGACACCTTTACACCTTGCTGCTTCTGAAGGTAGTCAGAATTTCTAAAACAGAAATTCACTATAATTCATGTTACATATAATTAAGAGGGTTGAATTTGTAATTAAAATGCTTTGAATTACAATACTAATTTTTTTTGCAAATAATCAATCTGAATTTATTTTAAATTTAGTATTTAATTAAAATGCTTTTAATTAAATACTAAAAATATTTATTTGTAAACTTCCTAACACACAGAAAATTTTCTTTGACTTTAATCCTATCCGTTCAAAATTATTTACTACAAATCAGGTTGCGTAGATCTATTAATAAGCGACATTGGATTGTTTTTACCTTACATTAGACTCAAATCATCTACCAGGATAGACAAGATGGAGTGGAGAGATCATTAAAAAACAAGCAAAACTTTTAATCCTTGGTAATACATTGAAATAGTTGGTAATACTATGAAATAAATTTATTTAATCTTAGTACAGATCATTTGTTAAGAAAACTTAGTATAACTTTTTTTTGTTTTACTATACCAGAATCCTGTAGAACACCATTCGATTTTTCTCTGGTCAACTCATCATAATCCAACTGGCTAAACAGTCAAGTTACAGTCAGTAGAGTTTAACGTGACATATACATACAGAGCAGCAGTTTGTAAAACACAAATTGTAAATTTCACCACTATTCAAAACCAAGATGAGTTTGATTATAATTTTGAATTTCATAATGAACCAATCAATATCCAGTAAATCAGTTAATTTTTAAGGCATAGAAGTGAGCTTAAACATTAATTGAAAATCTTTTATAGATCAAATTGTTAAAATATTAAACTGAGCATGTTTCCAAATTATTATTTATTACTCAAAATGTCATTAATGAAAAATAAAATTTATTGGTTTACCACTGTTTATTGTCATCAGTTCAGTATGGGATTGTATTTTGAGGACTAGTTTTTGATTATCACAAAATTTTAAAAAGACTGATAAAGTTCATAAGAATTATCACTTCAATGAAGAAGAGAAGCTCATGTAAGCCTCTTTTTTAGAAGTTAAAGATACTTACCATTCCGTGTCTCTATATTGTATTAAAAACTGTGTTTTATTTCTTTGAAATAATTTTGAACTTTTAAAATTTTATCATAAGTAGCCTATAATACAAGACACAAAAATAATTTTTTTGTATCCCAGACATCATCTGAGTCTTGTAGAAAAAATTCACAGTATATGGGTCGAAAACAGTATAGCAAATTTCCAAACTTTAACAAAGAAATTATGTTAGAACGTACATCCAAGGACAAGTTGGGAAGTTTCTTTTGCAAAAAACATATTATTCTCTTAGAAGAATTTTTCAATCATAATTTTTTATTTTATTTACTCATCTTCTATTTATTATAATCTCTTTATGTTAATCATTTGTGAATTTATAAACTTGATTTATCATCTTCATTTAGGTTTCCTTTCTTATTTTGCCTCAGTGTATGTTGTTTTAAGATCCATGTATTAACAATGTCGTTTGTTGTCCGTTGCAGGCCACACTCACTGCGTGCAGCTGCTGCTGCGGTGCGGCTCGTCTGTCTGCGTCCACGACTCCCTGCTGCAGCAGACACCGGTGCACCTGGCCGCACGCTCTGGCCACCTCGACTGTCTGTCGCTGCTGTTGGACAATGCCGAGAACATGGCCGTCGTCGACACTCCCGACATGTACAAGAGGTACACTCTCAAACATCCGCTCTAATCATCCAATCTCAGATACGAGTTTCAGGGTGTCTACCGTACAGGAAAAGTCGGGAATCTTGAGAGGTTGGGAAATGTAATGAAAAAAAGTTGGAAGTTTTTGTTTAGATGTAAAAAAAACTCATTTTATAACAACAAATGGTTATGGTATTTACAAAAATTTACAATTTATTTTGGAGAGTTTTGTAAAAAATATGGGTTGTGAGGCGGTTTTTAGTCGGGAGTTATCAGAAAAATGGCCTAGAAAATTCGGGATAAAGTCAGGAACTTAATATGTGAAATTTGGTAGACACCCTTTTAGTTTGAACAGTTATAATTTAGAGGAAAGATAGTCAACTTGTTTTAGCCCTTGTATCTCGTTGTTATAACTATAGTCCACTACTATTTTTTTACAACTCGATCCTTAGTGGAAGAGAGACAGATATAGTGGGGTTTCTTCTTTGTTAATATCCCGTTAGCTTGAGTCTTATTTTTGTTTTATTTAAAGATGTTGGAAAATTTTGCGTAAGCAAAATTTAAAGGTAGCAAAATTTTTCAATCATTGATTGGGATTTTTTTATTCTGAAGTTTTTTTAGACGGTAGCCTAATGTTTATTTTAGCAGCATCTCGCTAACAAGGAAAAGATAGCACAAATTCTTTAGCTACTGGAATTTCTCTTTGTGCAAACATCAAAATTGGATATTTTAAGTCTTTTCAACAAAAGACGTTCAGTCTAATTAAACAGTATGTACTGTTCAAGACTTTAGTTATAAAATATTCTTGATTAATCATCATTAATTTGTTTTTATACAGATGAAAATGTAAACGAATATTTCCCTATAGCTGCTAGAATAGTAATGCCGTCCTGATCCCGTGCCAAAAATTGAATGGGAAATAAAAATCTCATCTCAAAAACCCACTCAAACCAAAAAAGCATTCCCGTCCATCCCTAGTTTTATTTAACTGTTGTGTATCTGCTGGTTATTTTACATCATAACTCTTGGTATATTAGTTTCCTAATATTCTTTGTGACAGTTTCTTTTTAATCAGTTACTTAAAAAGTGTTACTTTTTTTATCAAGACATAGGTTTAACTTCAAAATATAACAGATGATTATAAGTTACTGGAAGAAAAAATTATCATTAACTAAATCTATTATTTATGGAATCCCACACGCTGATGTTTGTTACAGAACTATTATTTTTTTTACCCAATTTAAACATTACAGTTTAAACCCTTTTGCCACTCTCCAAGTCTCTCGGAAGATCAAGTTTTAAAAACGACCTATGAGAAGTGGTTTTTTATGTTCTTTTGAGGTTGTAAAAGTCAACAAAATTCAACACAATACAGTAAGTCACGCAATCTTTGCAGCTAGCAATTTGCACTTGGAGTTTAGATTTTTTTAGTTATTAGCTCATACACAGGTTATTAAAACAGCATAAACTCTTTGACTTAATGTATGATTTTTCTATCAGATTCAGATTGTTTACAGTAGGTTTATGTAATCAATAATTGTTTGCATGTTGCAAACTGTAAAAAAATACACCCCTTACAAGCAAGAGTTGCAGGATGACTGATGAGATGGGTCAGCAAACAACTTTCAAATTCAGCGAACACTGGGGCATTCTTGTTCCTCAAGGCAGTAGTGCCTACAATATTGATTTGCTGATTGTATAGACCATGGTAAGACCTAAGCCTGGGACCATGTTAATTTTTCATTTTGAGGTCCCCAGAGGCCAAAAATACCGTTTGTTCATGTATATATATAGAGGTATAAATATCTATAGGCTATATATGTATGTGTGTCCGTGGTACTGATAACGTTTGACGGGGAACTCCGATTTTTATGAAATTTGGTATGAAGGTGTCCAGGTCTATTTTCATGAGTTAGCAAACTAGCATTATGGGATTATGGGAACGGGGTTTCAAAAGAATCGAAAATGGGTTTTTGGCATATTTCAAAATTTTTTTAAGATTTCAAAATTTAACAATTTTATCTGAAACCATTTAAGAGAGCTTAAAAACAAACAATTTAGTATTTTGAATTTTTAACATGGATTAACAGGTTATGGAGAAAATCCAAAAAGAGGTTTTCATGTTATTCTTGTGGGGAATTTACAAAATCCTGTATCTCACTTATTTATTGACATAACTTGATCAAATTTGGTATGTACATTCAATATGTAGGGTTTTAATTTATATTTACTGACAGCACTCATATGGCGGCAAACCTACCTACTCAACCCCAAGACCCCTATGGGATTTTCCTATTACTAGTTGCAATACCCTCAAGGCAGCAAACCTACATTCTCGTTCCCATGGTGTTTACGGGGAAAGTTTAAAAAAATTGAATCCTGTTGGAAATTCACTGAGTACGCAGGTCTGCTGCAACAGGGGTATTTAATTCAAAGGACACAAAATAGTAGTTTTCATCACTAGGACGGATAGTGGCATTTTTCCATGTGCAATTGTTTTTTTATGAGTGAGGTCAGAATGAGCCATTAAGGCAGAAAAAACTCTTTCCGTCCGAGTGATGAACAAGGTTTTTCATCATACTGCAAAAATATAAATGTAATAACTAATTTTAAAAAAATTCATTCCAATTTCTCACTTAGAAAAAAGAACACTTTGAGATTAGCGCACGGGAAAAAAAATTTCGGTGCACTTTTAAAAGGCTACAGAAAACGGCAATTTTGCAGACTAATTAAAGGCCAGAAAATGGCCGTTGTGTGTGGAGTTTGATGTAAACATTATTTTCATATTTTGAAAGCCATATTGTAGATGTAATTAAAAAATGATAAGTTTTAATATAGAGTGATGGTATGTTTAATCAGGACACCTTTGATGCTGGCTGTCTGCTCGGGCCAAACAGACTGTGTAATCCTCTTGCTCAAGTCAAAAGCTGATGTCAACATGGTGGACAAGGATAGGCATCCAGCACTCTTCAGGGCTGTGAGTAATCATTAACTAAATAAAAACTGTAGAGATCGCTCAATGGTCTAAATTCAGCCAAAATTTCATTTGATCTGTAGGTACCCAATTAGTTTAAAAATATTTCATTACTGAAACATCTGCTCTTTCTGTTTCATTATCATTTATTATTATTTATCATATTAACAGTTGTAAACATATGATTCAATGAATTACCGTTCTTCCCTAGGTTAACATTGAAACTTACAAAGCCTGTTAGACGTAGCCCTGAAAGACCATGTAAATTATAATGGGTTTCTGTATCTACAGGGCAACCTTTCTATCGGTATGCGTGGACTTCTCTTATGATGTATACAGGTCAACAAAAAAGGAGGAAAAGTTTTGTGCTTGCCTATTACTAATATCGATTAATTTAAAAATAGTTTTTTTTTGTTAGTTATTTTTTTTGTCAGATGTCGAATAAACATAAGATACAGTCAGGCTATAGTTTGTGAACTCTTTTTGAAATAATAAAAAATTATTTCACCTACACCATAATATTTTGTAAGTTAATTGATAAACTAAACAAGTTTATTGCACAAGACATGTCACAAGTTTATTGCACTCATAACTCTCAAAAGCGACACACAATTAATTACAGTTTAATGTTGATAATCCAGATTAATTGGGACCGGACCCCCTCCAAACTATCATATATTATACGGATTATCAAAATTTTCTTCAAAAATAGCTATTATGCACTACTTAGTCTATTACTGGTTAAAACTTAATGTTTTATCTTATATACAGTAAAGGTTCTAGAAGTGAGATAAATTTGTAACATTTTAATGTTCAAGTAGAGTATCATATTTTATCTAGAACAAAATTGAAAGTGTATGTTAATAACATCAAATATTTTTGTAGCTTTTGAAAAAATGAGTGATGAACTTTTGAACTGTGGTAGTGGTTAGTTTTTTTGCAGCTACATCCTTAATCTGTAATTTAACATTCAACTGAAACGTAACAATGTAACTCTGTACATTATAATGCTCGCACTGAGGGATCAGTAGACTGACGCCGACTGCCAACTAGTGGATGGCGAGGTGCAACATAGCAGGTGTGACCTTAAACACCCCCTCTCACCCTTCTGCAATTACTCCCCTACTCCTTGCTATGCAGTATTCCCCATTACCTACTCTCCAATAAAGACCATAGTGCAAGAGCTGACATTATGTAATGTCTTATTTCCTGCTTGACACAAATCCGTATTATACGCTCCGGATTTTTGACTTCCGAATTATCAACTTAAAAAACATAATAAAGCATAAAATACTTGTCAACTAGCTTAAAACTTGTTAATTACCAAAGTAACACTGATAATTTACTGAGAGACTGTATTTTACTCAAATGTTTTAGAACTACATACAATTGTCCTGATAAACAAACTTTCTTCAACCACATAATTATCCTTATCAACCAATTTTCTTAAGATAAAAATATTAACATTCATGATTCAGTCGGTCAACTGTGATAATGTTGCTGTTGTCGGCACATGTTGTGACGAGGTGTTGTTGGGTGTGTTGTCAGGTGGTGTTCGGCCACCAGGAGATCACGGAGCTGCTGCTGACGCAGGGTGCGGACGTCGCGTTTCAAGACCTCAATGGCAAGACGTGTCTTCACCTGGCGGCCGCGTGCGGACATACGCATTGCTGCCGCGCAATCCTCGACCACTGCCGTAGCAGCCAGCGTGACCTGTTGGCCAACATGCAGGACTTCCAGGGCTGCACGCCGCTCCACTGGGCCTGCCATAACGGTCAGTACAGAAACACCATGTGGTTCAAGGGTCAACACAATTAGAACGCTTGTAGCAGATGACCGGTTTGGGTGATAAAAAAGTTTGGTGAAGTGTAGTTGTCTGCTTGTCATCATTTATGTTGTTGCAGTGGTGACTCATACTGGTTATATTCACTACTATTAATAACCTTGTGACGACTTTCTCGGGAAAGAAAATAATTGAACCAAAATAAATTGTTCTTACTCGAGAGCAGTCACTGCAGTCTCTCTTCATGTACTCACTCCAGTCATTAGCTGGGTTTACTCCAGGGTTTACCAAATTAACAAATTTAAAAGATACAGATTAGTATAAATAAATTACAAACGAGGTGGTCCTTGCGCAAATTGCGCATTTTATGATTCTGTATGAGCGAAACTTACCTACTTGTGAATGTTGATTATGAAGTGACAGAAATATATTTTTGTTTACTATCTGGATTTTAAAATTCATCTCAATGTAATCAGCTGTTAATAACAATTCACATAAAAGAACTTGCGATAAAAGTTGGTCAACATTTTAAAGCACCCTCTGGAAATAAACCATTTGCGAGGGGGGCGAAGCCCGAAACAATATGACCTTTTTAATTACGATTCGTCACTGCGGTATATCATAAGCTTTAAAATGACACCTCAATCTTAAAAATCGGTTCAGTAGGTCAAGAGAAAAAGGGACGTAACAGACGAAACCCTTATAGAAATAAGAAGATAGATACCAAAAAGTGTAACAGGTGTGAGCTCAGTATCAGGAGGAACGCTTCTGTACCTTCATCATTGCTCACACCTGGAATAAATACCAATTAATAATTAAGAAATGGAAATACGATTCAATGTTAGTTGGATAGGTTTTGAGCCAACCTGTCGACACCGACAAGCACCCACACCCCCAATCCCCATTGTAGCACAGACAGGTGGCTGTACACGTGGCTGCACAAACTCGCAGACAATGGCTTCAGGTCTTGATTACTAACTGTTTTGGCCAGCATTAAAAGAAAAGAAAATTTGTCAATCCTACGCTGGAGGTTTGAAAATGATTGTGGTACAGTAATTTAAATATAGTCTGAGTAATAATTCAAATATCCTAACTCCAGATATTTTCCAATATCCTCACACACAAATACGAGGTAGTCATGTAGTCTGGAGAACTAAAAAGTGTAACAAAATATAATTCCGATTAAATATAAAGCAAAAAAAAAATACTGAACCACAATCAAATAAGATTGCTAAAATACAAAAGATAAAAATAACCTTAAACTCTACTCCTTTTAGCCATTAATTTAACAGGTCATATATTTTGTTATTGCTGATAGGTTCATTCCTATTTCCAGGAAGCGCACGATGTGTTGAATTCATACTGGAACAAAAGCTTGCCAAGATGATGGAAGGGAACCCTTTTTCACCTGTACACTGTGCTGTGTAAGTTACTCATCCTTAAATATTTGTTACACCAGAAATGAGTTCTTCATTAATTTTCTTATTAGACTTATTATTAGATATTTTTGACCTTTTATTTTTCATTGTTTAATATGGTAGTGATTAACATTTTTGATGCATCGTGTTGATATTGTAATTTACTGGTTAACAAGTACAACAATACTATTAAAGCTCCTGCTGAGCAAAGCTTTTGCCTTTTGTAGTTTACTCGGCTGTCATGTCAGTGAGGACTAGTTGTTGCCCTACAGCCTCCGCACACTCTGTAAGTAACTGGTCCATGTCCGCTATGGTAGGTCGCAAGGCAGTGAGCAGTGCCTGGACCTCATGATCTCCTACTTCGGCCCCAATGTGGTGTGGCTGCGGGACTCGCGCCAGTACACGCCCCTGCACGTCGCTGCGCTTGCAAACACCGTTGAGTGCTGTCGAGCACTGCTCCATCAGCGAGCGCCAGTCGACGAGACCGACTACCGTGGCCGCACTCCGCTCATGTGCGCCGCCTCTCGCGGACACACACTCATACTGGGTGAGTACCCATGGTCATGGGGATAAAATTAAATGAAAAATCTTTTATTATCACAAAACGTTTTACATACATCCAGCTCAGTTGGTAAAACAGGTGACATTTCAAAAATAACTAATCAGTGTCTTATTAATTTTGTTGCACTATTTTTTTAAAGCTAAGTGGGAAAAGTTGACATCCAAGTTTTCATTTATCCGTTACAAGTAGAGGTCTGCGGGTAGTGATTTTTCAAGTCGGGTCGGTTTCGGGTCAGGTAGTAGATTAACATCAATTTTCGGGTCAGGTCGGGTTTGAACATTATAAGTTAAAGAAAAATTCGGGTCGGGTGCGGGTTCGGGTGTGTGAGTTAAAAAAATCTCAGGTCGGGTTCGGGTAGCCTATGTATGTTAAAAAAAACTCGGGTCGGGCTCGGGTATTGTAAGTTGAGTAAAACTTCGGGTCGGCTTCGCTATTATTTGTAAAAAAAAAGTCTAGGCCTAAGTTATTTCATTTTAAAATAGTTGTTGATGTGCCTACTAAGCTTAAGTATAGTATTAATAAATACAAGGCAAAAACCTTCCACCTACTAAGTTAGGCCTAGGCCTAACAAAAGTTAAAAAAACTATAATGTATTTTATTTTAGTATAAAAAGTTAAAAAATTCTCCCGAGCCAATAACCTATCTAGCTAAGGGTTCCTTTAGTCCTAAGTTACTTTACCCAATAACTTTTTCAACAAACATGACAAATATACAAATGATATTGTACACTGTTGAAACTAAACAAAAACCACTTTTATAACTGTCAAAATACCCTAGATGCGAATTATCATACTGTAGGCTAGCCTATTTTTCTAGGCCTAATAATACACAAAGTTATTTTATTATGAAAAGGTTATGTGATTATACTCAAACTTGGCCTTTCAATCAATATTGCCATATCCTATTTTCAAAACAGACTTAAAATAATTGCATTTCATTTCTGTTAGATTACTTTCCGCAAATTTGTTTCTTTGCTTGAGTGATTCCAAATAGCAGATGAATGCCCATCCACGACATTTTACACTTCCCAAATCTTTGGTTTCACTAGTAGGACTGTTAATGGATACACGGACATTAGAATTCTCTCAATTCCGTGGCTTTTTAATATTTATTTTTCATATCAGAAAAAAAATTCAACATCACTCAAGTAACACAAATGTGAATTGAATAAACAAGAACGAGAGGAAAACCATCTATCAAATCATCAATACAGACGACGGATCGCGCCATACCATACAACAAACATGGAGTACCGTTACTATAAAACTACATAGAGAATGAAGAAATCTGTCTATGAAGTATCCAACCATTGACTATGGATATCCAACTGTTACATTATCCAAGAAATTGTTTTCATTGGTTCTCAAGAAATCTTAAATGTTTTGACAATTTGCAAGATGGAATGAGAAATAATTCGGCAATAAAACCAATTATACAGAATAGTACTATATTGATTATATTTCGTAAATATATATACACTGATGAATTTTGTATTGTAAAAATAATGTAAACACTAATCTGTAGAGATTATTTACTTTGATTTTGCTCTTGCTATTTACCGGTTATCGTGTAAAACACAGTAACCAGAGTGTGAGTCAGTCTAAGAGTGTGAGTCAGTCACGACGACGAAACTGAGCAGTTCCTTTAGGTTAGAGTGACAAAAGTATGCTAGCGCTACTGGTGTCTAGGCTTGCAACAAATGATTTAATGCTGTTTAAACTATTTTTTGGGCATAAAATAGTACTGTACTAAAGGAATACAAATGTTCCTACCTCAAATACGATCTTTCATGATCAAAATGTTATTTGTTTTAAATTGAATATGAAGTATGGCGTACCAAATTATCAACAAAACAAAATTGCTTACGTTTCTAGAAACCAGAGACCGCTAGCTTCTTTCAGAAGCCACATTTTCAAGTGCGAGTGTCGCGAATAGTAAGCTAAAGTATTTCTAGTTCATCCACATCCACCTCAGTAATAATGACTGGCAGTTATGACCAAATAGTCTAAAATAGTGTGTGGAACGATGCCCATTTATTCCGTGAACGTTGTAATTCACAAATATTTGGCTGTAAAATAGTTTTAAAAACCCGAGTTGGCTTTTAATGTCCTGTCGGGTACCTACAACCCGATTTAATTCGGGCATTAGGTACCCGCCCGACCCGGCTTAAAATAAAAGCCCGCCCGAATAAAGACCGAGACGTGTCAAACCCGCCCGACCACTCGGGTTCACGCTAATACCCGGAGTTACCCCGAATTTTCGGGTACCCGCAGACCTCTAGTTACAAGTGTATTTTTCACAAGATACGATATAAATTTATTTTAGAGACATCATAAGATAAAAGAGGATAAAAGAGAAAACAAGATAAAACAAATATCTACAAAAATTTGGAGTCAAACAAAAACTAAAAAATATAGAAGGAATTTTAATAAGCAAAATAATAAGCAAACACTTACCGTATACACTTTCTGGCTCAGGAATCATGTATCAGGAAAATGTATCTTCCTATAGGCCAATTCATATACTACCGATAATTTCAAAACTGTATGAAAGAGTTGTTTAAAACCAATATTAAAAATTTTAGAATGTTAAAATTTGCCTAGAGAAACAACAGCATGGTTTCAGACCTGGCAAGTCGGTAACCACTGCTGCAATAGAATTCATTCAAAACATAATTGGGAAAATTGATAGGGGAGAAAAAGCTGTTGGTATTTTCTTGGATTTGACCAAAGCTTTTGACAGTGTGTTACATGAAATGTTGATCGAATCATTAAAATTACAAAACATAAAAGGAAAAGAATTGGCCTGGTTATTAATCTTACCTTCATGAACGAAAACAATGTGTTGAAATAACACAAATAAATCAAAATAAATATATTAACAATGTGACCTCAAATTTACGAACAGTGAAGTATGGGGTTCCTCAAGGATCCATTCTTGGGCCTTTGCTGTTTCTTTGCCATCGTAAGGGTCTTCCAAAGTACTTAGTGGAAGTGACAGCTCAATTTGTATGTATGCTGACGATACCAATTTAATAATTTCTAGGAAGAATAAAGAATCAATAAAAATATCATCTTATATAAATCTTGCTCTTATTAAACAGTTTTTTGAAAGTAAAAATTTATTAATTAATCCAATGAAAATCCAATTTTTATCTTTCCAACAAAACAATCAAAAGGATCAATCCCTTAATTAAAATAGAAGATGACGAGATCTTTCAAGAGAGTAAAACTAAATTTTTAGGGATCATGTTGAAAATATCCTAAATAAAACAGCATCAGGAATATATATGCACTTAGAAGAATGGCAAAAAAATGTAATTTAACAACATTGAGAGTATTATGTTTTGCATTAATAGATTATCACATATCTTACGGCATTGGTATTTATAGGGCAACTTCCAAAAAAAATTTGAACAATATTTTAAAAATACAAAAAAGGCTATTAGAATAATTTTGGGGTTGAAAATAGGGACTCGGTCAAATCAAAATTTACAGAATTGGGCATTTTAACTGTGTTTTCTCAGCACGTTTTTTACACAGTAAAACATGTTTATGAGAATAACACACCCCCCCCCCCCATGGAATCGTCCATACAACATAAGAAATTTTTTGACTTTAGAACTTCACAGATTGGAATTTTTTAATAAAAAACCAGATTATAGAGGATTGGAAATTTTATCACCTTATTCCAAATTGTATAAAAAGAACCCAAAGCCCCTCAGAATTTACAAAAAAACTTTAAAAATTCTTGATTAATAACCCTTTATACTCATTTTGAAGAATCAACAAGTATATGTAACGATGTGAATATGTATAGTAGTAGCTAATGCTACGTGATGAAAGAATTGTATTATTTGTAAGATGATTTTGTTTGATTTAGTTTAAAGTTTGTTTTGTTTTTATTTTAATAATCTGTTGACGCTATTCACTGTACCTATGTACTAACATGATGAATAAAGAGATGGATTGATTGATTGATCATCTTTTTTTCCTCTTTTTTTTGTGTCTGGCAAATTTTTTTTGTCTTAAACCCATATAGTAAGGAGATCTTTCAAAAAGGCTGAGATGATGTCTTGGGCACTGGAACTAGAAAAAATATGTGGAAACCTGGAAAATGTCAGAAACTATTGATAAAACCTTAAAAACCCGAGAATTAATTACAAATTCTCTTACTTTCTTACTTACTTACAAATTCAAAATTTCTTACTTCCCCCCACATAATTACAACACTAGAAACAAACTAAATTTTACAACAAAAAAACATAATAAAGACAAATTTAAAGAAAGCCCTAATTATATCGGAGTTAAATTTATGCATTCTCTCCCATGTGGCATTAGGAATGAGGAAAGCTACAACAAATTCAAAAATCAACTTGACCATGAATTTTATAGTTTAGAAGAATTTATAAAACCATAACAATTAACATGGAATAAGGACAACATGAATAAAACACCATTGTAAATATTAGGTTTAGTAGTAGGAAATAGATTAGGACAAGGACGCATTCATGTACATAATTTTGTATGTTTTGAATAAAGATACATTGATTTGATTTGAATTTGATAAAAAAATATTAGGCCTATACGTCATGTAAAGTACCTTCGCTACAGCTCAGCCTTTATGATTCTCCTCAGAATATCAATATTTTTAACTAACTAGATTTAAAAAAACTCAAATTAGTTAAACATTTTTTGGTATGGTTGAAAGTATTCATTGGCAAAACTAATTCAAACCTATATATAAGTGAAAATTTGCTGAATTTTTTAACTTGTGCAAATTTAACACTTGCTTCCCCTCGTAGATTGGATTTCAATTGTAACGGCACTGTTTTATACTTCTTTGTTTAAAAGAAAGCTCCTTTAACCATTTTCCCAGTTTTTTTTTTTAAATACGGCAAATGAAAATAGTTCAACAAAGAGTTAAAGAAGTATTTGATAAAAAAATTGTTAATTCAGTTAAGGAAAATTTGTTATTCAGTTGAGCAACTCATAAATGATTAATTTGAGTAAGTGGGGGGGGGGGGATCTGTGTGGTGATCCAATTATAATTTACCTTAAGTTTTTTTGAGCTAGTCTTGAAAATCTTATTAAAAAAAAATTAATTTGGATTATTATTCATGTGTTTTTTACAAGGGAGGTGTAGTCTATTTATTTTATTGTAAGGGTTATGTAGGTTAAGGAAATTTGGTGACAATAAAGTGTTTCCTATTCGGGAAGTTGGGAAATAGTCAAGAATTTTGTGAGGTCTTGAAAAGTAATGAATAAGTCAGGAATATAGGTTTTTGGTTGGGAAAAACTCATTTTATAACAAAAATGCAAGAATTTTACAGTACTTTACAAAATTTTACAATTTATTCTGGAGAATTTTACAAAAAATGGTTGTGAGTCGACTTTGTTGGTTAAGAATTTGCAGAAAAGTGGCTTGAAAAATTTCTAAAAAGTTGGGAATTTCATTTGGGTAGTTTAGTATGCACCCTGTATTCTTATTGTTACCCATATTAGCTTGTCCAACTTGTTAACCCTCTGCTGGCTAGAGACGAAGATTTAGGGCAGGTTCTATTGACCTGGGAGCAGTCCATGGGCCGTTAAGGCATTAATGGTGCTGGGTAGGGGTGTGCGAATAGTGATTTTTCTGGTCGAGCCGAGCCGAGCCGAGCTGGTAATGAAATATTCGAGTTTCGAGCCGAGCCAAGCCGAGCCTAGACAGCAAAAAAAAAAAAAAAAAAAAAAAAAAAAAAAAAAAAAAAATTGGTAATTTTTCTTGTAAAAATACCAGTTTTTATCTCCCCAAAAGGCCATTTTTTGGCCATTAAATGAAAAAAGTAAAACACAGTCAACTCCCGATTAACCGAGGTAATGACTGGTTGAAGGATCCCGGATAACCCAAAACCACGGTTGACAGATCTTCTAATTGAGTAAACAAGGAACAATAAAAGGGTCCAACGTGGACAAAAAACCAAGGATGGGTGGGTAAGGTGAAGGGGGGAGAGGTTCCGGCGCTGGGTGAGGGGGGAGGGTCGCTTGGGATAATTTATTCAAGATAAGAGCACGCAAACAAAAACAAGTTATTGTTCATCTTTTTGCCTAACTGGTAAAAATTTAAGAACAATAAATTGTTTTAAATGTATGCTAATTACTAAATTAGTCTAATAAATTTGTCAAATAAAATTTGAATGTCACTTTATCAAACATTTCTTGAAATGCAAATCAAATGCATTTTGAAATGTGTTGTTTTGCATAATATAACCCAAAATTACTAAGGGTCACTGAACAGCACACGAATCAGAACGATAATTACACAATGAAGTGGAAACTAATAGGACCTTTCTTGGTTTATGGTTTCTATTTTTAGAACATATTTCTCGCCGGGCGAGGGTGTGTGAGAGTGTGTGTGTGGGTGCACGTAAGAGTGTGTGCGTGTGTGCGTGTGTTGACTCCACCAGTCAAGGTCATTACCGCGGTCCTATTGCGTCGTAAACAAACCCCGCCCCGCACCTGCCATCGTCTGTCTTATCTCCCTAACCCTGTTTGCGATCACACAGCTCAATTATCAATTGCCGTGTTTCTCCGCTTTTTTCCATTAATTAATAAATCAAATAATTGTTAGTACAGAGTTTTCTTCTTAACTCTTTTTTGTTTTTTGGAATTGTTGCTTCTGTAATCATTTTCAGCTCGACCACTCGAATAGTTTGGCATAACCTCGAGCCGAGCCGAACAGTGCTAGTATTCGACCACAACTATTCGACCACTCGAGTACTCGCACACCCTTAGTGCTGGGTACCTTTGCCTGCACGTAGGATGAGTGTTCTTTGTAATATAGGAGACGGTGGGGAGAGGATTCTTTCTCTCCCACTTTAACTTACATGCACACCATTGTTTACAACAATAACACCTATAACTTAATGAATTTCTGTGTAAAGAGACTGTACCTTAGCTTAAAGTTATTGTTGGTCGACAGAGCTGCTGCTGGAGTGTCGAGCGGACATTAGAGCACGAGACGCTCAGCTGAACACGGCCCTGCACCACGCTTGCCGCAACCGGCACTCGGAGTGTGCGCTCATGCTGCTAGACCGCATACAGCACGCAGGCATCGTCAACATGGTCAACAAGCAGCGCAGGACGTGAGTAACCACTGACTGGCACTCGCTGCTCCCAGTTTTATTTTATTATTGTTTATATTATTTTTGTTGCAGATACTGAATAAACTTGGTTTGTATTTATCATACTAAAACAAAATATTTTTGTCATCCTGTTTCGAAAGGGGATGTTTTTGATCCATGTGATTGAGTGATTAAGTGATTCATAGACACCCTTGGAGGAAAAAATAATCAACTAATGACATGGTCATCAGCTATTTAATTTTTCAATGGAATAAAATTGCAAGCGTATATACACTTATGGTAATGCTAGACATGGGGGCATCAATGCACATGATGGACTGTGACGGCCTTATCCGTGACTTACCTCACCGCATTGTTGTGCAGGGCGCTCCACATGGCTGCCAGGTTTGGCCTGGTGGCCGTGACGCGGCGTCTGCTGGACAAGGGGGGCGTCAGTGCATGTTGTGGACTGTGACGGCCTCACGCCCGCCCTAGCCTGCGCGCCCAGCCCGGCCATCGCGCAGTGCCTTGCCCTCATACTGGCCTCCACCAGCCAGCCTCAACCAAGAGATCAGAACAGTAAGTTGAAACTTGAATCATTAAATGAGTTAAAACAAGACATGAGTAACTTTATTAAGACATGAGTCCACCATTTATTCCCAGAAGTGCAGTCATGATTGACCTTTTTTCTCCACGATCTAGAGACGGTTTGAGAGCTCGCGCCTAGGTAGAACGGGAATATCTCTTAAGCGCTGGTTAATGTGGTCAGCAGTAAAAAATTGGGTTCAACAGCTTGAGCATAACTTCTGCTCGAGTTTATCTTTATTCGAGCACAACTAAAGCTGACGGTAGAAGGGCAGGGAATTTGCAGAGAGAGTTGGAATGTTGGCAACAGCCAGCTGGATACCCCGATGGCCGGCGTTTCGGCATTGCTTGAAGCTTGTTAAAGCATTGGGATTGGTGACACTAATTGGGTGCTGAATGAATGAAGGGGTGATTCAACAAATCTGTTGCTCTGTCTTTTGATCAGTATTTTAGTTTTGTTTGAAAATCAGTCTGTGTTCTTTGTTATATTGTAGTTAACTAAGTTCGTTTTTCTTAATGTGTAAAAATTTAAATGTGCAAAACTTTTGTGTTGTTATTAAGTTAGTTTTTTGTGGTAATCTTTTTTTGTGTTCAGCGTGCTAACAACTTTGTTTTTCAACTTTGAACTAATTTGTTGGCTTGTTTTTATCTTAATTTCTTTAATAATTTTGGAACCTATGATGGAAAAAAAATTCACAATTAGATTCTACCTGATACCTGATGTCTTCATCTTTTACCCATGGCGTGGGATTGATGGCGTCAAAAAATTCAATTTACAAAACATACATTTACTACTCACTGCACACTATAAATATAACTTAAACATAAACTTAATATGAACTTGAAACTTCTGGCTGGCTACAACTGGCTAAATAACTGTCAGATCATCCTCAAGAAATTCATTTAGGCTATAGTGTGCCCTAATCTTGAGGAAGTTTGATAGGACCTTATTAAAAGTGTCTAGGTCCAGCTGCCTAATTCTGAGGGGCAGTTTGTTGAAGAGGGAGATGGACAACACACCATAGCTATTCTGAGATATGGCAAGGCGTACTCTTGGGATGTCGAGCTGGGCACGATGTCGCGTATTGTGGGGATGCACATTCTGTCGGGTGGTAAAATCATTAATGTTTCTCCTAACGTGCAACAAGCAGAGCAAGATGTACTGGCCGACAACAGTGAAAAGTCCAAGCCGTGCAAACAAAGGCTTACAATGGGCATGGTGCTCACTTCTTGTGATTATTCTTACGGGACGCTTCTGGAGCTTGAGCACATCCTGGACCCTCCGTGAATGCCCCCACAGTAGCAAACCATATGACACATGGCAGTGAAAAAGAGCATGGTAAACCATGACTAAATATGACTCGGTCACACAGTTCCTCAGCTTGAGTAGGAGGAAACAGATCCGAGACAGCCTATTGGTCGTCTGGTCAATATGGTTAGCTCAACTAAGTTTACTGTCTAGCACAAACCCAAGCAACTTGACAGGACCCTGGTTTTCCAGCTGGTTCCTCGAGAGACTGCAGGTGATATGCTGCGTTTTATCCCCATTTAAGCAAAAACGGTTTGCTTGAAACCATGCAATTGCAGCCTCAAGACGCTGTGTTGAAGTTTGCAGAACCTGGTCAAGGTCGTTGCCAGTTGTCAGCAGAGAGGTGTCATCAGCAAACATAAGAGTCCTTCCTAGATCATCTAGATCATTAATCATGATGAGAAATAGGGTCGGTCCAAGTACTGAACCCTGGGGCACCCCAAACTCCAAAGGAAGTTTATCGGAGACAGCTCCGCTAATTGAGACAACTTGTATCCTCCTTTCAAGGTAAGAGCGAAGAATGGAGAGAGCAGAGTCCTTAATACCGTAAAAGTCCAACTTCTTGATCAGTAGGTCATGTGAAACGCAATCAAATGCTCTGCTGAGGTCACAGAGCGTGAGAGATAGTGCCTCACGATTTTCAAAAGCAGTTCCAACACAATCTGCCACCCTGGCCACTGCATCCACTGTCGACCTACCCTTTCGAAACCCAAACTGCATATTGGAAAAAAGTTGGTGCCGCTCAAAAAAGTTTTCTAGCTGCGGCTTCACCACAGCTTCAACAACCTTCCCGAAGACAGGTGTTATGGAGATCGGCCTGTAACTGTTGAGTGCCTGGTAGTCCCCCTTCTTGTAAACAGGCACAGTTCTTGACGTCTCAAGGATATCGGAGAAAACTCCTTGTTGAAGGCTCCTTGAAAACTCCTTGAAAAATACAGTATTTGGTATAAAGGGCAACGTGACTGCAGTTTTATTTGGTAGCTTCATTTTGACTATTGGATTCACCATGACTTTTTGATACTTGCAGTTCAGTGGATAATTCCAATTTGTGTAATTCAAAATCGCCTAAAATAAGAATATTTTTCATCCAGTCCTTAGCATATTAAACACATTGTATAGTACAGTAGAGAATCGACTATCCAAACTAATTGGGACCGGGAGTGGTTTGGATAGTAGTCAAATAATCAAACACAATAATACTGTATCCACCACAAGGCAAACTATTCTGTATGTTTTAAAAACATCAAATTTCTTTATTTTGTTGACACTTGCACTCCGTTTTTATTTTCACACTTGATTTGTTTTAATCAATGAATTATTGTGCCCTTAACTCTGAATTAGTGTCTTCTTCATAGATTCCATTAATTGACTGTTTGGATAATCAACTCTCTACTATTGTATATTGGTTTATTCAATTTCTTTTATAACCTTAAGGTAAATATTTCTCTGGTCCTTGAGGTTTGTGAACTACAAAGTTCCTCTGTACCAGTTTTGCAAATTTCCCTTATAGGGAATAAACTATTATAAAAGTAGTCACGGTAAAATGAAAACCTAAGCAAGGGTTCATGTTACTTTTTGTTTTGATGTACTTAAAAATCATAAACACCATTCATTCAAATTCATATTATATGTATATCCATGTGTTTGGAACATAACTTTTGAAGCATCCTTGAATTTGATGAAATTTTATTGTAGGGGTGTATTATCTATTTCAATGCAAACCAAAATGATTGGATGATGGGAACGGGGTTTTACAGAGTTTCAAAACCTTAAATAATGGGTTTTTTGTTTTTTTTTCACTCAAAATTTTATAGTTTAACCATTTTAATGAAAGCCATATACAAGAACTGCAATAAACAAACAATTTATTTTGAATCATTAAATTAGCTCAACTGGTCACAGAGAAAATTCAAATTAAGGTGCCCTTATTATTCGTATCGGAAATCAGAAATCAGTAAATCCTTACGTATTTCTTATTGATTCAATATCCAGATTTCAAGAAGTACACCATGTCGCTGCCTCTACTGAACCCCTCGATGAGTTACCCGTCGGACTGCAGTTTGTTGCGGACTAACTTCAGCCACAGTAGCGACTCTGACTTCTACTGAGCAGGACTGCCATTGCAGCGGCCCCAGCAACAAACAGTGCTACCAACTGTGCCAACACTAGACGTTCCCGGAAGCTGCCTGCCCTCACGCCTTGCATACATTCCAAGTGCCTTTCCCGCTCCGCGTTGCTTGCCGACCGATGTAGGAATGCTGGTAGGCACAGTCACCGAGGAAACTTTGATCTAATTCTTGATTAAGTATGCATCATCTGCTTATGTTGCATACCTTTTATTCTGTTGACAAAAAATATTGTGGTTAGTACAATATTTGATAATGCCATATACTTTTAAAAAATTAATCCTTTATCCATTTTATCTACTTTTTTGTCTTGACGTATACATTTATACAAAATAGATCTTTTATACATAGGTTTTACCTGAAGATTATATTCTAGTAGCTTTATAATTAAACTGATTATATTTGTTTTGTTTTATTCAAATGGTTATTTTTGTTTATTACGATTGTAGATTCAAAATATTAATTGAATCTTAAATTAGTGTGTGTTAAAACACATAGATTAAGCCGATTAATTTACTTCAAATTGTAGTACTTTATATGACTCAAAAGTATGAGTGTGTTGCTTTTAAGTAAATTTTATTTTGAAAGGGAATATAGTATAATAATACTAACTTGTACCTAAGTCATTTATACTGGTGCTCATGATCATGATTGTTGGTTGACCATCAACAAAGCAAGAGTATTGATTCTCATCTCCTCATACTTTGTGTTGTTGTGGTTTCCGGTGGATCACGCATACCCTCGTAGCTGGGTTAGTGGCGTGTCCGTTCCCTCGCTTGTCCCTGGGCAGCTTCCCGTACATATCCTGCTAGTAAGCATTCCTGGTGCCTCGACTGTTTGCTCAATGCAGCTGGACTATGTACATTAGCAGGCTTCGCTCTTGACCGGAACTCTCGGTTCGTAAAATTAAAATTATTTAGTATACAAATATATATACTAGTAATTAAAACACAACCTTCACTTCGGAGTACCTGTTCATGATTTTAAATAGCAAATGTTGAAACTGATGTTGATTATTGTGAAGGATGTTTTTTATTCCACAGTTAAGATGGAACCTATTAACTATATACACTATGTTAATATACTTCTAATGGAAGTTTTGAAACCATAAATGGTGGCAGGGTCCCTTACAGCATACAAGACCTACAATTGATTGACCTATGATAAGTAAATCAGTCCTGTCCATCTTCTGCATCGAGCATTTTATAATTGAGTATGCTGTTGTTTATAATGGGTTTTGGAGCCCTGAAATTCAAGCTGAAAATTATAACATTAGTTGCAGAGACTATGGTGCTGCATTCATAAATTTATCGTACTCCATTTTTCAGTATCTAACAAATGCAATGGTTAAAAAGTCTATTCAGTAATGTGTAGTCAATGCAAAAACTAAACAATGTAATACTTTTTTATTCTTTTAAATCACAAAGTTTTAAGGCTGATTGTTAATATTGTAATATTGGAATATTTCACTTAGGCTTACACTTTAAATCATGAAAGTAATGTCTTTTTGTCTTATTAACCAAAAAATCTAGAGGTAAATATTATCAATGTTTTGAGTGTAAGGTGTTTTTGTATTTATTGCCTGTATTTGGTTATTTTTTTTTTTTAGTGTCAATAATTAAAGTTCTACCAATTCAAAATTAACTATCCATGATAAAAGCCAAATTTAGAATGAGAGTAACCCGGTCAGAGCAGCCGTTTACTGTGGGAATCAATGTGATAAAGTGCTTTATGTATCACCTTGTACCATACCATGTCTACAGTAGTTAGATGAATATGTGTTCTGTGTTCCATAATGTGATACATATGATTGTGATGTGCCGAATTAGTTTATACATTTATTATAGTTTGTTACTCCGTATAGATTACAGACTATTCTTCGTTTACTACTGGTCACTTTGATATTTTATAGAGTAGTTGTTCTCTGATATACTTATTAACCGAAAATTCCCTCCAATAAATGTAGAAAATAAAAATGTTATATCGTTAAGCTTTAAAGCTGTTGTGTACAATAATATTAAAATGTTTGTTTTGTCAAAAGGAATATAAAAATAATTCTGTTTATTTATTTGTCAAAACTTGAAAAATTCTTTCAAACCATTGAGTTGAACTTTATATTCTCAAGAGTCTGGAGTACCAACTTTCACAGTGCCTTGTGGCAGTCATATAAGTGCATTCTCTTTTTAATACAAAGTACATCGACAAAATGAAGTCTCTTTTTCATTACAACCGTGCTAAAAATCTTCTCATATTTCCCTCGCAGTGCAATTACTCACTGTGTGAAAGGAGGAAGCATGCGTACGGTAATAATTGATGTTACCCAAGATAAATACATCATCGCAATCCTCCTTCATATTCAAGTTAGTACTCCAAGTACAACTTAAATTTGGTTATTGTTCAAAAGCACAAGTCTATTTTTAAAGCAATGTGTTATATTATTTTGTCATGGAAGATGTGTTACTTTCCTATATGTATAACACAACAACTGATGAGTGAGAAACTGTATATAAATAAGATGCAATCTTCCTTGTTTTTATTTTTATTTTCTGCGTTATATTTGTATTGTTATGACAAACATTGAAAGTATTGCAATAATTTTTTTAATCTGGTTTTTATAAATGCCAGATTTATTATGCACAACATTCTCTAAAATTATTATTTACAATCAGTAAATGTTTCCTTTGTTAAGAACATCTATTAAGTTATTTATTCAAGTCTAGTCTAAGTTATTGTTTTATAATATATCACAGCTTCTTTTGCCAAAATTTTAAAAAAATGATTAAGTGTAAAACACACTACATTTCAAAAGAGTGGAATTTCTTACTGCTTATGCAATTTGAAAGTAAAAGCTCTTGGACTGAGGTTTGCAAAAAAGTAAGAGAAAGCATTTATCTAGCTTAACTTCAGTCAGCTCATAAACCCACGTGATCACCCTTATAAGGAGAGGGATCCCCCCCCCCCCCCCTCTGAGTTAGAGAGATCATCGTCACTTAAATGTCACATTTTCTCAGATAAGCTGCTGAATCTTTGTAAACCTTGATCTAGGACTACTATTTTGATCCAGACATCAAAGAAACATCAAACCTTCATTATTAAAGAGGTTATCCTGTGGATGATAATTTCATAACAATTAATATAAACTTGATTTAAGCTGTCATTTAATTTATGGCAATTATAACTTTTTTTAACATTGTTAATGCACATAATTAAAGAATGCATTTATTAAGAGAATACCAATAATTCTTTTAACTCGTAGACAATTCATAATTATGAAATAAACAAAACCAACAACAATTTTTGTAACTTTTAACCTCTTTGATTATAATAACTTCAGAGGAGGACTAAGATAGGTCACAGCAAACTCATCTTGAAATGTAATGATGAATATGACAGAAACACTAAAATACAATAATAATCACATGCATTTCATTTCCCTGTTCGTCTTTTTCAAACATAAAGCAAGAAATATAAACAGTTGAAAATAATGTTTATAGTTCAAGAAATTCAGTTTGCAAAGTTAAATATAATAACTCACTCTAGACAAGTTACCAGCTAGTCTATAAATAATTTGATGCCTGTCCATTTACATTATTATAATTTTTTTATTACCTGTTTAAGAAGCTGTGGTTTTAGAGGTAACTTATTTTTACACCAAACATATTAATTTCATCACTCAGACTAGTGCATATCTACTTATGGTAATCTCCAATCATGTTATACTATTATATTTAAGTTTTTATTCCCTCATGTCCTTTGAAAATATTAAAGAAGCAATATAAATGCAATTTTTGTTACATCAATATGGTAGGTGTATTCATGGAACATTTACATGTTGTCATATTAATTTAACAGTATTACATTGTTCATTTTTAACATTTGTATGTACTTGTAACTAATCTGTCAGGATGTTTTTAAGGGGTGTCTTGATCATGTTTATAGATTTGTAAAGTGTTTATGAGTGATGGGGGTGTGTATATTTATTAGTGCTACATATATTTTTCAGTTATTAATAATTTTGTATGATAATAACTATCAGCTATGTCACAATTGGAAAAAGGAAAGTTGAATAATTATAAAAGTGCACTTGAATTACTAAAATTTGAAAATGAATAGTGACTTAATTAGTTGTGATGCATTCAAAAATTTTGAATATCTGAGTTTACAGTGCCTGATAGGCTTACTGGGGATTGAAGAGTCCCAATTGACGCTGTATATCAATTTATCTTTTTTATTGTTAGTTGGGGCTGAAAAAAATTTAAAATTGTACATTATTGACTAATTTATAATTTAATGGATTGTTTAAAATGGTTACCATAAAAATAGTTTCAGAAGGATTGAACTTGTTTAGAAAAGCTTCCAAAGATTTTCTAAGGCTGAATTTTTTTAAGTGGAATCGTTTGACATATTCAATTAATATATGTATAATTGTATTCTGTAATAGTTCTGAGACATCAGTCGTACACAAATTTTTCAATTACCTTGTTCAGTTGTGTTAGCATAATTTTATATTTAATAAATAATCTCATATGTTGGCAAAACAAAAACCAATCTAAGTTCACCTGATTAAAAGAAAGGATTCAGTTAGCTTACCTAAGAAAATTGTGTTCAAGCAGCATATAGACACATATAAAAAACACACATATATGTGTCTATATGCTGCTTAAACAAAAATTTTCTTAGGTAAGCTAATTGAATCTTTTCTCCTATTTTGTAAACCCAATCAGCCAAAAGGCTTTTCCCTACAAACTAAGTTCACTTAAGTTTGCCAACTTGAACATCAGATATTGGTTTTATAAAACTATATTTTTTAGTGTGCAATTTGCATTGTAACTCATTTCTAGCTTTTTAATACTCAACAGACTATTATCTCTTTTAATATTTTTACAAAAATATTAAGTACTTAAAGTTCATTTCTTGCCATTTTTATAAATGTTCAGTTTAATGTGTTAGCCCTCTGAAACATTATTTACAGAAATGATTTGCAAGGGTCCCTTATTTATTTATGACCATAACAAATCTTTCATATTCGTTTGGTTTTCAAATATACTCGTTTTTAAATAATCTGAAGCGATGATGATACTAAAAAAGTGTTATCTACCTGTACTTGTTATCTATGATTTTTCAAAGTAAAAAATTATCTAATCATTAACTGATACTGTTCATCACATTTGTTTTTATTTAGTAATGTTATTTTTTCCATGTTAACAACATAGAGTTTTGCAGCTGTGCTATTTGGTGCCCACATGTTTCCTTTGTGATAGTGTTCCCAAACACAATTTTAAACTTACGTTAATCTCAATGTGCAAGGATTTTATTTATATAAGTGCTCTTATCATTGTTGTTTTTTGTGTCTTCCGGCAAATAAGACTGACCTTTATTTCCTGTCTCTCTAGCTTCAAATTTAGTCCATCTACTATTCATTGAAATAATTAATAAATTTAACCCCAAATTAAAATGATCCAAACATCTGAAGTGGCTCTAGAAAGGATTGTCTCTAAGGGGTTGTCTGGTCTTTTGATCTCACTTGCTTGCAAAGTTAGTTATTGTTTGTTTAACTGTCTAGAGAGTATGTGCCGGACAACTTAATTTTTCCTGGAGACTAATAAAATAATCTATTTTAGATTTCTTACTCTTCCTCCATGGTCTTTGCTACTCTGAGAAATATTAAAAGCCTTCAAATTCTAGTTATCTAGATTAAATTATAGTTAAAGTATATTTGTCATAATGATTAATTAATTTGAGTGGCTCTAAGTACTACCCACTGTAACTATCATTAAACCTGGTTTCCGGCAATACACATTATTAAATTGGCTTGGTACACGGTTTTGTGGCTCTCCAAAAATTATAAGTGCCAAAACATAAATTCCATAATCCTATATTATGTTTGCATCCACAAATTTTCAACAAACTTTCTCCATTGGAAGAAATCGCTCATACCTTTATTCTTTATACCACTGTTAATAAATTCCAGTTTTTTATAATTTTAGTTTTGTATGTTTTCCAGCATTAAGATTAAGGTATGGTGGCACCCTCTCTACTTATGAGATAAGTGTTACCATTTTTAAAATCTTTGCTCTCCTTATATTTTCCTCACATGCCACCATATAATCTGAATTAATAATAGCAAGGATGTTTCTTTTCATCCTTTTTTTCTCAGTATTTGTGCATCACAGGAGACATCCCCGCATTAAACAACAATAAAAATCTATGTAGATTGTTACAAGTGTAAAAATATTCTGTGAAAAATGCATTGAAGTTAGTCCAACGCATTTTGAACTATTATTTTAAGTTTACAACCTATGTGTAGTGTAAATTCAGTTTCAATTACATTATAATATATATAATATTGATTTATTATTTGCTTCTAACAAATACACTTACTCAGTAAATTGACTGGCTGCACTTCTGCAAACGCCCAGTGGAACTATTGAATGAAAATTTTCGATCAATTTCATGAATATAACGACTGAAAACTATTGAGATGTACAATTGAATCTACAGTACACTCTCGTTCATCGGAACTAATGTGGCGGACGGCCGGTTCGGATGTCAAAAAATGAATGAAGCGATGAAGCGGAGTCCGTCGTGAGTCATCATTTCCGCCCGTACGGTGACCTATCGTGATTGTATTCACTCTTGTTTTTAAGATAACACAAGAGATTTTATGAAAATAAGGCACTCAAACTTTGAACATGGTAACAATGAACCTATAGGAATAAAAACAACAAAGGAAATAAAGATCCAAAATCGTTATTCTCATATTCCATATTCATATTCCTCTCATATTCCAGCAGTCAACTGACTTCCACGTAACACAGGTGCAGTCGCGACGCGAGACAGACTGAATGATAGTTTGGGAAGCGGTCGAAACGGATGTTCACTTCCTGCCCCCTTCCTCTTTCTATTATTGTATGAATACTTCACGGCCTCGTAAATCACATCGATGTGTACAGATTACGGAAAACGCCTGATGACGTTTGATGCAAAATGTGATACTTCACTGTTGTGCGGATAGAATGAAAGGAAATTGAAGGCGCTAAAATGAAAAAATGATTTATTTCGTAAGAAAAAAAAATTAATAATATCCAGATTTTCAGTTCCGATGTTGCCGAGTCCGATGAACGAGAGTGTACTGTATCTGTAATTCATGAATGAAAATATTGGGTACTGAAAAGATCCAATAACATCTGCCAACACTCAAACCGTAGAATGGTCATGGAGTGGCATAAAAAGTCATTGAAAACTTTACTTAAATCATCTAACATAGCCGATCATCTAGGCCTAGCTGAATACCTCCATAAAAGAAACGTTTAAATGTCGGGAGCTGATCCATTTTTGCATTTTTTTATGTCACAAAAAGTGTGTATATACTGGTAATTGAAAAAGAGGGATGTTGCTTCATATTATGATATTGTTTTAAAGGTTGGATATTTTGTTATAATTTTGCTTGTAGATTATGTTGAACTTAATCATGTTTTGTATTTATAATTTTTAATTAACTTAGTTACAATATCAATACAACAAAATCTTTGTTTAAAAGTTTTACTTCAATTATTTACTCAGATAGGTTATGATACATTTAGTTAGAATAATTAATAATTATAAAATACGATAATTTATCGTTTGAATACGACCATATATAAATCAAATCGATCGATAATTTTCATTCGATAGTTCCACCGGGTGTTTGCGGAAGTGCAGCCAACCGACTCATGAAACACCCGGTAGTATATTGTAGATGAGCAGAACCCCATCGTAATTCACATCAGCCCCTAGGGCTACGTCCGACAGACTTTCAAAGTGTCAATGTTAATCTTATGGAAGAAAGGTATTTTATTGAATCATTAGACAGCTGCTGCAATAACAAATGCTAGCAAATTAGGAAGAACAGGTTTTTCAGTTACAAGATTTTTTAACTTCTTAGGTTCAGATCAACTGAGTTTTTGGTTGAATTTCGATCAGGAGGCAATCTTTAGTTTGAATTAATATACAACCACTTATCTTAAAAAGTTTTAAAAATGCAGTATGTTTTCAAATGAAAACTGATAGATGAAGGAGGTTAAATTAACTGTCTGATTATAATTATTGTCGGACAAGGCATAAATTTTAAAAAATTTTTATCAGTATAAAAGTCAAACTTTTTGCTCTGCAGCTTTTTAAGTGATTAAAATTTGAGGTTGAGCTTTTGGTCAAACCCTAATCAAATTTTGTAGGATATATCCAACCGCATTATTGTCCCAGAAAGGCATCGCTGCAGTAGGATTTTGCAGCCACAAATTTATGCATTTGTTGGTGTGTGTATGAAATTATTCATTTTCTATTTTCCAATCAATTTTTAATGAATGTTTGAAAGAAAGACGACCTCGTAAAAAAAGTGTTTCTTTTCTAGTCACAAGCACAGCTTAAGGTGTATTAAAGATCTCAAAATAAAGTAGTTGGACTAAATTTTGAAAATCAATTTTGTTTACCTAAGTTACCACTTTATTGATTTTAGTATCTTGAACAAGCCATCATGTGCCACTACAGTTATTCAGTACTTATGGGTTTTTTAATACTTTTGACATTAGAAGCATCAAATCAGCAATCATTTAAAATAATTTTGTACTAATTATTTATGTTTCTAGATTATAATTTTGGATTTTTCAATTATATAGTGGATATTTATTGTTAATTAATTGTAAAATAAAGTATTTGTATACATTCGATTAAGTGCATTTGTAATTTAATAATGAAACTGCTTATTTGTTTGCAATGGTTTAGTAAATTGGCACGTAAAAGAATGGCTGTTAGTTTTTACATCCAAATCCCCAAACTGCAATTAATAGTAAGCATAGTTTGCGAGAAAAATATTGCAATAATAATGCAATGGTTCTTGATTACTATGTTTTTTACATGGTGTAGACAGAAAATTTGTCAATAATTTCCCTGACCAGTTACCATCAATTTCCATGAATCAAGAACTTTACTAAAGAATTATAACTTCCACACAAAAATATTACTGCCTAAGCAAGTTAAATCACAGAAAATACTGAAATTTGTATTTACCAGATTATAATGAAACGATTAATTTTTCAAAAGTAAAAGTTTGCATAGTATTCAAAACAAAGTTTCTTGTTCAGATATCTTGCTTCAGGTTTACTAGAAGTGTTCGGGACAGGATGTAACCTACATCTAAATATATATAAATATATCTTAGTAATATATATATATATATATATATATATATATATATATATATATATAGTTTTCTAGACCCCTCGATTGTGGTCCAGTGGGGTATCAAATTACCTGTGATTGTAGTCCACGTGGACCACAATTGGGGACTACAATTGGGGTAGCAAACTACATTTGATTGTGGTCCAGTGCTGTCGCTATAGTTTTGGCATGCCTTTTGCAGTGTTGTCAAGTTTCTGTTTTCTTAGTTAAATGTGGGTGTGTTTGAGTAGTGATTATTAAGGTTAAGCCGAGTTTTAAAACTAGGAATACAACGCAGTTGTTTGCTTGTAATATTGAGCAGGGCGACTATTTTTAAAAATCAATAATAGCAAATATTTTATAGGTTATTCATGTGAGCTCGTTTGCTAAGCTCACTCGCCGTCAGGGTTTAGTTCATTCGCTGCGCTCAACTCGCCTTTTTGGTCAGCTTGTTCGCTACGCTCACTCGCCATCAGGTTTCATTCGTTCGCTGCGCTCACTCACCTATTAGGTCAGCTAATTCACTGCACACACTCGTCACCAGTTTTGTCTCGTTCGCTGCGCTCACTCTACAGGGTGGGTTTTTAATGTCCACCCCTTATTTTTTGCATTTCTTAAGATATTGACTCCCAACCACCACCGACCATTATTGATTAGCGTTCGCTTCTATTTGATGTGGTTCACATTTTTGGCCTCCATCTTGGATCCACCATATTGGAATGCACTTTTATTTTTAAATGTAAAGGTAGGGTTGTGACCCATCATTACAAAGTAGTTTTTTGCGGTGAACACAACGCTTCAATTCATTTTTAATTATCTGTTTTCTTTCTTGAGTTATTAACAGTTTTTTAATACCAAATTTCAAAATGAAAAAAATAAAAAACCCGTTATTTTATTAAATATTTTAAAGGAAGACTTGTTATAATCAGATATCCCTCATGAAAAAGAAGTACTTCTTTTTTGGGGGTTTACATTTCTATCCGCCATCTTGGATTCGCCATATTGGAATGAACTTTTATTTTTCAAATGTAAAGGTAGGGTTGTGACCCATAAATTCAAAATAACTTTTTGCGTTGAACACGATGCAGTGGTCCGTTTCTAATTATCTGTTTATGTTCTCGAGATATTAACTCAATTTTAATTTTTTATTCACAAAACTGGAAATATCTCAAAAACAAAAAACAGATAATTAAAAACGGATTGTGGCATTGTGTTCAACGCAAAAAGTTACTTTGAAATGATGGGTTATAACCATACCTTTACGTTTGAAAAATAAAAGTTTTTTCAATATGGCGGATCCAAGATGGCGACCAAAAATGTAAACCCCATTAAAAATAAGTACTTTTTTATGTGGGATACATGTTTATAAAAAGTCGATATTCTTTAATAAATTTAATATAACAAGGGATTTTCATATTTTTTCATTATGAAATTTGGTATTAAAAACTGTTAACATCTTAAGAACGAAAACAAATAGTTGAAAACGGATTGCGGCGTTGTTTTCAACGCAAAAAAATACTTTGAAATTATGGGTCACAACCTTACCTTTACTTTGAAAAATAAAAGTTCATTCCAATATGGCGGATCCAAGATAGTGGCCAAAAATGTGAACCACATCAAAAAGAAGTAAAAGCTAATCAATAATGTTCGGTGGTAGTTGAGAGTCGATATCTTAAGAAATGCGTTAAAAATTCAGGGGGTGGCATTGAGAACTCACCCTGTATAATTCTCTAATTACCAATCTCCCCTCAGTACTTTAAATAAAACAGCTTTTTTTTATAGAAATAATATTCTTAAACGTAATAATTTGTTCCAATATGAAAATATTGCTTCCATTATAACATATTGTAACTTTGAAGACGTGTGAGGCGAAGCCCTATTTGTGAATATTAATATGAAAATAGTCAGACTTTCCTATATTAGGCCTAAAGAATTAGTATAACAAATTTAAGCACTCTAGCTAGTCGGTAAGTTGAGGAGAATTAGTAATGAATGAGTGAGGGCTTTCTCTTTAATATGTTTAGATATTAAATGGTGCGTCGTCCAAGATTTGCACCTCTTCTCCATAAACGTGGCATTTCATTCACGTATGAAGGTAAACAAAACAACCCATTAAAATAAACAAAACAACAATTTCACAGAAAACTACTGTATTTACGAACAACTGATAGTAACAGTCTGCAGTTAAATTTGATCCTAATAACAGCTGTACAATCAACACTCAGTAAAAAACCCAAATAAAATATTTCTCCTATTAAAATAACATTATAACTTTAAAAGGCCGTATGTCCAATTCGGACCATTTCAGTTTTATAACTTTCCATTGATGAATACTATGATCGAGCAAAATTTAGTGAGGATCACTCCAGCCTACATAAAATAAAAAGCCAGAGTGTAGTATAGGGTTCGCTCAATAGACTTGTGAGTTTTACGCTCTTTTTACATAATATTAGTGTGCGAAAAATAATTTTTTATGAATGAAATAAAGACAATAGTAATAAAGTAATGACGTGTTTGAAATATGATAGTAAGATTATTTTGTATTTATATGTATATGAGTGAGTTTTTTAGCCCAACAGGAAATGGTATCTATGGACCCACAGTTTACCGTGGGATCCAAACCACAATTTCAACGTCATATACGAATTTTTCTAATTATCAGGATGGTCTTTATGGATGAACTAGTATTCACTAGTGCGGACGTAAATTTGTAAACGTATTCCCACTAGGGAATATCGCATCCACAAGCCATCGCTTATAACTATCCACAATTCATGACCTCCGAGTAGCGGGATTACAGGACGTCGCCACCGTCCCATTTACTTTTTCATATTGCTTTTAGGTGCGTGTGTTCCATTTCTCAAAATTTTCCGCCAATTTTCGGATATAGTGGCCAACTAAAAAATTTTTAATTCGAACGCCCAATTTTTTATGTTATTTTTTGGTTGTACATATAATTTTAAGATATTTTGATTATTTGATATTTTCCTTGTAACCTCATACAGTTAAAGAGGTAGGGGCAATTGAAGTTCACTTTTAGTCTAATAAGAATAACATTGGACAATATTTCAATGGAAAATCATTTTTTTTTATGTGTAAAATGTTATGAGCAAAATGTTTCCAAATAATCATTTTAGAACATTTATATTCATGTGCATTTTTTATTTTACTGAAAAGTTTCTGAGATATAGGCAGTGAAAGTTTGGCCCTTGTTATTCTCAAGGTCTCGGTCTGATTCTGGTTATGTTGACTGTCACACGCTATAACCAAAGACAACCTGCACCTCAAAAATCCTAACTGTTGATTGAATACCATTATAAAACAGCATAATTATTTTTACTAAAAGGGTAGTGATTCAAGAATAATGTTTAACTGGAGTCATCATTGCAACCATTACAATATTGTTATCTCTGAGTAGGTTCAAGTAGGCCTAACGCATCAGTGTAAATATAAAATGGTGTTATCAAAGACAAATAAATTAACAAATATATTAATTCTATGAGCAGTCATCTAATTTATATGTACCGTCGTTTTAATTATTTAAAGTTTTCCTTTTTTTTCAATTTTTGTGAAGTGTTTGAGCCCTATAAAACGAGGATTTCCCCATGGCCGCGGCGACCCCTTGGCCGCGGCACCCCCTTAATTGTGGCGCCTGGGGTTGCACCAATCGCCCCGCCCTCAGGGCGGCCCCGATGTTTAGAGACTAATGTCAATTCATAAACATTTCTTAAAACTAAAACTATTTATTCAACCCAAAAATGACATACAAATAAGGGGTTCGTATTTAAAAAAAATGTATTTGTTTGCCATATTGGAAAAATGGTGGAAATTTTCGAAAATTAAAATACACACCTGAAGGCTGCTTAAAAAATTAATGGGGTTCCTCCATGACAAATATACTGTCCCATATGGAATAAAAAAGTTAACTATTTGATCACTTTAATAAACTCACCCAGTATTTATTTGTGGCTTTCGAAATAATGGAAAATGCTTTCCTATTTTAATGCCTAAAGGATTAAAATAAGAAAACTCGATGAAATTGTCTTCTCATCACTCTCCATTTAGACCCTACTACTTGATTCACCTGTTAGTTTTATTAACACCTAGGTACAAAACTCATCAATAAAATGTTCATTGGTCGTCGTGAGTGCAGATTTCATAATCAATGAATCAACAGTTATATTAATGATAATCATCAAATTCTTGCTCTACAATACATTTTGAGCATTTAATATATTTTCAAAGTAAATAATTAATGAATACGAGGTGGCCTATAAGCGAATTTGCACATTTTATGATACAGTATGAGTGAAACTCGCCTTCAGTACGTGAATGTTGATTATAAAGTGACAGAAATCTATTTTGTTTACTACGTGGCTTTTAAAATTCATCTGAAGGTAATGAGCTGTTAATTTACAATTCACATGAAAGAACTTGCAATAAAAGTTGGTCAACATTTTAAAGCACCCTCTAGAAATAAATCAAAGGCAAGGGGGGCGAAGCCCGAAACAATATGACCTTTTTAATTGTGATTCATCACTGCGGTATATCCTAAGCTTTAAAATGACACCTCAATCTTAAAAATCGGTTCAGTAGGTCAAGAGCATTAGGGACGTAACAGACGAAACCCTTATAGAAATAAGAAGATAGATAGATGTTTTATAGTACTGATTTTAAATCCATATACTTACACCATACTTCTCAAGCAAAAGGTGGCAGTATGATCGTGTAACTGACAGTTAGTTTTAACAACGCCATTTGAAGTTATTTTCTATCTCACAATGATCGAAAGGGTAGTCATATTCAATGTATACAATGAAACATAACCTATGTCATTTATTTAAATGTAAATTTAAGTTGATTATAACAACAAAACTAAACGGGGTTTCTTAAAATATATATATAAAATATTAAAATATATTAAAATTAAAATATATTAAAAAATATTAAAATATATACGAATATGTTTGTAACGTTCACTTCATATGTCAGATTTAAACGATCTAACGACTTTTTCCAAAACATCAAGTCGAGTCGACTGTTAAAAAGTCTGTTCAAAAAAATACTCGATGCTCCAGTACTCGCACAACCCTAGTTAAATATAAAAAATAAAATTTTCATTGGCTCAGGTAATGAAGGTTAGAGAGACAATCACTGATTGTAGTAGGGATTGAAAAATGCCAAGGAATAAAAAGTTATTAACATTTTGAAATAAACCAAAATCAACATTAAAATAGGGGATTTCCTGTACAAAACTTGGCAATCACAAAACCCCAATTTTGGGCGAGGACGTAAATAGAGTAAAAATAGAGTAAGGAAATGACAATACGACAATCAGCTGTTAAATTACCAGCCACACAGCAGGTATTAACACTTATTTAATACGTTAAGGGTTTTTATTTGTGTTGAGAACTCCTCCAACAATTTTCAAATGATTTTTTAGTTTTTTTGGTGTCGTTGGATAGGGCTTGGTCTGTAGTTGTTTCCGCCAAAAAACTGATGTAATCGGACTGAATATAAAGGCGCTATTTACCATTGAAATCTCAAAATTTCCCATCAAAATAACATTGGGTTTGACTAAAGCATTTTAAACATCTGTTAATAATCAGCTGTAAACACGTGTAGTTATTGGTGATAACAGATATTCACATTATTGGATTGGTCGGATGTCATTGATTTAGAGCTAAAGTAACATTTACTGTATTAAAATAAATTGATCGAATTCGAGCAACACATACACTAGTTTCTTTTAATCCTATACTATAATACGAGCAATGTCTGAAGGGATGTGTGTTCCACGATCTCGAAATCCAGCGGGTGGACTTTGCTTAAACTTTGCATTTAATAGTGTTTTGTCCCAAAAATAAGTTTAGAAACAGCCTCAATCCCAAGAAAAAATTTGGTCTAAATTTAAGTTTAAAAATCGTAATTTTTAACATTGGTCTTATGGGTTGCTATTTTGGTAACAAAATAACAACTAAAAGTAAAAAAAATAAAGGAACATTAATTTTAAGCAGTTTTTAACAGCTGTTATCTGTGAAGAGTCTGGTGTAGATTTAATAGCTTGATTACCACGACACTATAATAAAAGTGAATTAAAATCAACGAGCAAGGCTCGGTAACCTGGTACTAAGTACTACATGTTAAAATGAACAGATGATGCATACCGGCACACCAATTACTTAACTGTTTTAAAGATATAAATGTATAGGTAGATTGTATTTGCTTGTTACGTATGATTTTAAAAGGGAAGTAACTTGATCAAAGTTTACAGAAATACATTAAAAGAGTTAAAAAATCATAAATTACAATAAAATTAGTCAGATAATAGCGACATTTTGGACGTTGCTTATTATTGTAATTATTATTTTAATATCTTTTAAAGTGTGAGGTAATTGATCAAAGTGAATGGAGATATTCTGAAACAGAATAAAATTTCCTATAAACAGTTATTATGCAATTTTTCTATAAAATACTGATGGAAAGAAGCCTAAACTTGCCAATAAATATTTACACTTATAAAATAATGCCATTTTAATATATTCTCCAAAGAATCCTTGGTGGAGACGTGCAAGTTAAACTTGATGACATAGACTTGAGGGTGAGCAACACTGCTAAGACTTTGGGCGTCATTCTTGACAGTGGTCTCACTTTCACTGATCATATCACTCACGTTTCTCAGCTGGCTTTGGGTAGACTTCGGGGTCTTTACAGATGCCGGTCAATTATACCTCAGGCAGCCAAATTGAGGCTGGTTCAGTCTATTGTCCTTTCAGTGCTTTACTATTGCTTCCCTGCATACGGAAACGGCATATCCAATGAAGAAATGTGCAGAATCCAAAGGCTACAGAATACCGCTGTGCGATACATCTACGGCCTTCGGAAACGAGAACTCCTGCCTTTGCGAGTGCTGCCGGACTTATGCCATCAGCACTCGTATGCCGTATGCAAACATGCTCTCTTGTTCATAGGGTATTGGTTTCAAATGAGCCAATTTACCTGCTAGAGAGGCTTGTTACCCGTGATCGGATGTCTCAGTGCCACACCCGACAGGACAAAAAACTTCACTTCCCAAAAGTGAAGTTGGAAATTGGGCGTAGAAGTTGTGCATATTTTGGGCCTAATTTATATAATGACCTCCCCTGGGACCTCAAAGAGTTGGGAGTCCATGCCTTTAAAAAAAGATTAAAGGACTTTTTTACTTAAATGTAAATCTTCTGTATTATTGTAAATATTAGTTACATTTTACATACATACATATTAGTTTAATTTTCGTTAATGTTAGATGACAAGAGTTATTCTGTAAAACAGTATATGTACTGAGAACCGCTCAAAAATAAAGGCATTTTAATTTATTTATTTATTATTATTTCTTAAAGCAAACATGTGATTTTACTTTTGCACCATAAATCTTTAAAAAATGAAACTTTCATAATTATTCGCACCTCTCCATGGATGAAGCATTTCAACGACCCATTTATTAATTAAAATCCATCCAGTATAACTGTAGATTTAGTTTTACAAAGTTTGATAAAAATATCTTTAACTCATTTTTTTCTCATCAACATAGGCATAAACTCGAAGGTTGCTTAGTATTTAGCAAATAACTTTTAAATAGTGAGAGAATAACTAAAGTAGATGGTAATATTCTGGGAAAAATTAATTTTCTCAGAAAAAGTTATTATGAAATTCTTGGAAACACTCACTAACGGGAGAAAAATACTTTCCTCCAATTAAATAAATGTGGAAACCCCAATTTGAATATTTTTCTTGTATACAACATGTGTTTGTACTATTTCACCATGAATATTTACAAAATATTTAGTATGTCTTTGATATTTAAAAATCTCAAACTTTCATAATTATTTACACATAGACGGATGAAGCTTTTCAACGACCTATTTATTGATGAAATCGGTCCAGTGGAACTGTAGATTTTGTTAACACTGTAACTGTAAGGAAGTTAAAACTGTAAAAAGTTTAATAAAAATGTATCTGAGGTTGCTTAGTTTTTAGCAAAAAAAAATTTAATTGATGAAGGAATCGACTAAAGTACATGGTTATATTCTGAAAGGGAATATAATTTCAAAAAATTGGAAAGTTGGAAAAAATTGGAAATTGGCTATGAAGTTCTATGAAATACGGGTAATAGACAGCCAAAAGTATAATTACAAAGAACTATAACCATTGCAAAGAAGTATAATTAACTTTTAATATGAAGCAATTTTTATGTATTTCTTACTTAGGTAATACTTGTGTTTACACAGTAAAACTTAAAAAAAAATAATATTAATTATTTCATATTAACTTTCAAAATTATTTGCACATCTAGACAGACAAAGCTTTCCAACAAACTATTAATTAATAAAAACGGGCCAATAGAACTGTATATTTAGTTCTATAAAGTTTAATAGAAATATCTCTAATTCAGTATTTTCTCACCTCTATAAATTTGGAGTTTGCTTAGCTGTTTGCAAATAACTTTTTAATAATGAGGAAAGGGACGAAAGTAAATTGTAACTTTACAATTAAAACTATCCCTAGCAAATATAAAGGGAGATTGTAAAATGATAAAAAACTTTAAAAAATCAGGTAAAGTATTTACCTGTTCAATAAATGTTCTTTATAAAAATACTCTGTAATTAAATACGTTTAATTTGATTTTTTTATTACCTTGCAGCATTAGAAAATTAGTTTTTTAAAACAATTTCTTTCTTGAAAATCAATAAAATAACCATTAAGGAATTTCACAGGAAATAAAGCATGTATGTACTATTTTTCCAGAGGCCGTTGTATTTAACCACAACGGGCTCTGTTGCTATAAATATTATAAAATTATCATAAAAATTTAAATATTATCATTAATTAATGACAAAATTTACCATGCATTGACAATAACGTTTTTATAAATATTTTTGTTTTATATTCAAATTACCAAACAAAAAATAATATTAACATTTCGTACAAAAATGTTATAAGTTATTAAAAATTAACTAGTCTAAAGTAATTTATTCAAAAAAAGTTTGAAATTCAAACTCAGAATTGAACAGCTAGACAAATAATAATATGTTATCACATAGGTTAATTGCAGTCTTGAGGGCTATGAAATATGGCAACGTTGCAAATGGACCACAATTGAAATATATAAACTGGACTACAATCGGTGGAAAATGATGTACACACTGGACCACAATCAGTGGTATTTTGCTGCCTGACTTTATACAATGGCGGTGGACTACAATTGAATGTGAAGTGACAGACGAAAGTATGAGAAACTAAATGAATATATAAACATCAAAACTATATACATTAATAAAAAGGTCTTTTTTAAGCATGAATACACTAAAAAAATTCATATATACCATTACATTTAAAAAATACATGAGAAAAACCCGTGGACCACAATTGAATGTAGTTTGATACCTGGACCACAAACGGGGGATCTAGGTGAATATATATATATATATATATATATATATATATATATATATATATATATATTAAGAAATTTAAATTTTATATATTAAATTTATTAAATTTATATATATATATATAAATTTGAAAATTGAGTTTTGTTTGTAGGGCTACTAATATTATTAATACAGGGTGTTTCAGAACTCCCTACCAATATCTTAGGCCATCCCTTATGAAAAAGTTTGTATCTGGCCAGATATAAAATTCAGATCTGGTTTTCATCCCATAAAAACCCTATCTGGCCCAGATCTGGCAAATCAGGTTCAGATCTGGAAGCCAGATCTGCCAGATCTGGCTCCCAGATATGCCAGATCTGGCTCCCAGATCTGAACCTGATTAGCCAGATCTGGGCCAGATATGACAGATAGGGTTTTTATGGGATGAAAACCTTATCTGCCAGATCTGGTAGATATGAATTTTATATCTGGCCAGATACAAACTTTTTCATAAGGGTTGTTCCTGGGTTAAAAACATATCTAAATATCATATTTAAATTGTCCGGAAGTATTAAGTTACTCACACAGCCGCCATTTTGTTTTTTACACATGATAAGTTTTACTTCCGTAACAGATGGTTGTATTCAGATCATATTTGGTATAAATCTTTATCATACCAATGTACATTTACAAGAAAAAAATTAATTTTTTCCATTGTATATTTTCAAAATGGCGGCCATTTTAAATTTCAAACTCAAATATCTCAAAATCGGTAAATTTTATAAAAATTTCACGACAAAAAAAAGCTGTAAAATTAAATTACCTAACCAATGGTGCCAAGTTTGTAAGTGTCGGACAACAAATAACGGAGTTATTGCGATTTTTCTTCATAAAAACATTGATTTTGCTGTTAAAATGGCCTTATTTGCATTAAATTCAATGCAAAATCCATGTTTTTATGAAGAAAAGTCACTATAACTCCGTTATTTGTTGTCCGATCCTTACAAACTTGGCACCATTGGTTAGGTAATTTAATTTGGCAACTTTTTTGTGTCTTGTACAATTTTTATAAAATTTACCGATTTTGAGATATTTGAGTTTGAAAATTTAAAATGGCCGCCATTTTGAAAATATACAATGGAAAAAATTAATTTTTACTTGGAAATGTACATTGGTATGATAAAGATTTATACCAAATATGATCTGAATACAACCATCCGTTACGGAAATAAAAATTATTATGTGTAAAAAACAAAATGACGGCTGTGTGAGTAACTTAAGAATTCTGGACAATTTAAATATGATATTTAGATATGTTTTTAACCCAGGACAGGAACAATGCCCTAAAATATTGGTAGGGGGTTCTGAAACACCCTGTATAATCATTTTAAAACAAACTACCCTTATTCATTTTATAACATTTTATTTTATGGATAAAATAAATGTTATAAAAGGAAAAAGGGTACTTTTAAAAAATATATATATACATGCATAGTATATATATTATGTGTAATAGTATATTAATAATATATATAATATCTATCTATATATATGGCATCTATGTAAAAAAATAACGAAGCTATTTTAATAAACTCTTCACTGTTAGATAGATTATAAAATTTTCAAAGCAGTTTCAGTGCTATTTTGTGTTAAAATTTTGAATGTTACTAAAATATCAGGCTCAAAAATATTAATCTTTTTTTTTTTGATTGAGTGTTAAATCATAAATATTCAAGTTTTTGGGCTGACAGTTTCCCAAAATTTGCAAATTTCTCTGGGAAGAAATTATTAGAGAGTTTTTGCACACAACGGTAAATGAATACAGTAAACACTGAACGCTATTTAGATAATGATGGATTTAGGAACTTTTGCTGTTTGAAGGGACAAAAGCTCATTGAAAAGTGATCAATAGTAACCATTAGACTCCATTCATACAGTTAAACTATCCTGTGCAACGTAATATACGTAAATTTCCCAACTTAAAAATAGCGTCTAGCGTTTACCGTAAGATTTACCGAATGTTGCAAAAACTCTCTAATACTGATCTATGAATCTATACTTACTTAATACGCTAAGGGTTGTTTTTGTGTGTGTAGAGAACTCCTCCTACAATTTTCAACCAATTTTTAAGTTTTGGTGTCGTCGGATAGGGCGTGGCGGTCTGTAGTAAATTCTGCCAAAAACTGATGAGAATCAGACTGAAATTAAAGGCGCTATCCACCATTGAAATTTCAAAGCTTCCCATTAAAATAACTTTGGGATTGAATAAAGCATTTTAAACATCTGTTAATGTTCAGCTGTAAATACGAGTAGTTTTTTGTGATTACAGATACTCACAATATTTAATTGGTCGAATGTCATTGATTTAGAACTAAAAGTAACGTTTATATTGTATGAAAATAAATTGCTCGATTTCGAGCAACACATATACTAGTAAATTTAATTATAATTATTCATGTAAAAACAAAAAAAATATTGAAAGGTAATAAAAGTTTGAAAGGAAATATTGACTATTAAGCCAACCACATTCATGCGTAACATATATTAACACAAAAATTATGTAACTGTTGGTATTTTTTTATTGAAAAGAAACCTGAACTCCTAAAAAGTATTATCACATGGAAACATTCCTTCTTTAGGTTTATTAAAAATATTATGGTCTTTTTCTAAATAGGAAAAGCTTAAAAATCACATAAATCGACAAATAAATTGACATAAATCACATGTTCGTCACATAAATTGACAAATAACCTCAAAACAGCTGGATAGCCAAGGAGAAGAAAGGGTGTACTTTTCCAAAAGCATTAAACTCCGTAATAGAAGATGAAGAAGAGTTCCCTTCCCAAAAAATTGTTGTATTTAAGCTATAAATGTGATTTTAAGATTTATTTTAATATAATCAAAGTTCTTAAATCTTTTGGTTTTTCAATTTTGGGAGAACAAGCTTTGGATTGTGTTCCATAAAGAAAAAAAACTAATTATCAAGGTGTAGTAGGTGAGATTTAACTTATTTATAATTGACATATGATTAAAATACTTGCTTTGTACTTTTACAAAGCTTGTAAATAAATTTACCTGAGACAAATTTTTATTTTGGATTTCACCTTAATTTATGATTTTGTATTTAAAATCATATAAGTTTGACAGCTTTGGCAACCTGCACTGGACAACAATATTTTGGAACTGAGCTACACTTGTATCTCCAAGTTAAGAAATTATTTTACGCACTGGGTGTTGTAATCCCTCATTGCAAAATATATTTTTTAATCATTAAAATTATTCCTCTCTTATTATAATTTTTTATACTGTAAATGTTTTTTGTAAAAAGTTCAATTATAATGCTTAATGGCTCATAATCATCATATTGTTATGTACATTTTTGCAAACAGAGTAGACTGTTTTTTATTCTAATATTAAGAATATTTATTTATATTCTTAATATTACCTTATATATTAATATTGCCTTATAAGGCAATTTAACATTTTAACATACAAATGCGAAGAGTCGGCTTTTTACAGTATACACCATTCAGTTGTCTTGATTGGCCAATAGACATTGAAAGAACTTGAAGACATTGAATCCAGTTGTTAATGTTTTAATAAAACATAAGTTGAACTTTTAGAAGGTTTTGTTGTGAGTAGGGTCAACAAACTTCAGGATATAATCAATAGATTGCATTCACTCATTCGGGTCATCAAGCTTTCATTTTAAAATTAAACAAAAAAAGTGTTGTAATGAAAACAAAGCAGACTTTTTCCAAATCAACATCAACATGCTCTTAAGGATGTTATAATTTATGTCAGTTCTAATCTCCCCGCACCTTTTTGGGCACACCTCTGTTTTTCCAAATCCCTTGGATAAAAAACATTAACTTCAGACCACTTCCATCACTAGTTGTGAATAGCCAACAGTTTTTCTCCTCTTTTTCGTAAACATACGTATTGCAGTTCGTTAACCAGTGTATGTTCCATGGTTTAACATAACATCTGGTATGACATATATGGTATGAATAGATCGATGGTATTCTGTGTTATTCTTCACAGATGTTAAACTTAAAAATCAATCAACTTCATCCCCATGTTCTCCATAAGAAAAGTTTATTTTTCATTTTTTACCGATTTAAAATAAATATTTTCTAAATACTAATAAAACTTGCGAATACAGGTCAGAAAACGTTTGTTTTGGTACAACCCGCATGTAAATCGGCCAGGTGGAAGTCTCAGGCGAACTGTCCATAGGTATTTTTTACCTTACTGTTTTAAATATAATAATAAAGATGAGCAACATTCTATGTCTTCGCATGAATTCGAAAATGAATAATTATGTACCTAGTTTGATTAAAAATTAACGTTACCAGACTTTTGTACTTATATAAATCCCACATTTAGCCATGTTTTTAAAATAGAATAAGATGAAAATAGAGTCAGATTCAATATGATAAGGGATTTATGTAGAAGAAAAATTTAAATTAGTTTACATATATAATGCGTACTCTGAACAGCAGGTTGACTTAGAACTATTCAAAAAATTTATAATATTTGAAAAATTGCCATTGGTCTTTATTACTATTTGATATTGAGCAGTGCATGTGTTACAGTTTTTATTCGTTGTTGCCCTTACACCTTCAACATGCTAAGGCTTTTGCTAATAAGATTAGAAGATTCATCCTTGCTGAAACTGTATTAAACCAATGAATACAGAGTCTTTTAAGAAGAACAGGCCCCATGTTAAATATTCTGCCGTTTTTAGCGAATTTCCCATAGGGAATAAGCTATTACCGTAGGTCTCATGGTTAGACCTAAGCCCGGGACCATGTTACTTTTTCGTTTTAAGGTGCCCAGAGACCAAAAGTAATAGTCATTAAAATTTATATATATATATATATATATGTATATATATATATATGTATATATATATATATATGTATATATATATATATATATATATATGTATATATATATATATATATATATATATATGTATGTATGTATGTGTCCCTAGGCACGATAACTCTTGTAAAAAAGGTCCAATCGACACCAAATTTGGTAGAGATGTGTAATCCTACGTTTATTCGGATGAGTTCGTAAACCAGACATATCATCCCAGGACAACTTTAAAACTAGTTTATACTAGTTGCGAAGTTGACATTGGGTACAGCAAACGAAGTTGTCATAACACTGTGGTAAGTCTTTTGGCTGTCCACTATGACAATTTCCCTTTCTTCAAACCCCATTCATGTTCAAGACAGCGGGGGGTTAATGCGAACTGCATGGTTAATCCCTAGCTGGAATATATGTATACGGCAGGGGGTGAGTAGAAATGCTATGGGCATGGAAACCCCTAGCCATGGAACATATGTTCAAGACAGCAGGGGGAGAGGAGTGCGACGGGCATAGAAACCCCTAGCTGGAACATGAGTGGACAATCTGTCCCGTGCCTCACCCTTTCTCTTCCTTCAATATCCCATCCTTCCGGGGGCTTGCGCAAAATGCCCATTAAGGCAGATGTGCTCAACGGTTCGGCCGGGGTCTCCTTATCCACCAATAACAACAACAACAACCAGACATATCGACCTACCGGAAGGGGTAGTTTTGTGGGGTTTTGTACCCAAAAATGGGTTTTTTGCATTTTTCACATGTAATTTTAAAAATTTTAATTTTTGTTTTGACCATTGGATTTAGCTAAAAAAAAATAGAAACGTTATATTCATCAAGTTTCATCAGTGTTTGATGGTTGAGTTACCTCGTTTGACACCTAGAAGCATGCTTCTAGGTGTCAAACAAGGTAACTCAACCATCAAACACTGATGAAACTTGATGAATATAACGTTTCTATTATATGTACTAATGAATCTTGTATAATGAATATGAATAATGATGTCTAAAAAAAACACACAATTTAGTATTTTGAAGCTTTGCTCTATCTCCATTGGTTACCGAGATATTAAAAAGTCTAAAGGCAGTACATTATAAATTTTGAAGCTCCAATGTTAATCTTATGGAGAATAAGGATGTGTTAATATTTCACTTATTAACCAATATTTTTGGATGAAACTTGGTATTTAGCATTATTTGTTTGAGATTCATCCATTTATGGTAAAAAATCTTGGTTTTTATGCTTATCATGGCAGCAAACCTGCATACTCTTTTCCCATGTTAATCATATGGAGAATAGGCAAAATCCTTTAGAAATGGACAGATATTGATGAAACTTAGTATATGGCTTTATATGGTCGAAATAAATTGTTTTAGGCCTATGCTAAAAACCTACTTTTGGTGTTCCCCATGGCAGCATACCTGCATACTCTTTTCTATTTATCATAAGGAGACTAGACATTTATATTTCCCTATTTATGAGCATGTGATGACATTTGGTTTACAGGTTTATCTGGTCAAAATTAATATTACTAATTAGGAAATTCGCTGAGTACGCAGGTCTGCTGCGACGGGGTGTATTTTTAATTGGGCAACTCAACACCTGGCTGCACTGAGTGTTGACTGTTCCAACTGCTCTACGCGCCCCCACACCCCTCATTGTTGTAATTAATTGGGAATCTCACCACCAGGTTGCGTCGAGAGTTGGCTGTTCCAACGTACGGACTACACACAGCTGGCTGTTCTAGTTACACTACATCCCCCCTCCAGCCACCGCCGCTAAAGCACCAATTCTAAATTGAGTCGCCCAATTCCATAACTCGTTATGTCCAACAAAAAAAATTGGGGTTTTTGCACCATTTGATAGCTGGTTGCCATGGTAATACATTTCAGATGTATAAAAGTTCCAAAAGTCGTGTTTTCCTATTTAAAATTCACTTTGAAAACCAGATACAGTTCCAGAACTCGTCAAGTCCAAGTCTAAAATTCTTCCATAAGCCTTTATGTCCACTTCACAGTTACTGGACCAAAACTCGTTAAGTCCTAATGCATGTCATTTGTCATATGGTGATTCAGTTCCAGTAGTCGTTTTGTCCAAAATAAATCGGACTAATACAGTTTTAACATTCTTAGTTTTGTTGGGAGCGCGACAAAGAAAATATTTTACAATTTATCAAGCAGGTTTTGACGTTGACGCCATAACCACGGGGCTTCGTACTCCCAACAAATAATGATAAATGTTTTGAGATCAGTAGAGGTCGCAGTATACAATGCGTACTGTACTGTGTAGCACACAAGAGCGGAAAAGCGGCATGGCAGGAACAACCTTCCTCCCGAACGGCGCGCCAACGACTAATCCCCACTACGGGTCCATCTCCCCCCCCCACATCCCCTACGTGCTTGAGCACAGTTTACTTTTACAATGCACAACCGCATTATTAGCGGTCGAAAATGAACACAAAAATAGTTCTGCCATTGTTTCATTGTTATGTTGCAAATGCGTGTCTCAAATCGTCAAATTCCTATGGCATTGGGTTTGTTTATTTGGTGATTCATATCCTCGGGAGACGTGGGGGGGCGGCGCAAACATCTCTCGGGCCCATAGCGCGTCACATACAAACCACGGGCCTGTGGCCACTTGATGTTCGGTGGTTTGTAGACATTTACAATGGTAGTCTCAGATACTTTAACAGCAACAGTAAATATGCTGTTCACAAAACTTTTGTGGGAGACTGATACGTTGTCCATGAATTGCCTAACGTAAGTCGCCACGCCATAGACCCTGTGTCCAGTGGCGAAGCGTGCGGTCATCTCTGGATTCGGCAATGACCAGGACAAATTAAAAATCAAATCAAATCAAAAATTCCTTTACTACCATGAACTTGTACAAACAAGCATTGGATGCGTCATACAATTGAAATTGGAATAGCATAATACAATTAAATAAATGAATTAAGGTAAACTAAAAATAAAATAAACTAACACAAGTTATCTTACTTAGTTAAATACATAAATTGAAAACTTAACAGACTGACTTGAGAACTTGTCTAAGATGGTGCAAATTTATCACAAAACTCCTGCAGAGAGTAAAAAGCATTCGTAGTGAGGTAGGCCTTAAGTTTTACTTTAAAATTTTTGAGTTCATGTATTTCTTTAATTTCATTTCGCAAAAACTTTAATAAGTGCCTTCCTGCTGGAAGAGGTAATTTTCCATGCATCTCTAATCTATGAAAGTCTATGGTTTGTAGTCGGTGCCTAGTGTAATAAGAATGTTGGGGTGTTTGGTGTAAGGACAAATTTTGTTTTTTGTAATATTCAAGGGTTAGTTAAATGTAAATACATGGAAATGTTAAAATTTTAAGTTGTTGGAAAGCCGATTTACATGTATCCTTCTGTTTCAATTTGGCTATTACTCGAATAATTTTCTTTTTTTGAATTTTGAAGATTCTCTGTTGGTTTTTTAAAGATGAATTCCCCCATAACTGAACACCGTATGTCATATAACTATAACAGTACGCATAATATACAGAAAGAAGTACATTTTGGTCACATAACTGTGACAGTCTCCATAAAAGAAATTTTGAAGAATTTAATTTTGAAATTACAAATTCAGTGTGTGTATTCCATCTTAAGTTGAAGTCTATGTTAAGGCCTAAAAATTTTAATTCTGCTACATCATCAATTTCACCATCATCAACCATTAACTTTAACTGAATTAAATTTCTAGACTGCAATGTGTGAAAAAATCAGAGCTTTGGTTTTAGAAACATTTAAGGAGAGGTTAATTTTTGCCAAATATTGAACCAGAGTATTTATTTCAAAATATATATGCTGTTCATAGTTTGAAAGATCCATGTCATCGGGCCTAACAAATGATAAGGTGATATCATCTGCATACATAGTTGAGGTTGAGAGTTTTAAAACTTTAGAAACATCATTAATATACAGAAGAAAAAGAACTGGACCTAAAATGGAGCCTTGAGGGACTCCATAGTTCAATGTCACAGTAGATGAAGTAATTGGGTATGAAATATTTTTAATGGTTGAATCTATCTCCACATATTGAACCCGCTCTAACAAATATGACTCAAACCATCGGAAAGTAGGGCCTCTAATACCCTAATCATGTAGTTTATCCAAAAGAATGTTGATATCTACACTGTCAAATGCTTTACTCAAATCAAAACATACAGCTACCGGATGTTTTTTCCCCTCCAAGACAGTAACAACCGTAAAAATTACATCATTAATTGCATCTATTGTTGATTTGCCTTTTTGAAATCCGAATTGTTTGGGGTCAATTATTTTGAATTTTAAAAGAAAAGATAATAGTTGGTCTAAGACTATTTTTTCAAATACTTTTTTTGCTATTTTAATTAATAAATTAATAAAATAATTAATAAATTAATAAAATTAATTAATAAATTAATAAAATTAATTTATTAATTTTACCTGGTGCAGGCGAATTTTGACCGGAAGGCGAGGTCTATGGATGTCAAAGTAGTTTGTGTGCGTTGTGTAGTGTTGTGAATTAATTATCCTGTGTCCTATATCCTGTGATGTTGCCCCTCGCACTGTTCTCTAAGTCTTCCACATGTGTTTCTTGTAGTCAAAAGTCAAAAGTACCTTTATTATATAATTCTTCAAGAATTACAATAGTGTCAAATGGTTTGTTTTAAAATTTGTTGATTGTTGGTTTACAGTAGGTCTTCTCTCCTCTCAAGAAATTCATCTAGGGTGTAGAAAGGTCTTGCCGTCAGCCATATCTTCAACTCCGTCTTGAGGTTGTTCCCAGTAAGGTCTCTCATGGATGCAGGTAGGTGGTTTCGTAGCTTGCAGCCGCTGTATGATGGTTTTTTCTCCGCAAGAGTCGTACGGTGAACTGGCAAGTTGAACCTTGAACCGTGACGTGTGTTGTATGAATGGAAGTCTCTGTTCCTTGGTGGTTGTATTTTGTCCACATGCAGGATACTTTCTTGAATGTACAGAGATACAACTGTCATCATTTCGAGGTCCTGAAATGCCTGTCTGCAGGTTTGGCGTGGTGCAAGGTTGGCGAGGATTCTGACAGCTTTCTTCTGCAGGAGGAGGATCCGGTTCATGTTTTGTGATGATGTTCCTCCCCACACTAGTAGACCATAGCGGATGTGGGATTCTTCTAGTGAGAAATAGGCAGTTTTAGCTGCTGCTAGTCCTGCAATCCACTTCACTCTTCGAACAACATAAATACTTGTGCTGATTTTTTTGCACAACACATTTATGTGTTCGTTCCAGGTCAACTTGCAATCAAGCGTAATGCCGAGGAATTTGGTCTGAGTTGCTTCTGTGAGATCTGCTGCATTTTTTACTATGTCTTTCTTTGTTGAAAAGTGCATCTGGGTTGTCTTGGATGGATTAATGGCCAGATCATTTTTCCCACAATATTCTATTGTAATATTCATGGCCCTTTTTATGCTTAGTGAATGTTCATCTGTAGTATTGTTGCTGATTAAAAGGGTAGTGTCGTCTGCATACATTACTGTGGTTGTGTTTTGGGTCAGCATTTCATTTGGGAAATCGTTTGTTAGTAAAATGAAGAGTATTGGGCCCAAGACAGATCCCTGAGGTACTCCTCTTGTCAGTGGTTGAGCTTTGGAGCAATAAGTGTGTGCCTGGTTTTGTATTGAGGGTTGTAGCTCAACAACTTGTGTGCGGCCTTCAAGATAACTTTTAAACCATTTATTAGCCAAGCCAGTCACTCCCAGGCTCTCCAGCTTGCTACACAGCAGTTTATGTCCGAGGCAGTCAAACGCTTTGCTATAGTCCAAGAATATAGCAGAAACAAACTGTTCATTATCAATTTGTTCAATAACAAATTCAATCAAGTCTGTTAGGGCCGTGGTAGTAGATTTAGTTTTTAGGAAGCCATGTTGTTTTCCAGTTAGCAAGCCATGTTGTGTTAGGTGTTTCATAAGTCTGGCAAGAACGATTTTTTCTATGATTTTGGAAAAGGTGGAGACTAGAGTTATTGGTCTGTAATTTTGGAGCTCTGTAGTTGAACCTTTTTTGTGTTTAGGGTATACTTTGCTAGTTTTCAGTGTTGAGGGGAATTCACCCTTTTCAAGTGATTTATTTATTATACTGACTAAAGGAGCAATGAGTTCGTCCATGCAGTGTTTTACCATTTTGGATGAGAATTCATCAATACCAGCAGAAGATTTTGGCTTTAAACTGTTTATGATATTTTCAACTTCCTTAGCATTTGTTGGAGTTAGAACTAGAGTTTCTGGGCATAATATTTCTGGGGAGTTAGTGTGTTCTATTTTGTCTTTAGTATCTGTGTTCAGCATCAGAGTTGTATCTGCAATTTTGGAGAAAAAAATGTTCAAGTGTTCAGCTATCGAAACTGGGTCGCAAACTATTTTTCCATCTATTTTCATTTTCATTTCTGGAGCTTTTTCCTGTTTTGCTCTTCTGCCAGTGTTGATTACTTGCCAGAGTGCTTTTGGTTTGTTATCAGATTGTTCAATGAAGTTTTGAGTTGATAACTGCCTAAGGTTCCTTAAGTGTAAGTCATAGCTTCTTTTTTTGTCCACCATGTCTATTTTATCATCAATTTTCCCAGTCATCTCAAACTTGTAAAGGGCTGTTAGGTATACACTCTTCAGTGTACGAGATTCTTCATCGTAAAACCTTTTTTGTTTCTTTTTGTTTTTATTTTTTACTTTCCTCAGTGGGCAAGTTGTGTCTAAGGCCAACTTGAGCAGGTGATTGAAACTATCGAATGCGATGTCGGTGTCAAAGGCTTCATGTACTGTTTTCCAGTTTTGTTCTGAGAGGAAGTATTTCAGGTTTTGTAGGTTTTGGTTACTTATTGTCCTCCTTGTAGTGGTTTGAGGTTTCCTGGTTTCATGCATTAAATTTAATTTTCAAAATTGTGCTGTGTGGTCGGACAGGCCTGTTTGTATTACATAAGCTTCTATATCCTGTTCTGGTACGTTGTGGCATACACAGTCGATTGAGGTGGCTGTGTTGTGAGTTATTCTAGTGGCTGGTAAAGGATATCTTGTGATGGCATGAGTATCTAGTTCTTGCTCTAGTAGTTCATTTTTATGGTTTCTTTCTAGTCTGTCAATATTTATGTCCCCTACAATCAAGGTCGTTATTTTATAGGCTTCGTGGATCTCAAGTATCTCTGACATAATTTCAATAGCTGGCTTCACATCTCACCTGGGGGTCGGTATATTCCTAGAATTTGGAGATCTTGCTTTTTGGTTTTGAGTTTCACCATTGCAGCTTCGCACACAGATTCTTGACTAACAGTGGAGATGTCGATTTGTTGGATGGAATTAACAAATTCTTCCTTTGAGTAGAGTGCCACACCCCCGAGTTTGTGCATTTCTCGACTGAAATCTGCAATTAAGACATACCCAGGTATCTTGGTGGCTTCAAGTTCTTTATTGCAGAGGCCATGCTCTGTCAGTATAAGTATACTTGGGTTAGTCTCCTCAAGTAGATGATTTAGCCTTTCTACTTTTTTTGTTAGTTCTCTTATATTTTGATGGAGGATCGTTATGTGATTTTCTCTTTCTCTGTGTATTACAGTTGCTGGTTTTTTGATGGACTCTCTTCTAAAAAATTCAGATTCTCTTCCGATAAAAAATGTGTCTGTTCAACTTGGTGTACTTCTGCTTGAATTTCAATCTGCTGTTCAGATTCCTGTGCAGATTTTTGGGGTGAGAGAGGATGAGCGTTTGATACTGTGGTGGCTTGCTGTGTATCTGGCTGTGCTTTCATTGGAAGAGCTGGTGTAAGATTAGAAAGATGTGCAGTTGACTGAGTTTGCTCTTTGCTCATAATCTCGAGGTAAAAACCAATATTCATTGTGAAGAAATTATCTATGCTTTGATTTTTAGACCTCAATCTTGCATGCATAGGTGGTTTCAAAATTTTTACTTCTGTTTCATTTAATTGATGTAGTGTTTCTGGGTGGTCTTGAAGTTTGGACGACAGTTTTTTGGTCTGGGTTTGACTGTTTCCCTCCGTGGTATTTGATGTCAAATATGAACCATTTGTAGTCATCTTTATTTCTGAGTGGTCCTGTGTTTTGGGTGACAGTTTTTTGGTCTGGGTTTGGCTGGTTCCCTCCGTGATATTTGATGTCAGAAATGAATTATCTGTAGTCGTGTTTAATTCCTGGTCATAAGGTGCGAGGACATCGACATTATTTTCTAGCAGCACCTTGCTGAGGCAGTCACTTTTGGATTTGCTCAGACCCTCTATGTTAAAATGACAAATATTTAAATCTGAGCCTATATTTCTAAAGTGGCCCTGGAAAGGGCCGTTTGGATTTTTTCTGGCAGCTGGTATAGCTGAAAGATCACTTGCGTAACAGTTCAGCTGCCAAAAATTGTTGTTCGTTTAGCACCACCCGGGGAGTACGTGCAACTTTAATGGAATGCCGCGTACGCAAACAACATCACCCCCCCAAAAAATTAATAGCCTTGACAGCAATAAAATGTTCAATTTGTATTTTAATAAATCGCCTAAACAACAATTAGACTTTTAAATAATATCAAAATTTGCATTAGTTTTCTTTGTTATTTTAGAAAGTTACAATGTGTAACAAGATTATATTTAATAATAAAGTTTGTATGTTCCCCATATTCATAAAAAAATTATATTTGTGAAATTACAAGTTGTAATTTGTGTTGTATTATAAAGCAGGAAACATTAGTTTAAATCCTTACTCTATGCCTTGCGCTTGGACATTGACAAAAACAAAGAACTCAAGCACCACTAAAACAACCTCTGATGCATTTTATATGTGAAATTCAATACGCTTATTAGTTTATTAAGTCAACATAACTTAACCAACAAAAAGACATCAACAAATTATGCGAAACATGTTCTGTGAATGTTTGAAGTCGATCTGACACTTCCTTAGAGAAAAATCATTCGCCATTGAACATTGAAATCAGGTTCTATCAATACAGTGAGGCATGTATGATGATTTCTCCCCTCTTCGAGTCACTCATTCAGTTATAACTTTTTGACTAATTTCATATTATTGGGAGAAAGGGGAAAATAATTAAGGAAGATAAACACTGTAGTCTTAATTTAATTGTGTATAGACACACATACACAATATGGAATCATATATCAAATTATTTCAAGTTACGTTTTCCATTGAAATGAAGTATTCACTAATTGGTTTTCAAGTATAATTTTTTATTCAATTATAGTATAGTTTTTATTCAAGTAATAAAAACTAGAGAACGCCACTGGTCAAACCTCGACAAAAATTTTAGTTAATTTGAACACAATTGATAAAAAATATATTTTACCATAGAAACATCTGTTGTTCCTGTTTTGCTAGCTAGCATTTGTTATTTAAAGAGCTGTCTAATGATTCAATAAATTACCCTTCATTCATAATATTAACATCGACACTTTTAAAGCCTGTAGGGAGTAGTCCTAGGAGCAGTTGTGAGGTATAATTAGAAGTATGTGGGTACCCGAAAATTTAAATAACTTCAGGTAATTGCAAATCAGGTTACAGGTCCCCGATAAGACATTGAAAACAAACCCTGGGTGTTTTAACTATTTTTTTGGCCAAAGTTTCTGACTTACAACGTTCACAGAATATTATGACCTAACACACTCTTTCGTCCTTGTCTGTTTTGTTCTCGGTGAGACGCCCAAAATGAAAAGGAGACGCCAGAGAAGGGAGAAAGTTTCAAGGAAGGGAGAGTAGAATTAAAAACCAAACAATAATAATAAGGGATAGGCGGAAAAATTTTATTAAATGTATAGATGAATAAAAAAGAATGAAGAAAGAAGAAGGAATAAGAAAGAAAGAAGAAAAAGAAAGAAGAAAAAGCAATTTAAAAATTATTGAAAAGACTTGAAGAAAGTTTGGAGTATTAAATAAATTAACAAAAAATCTTGTTGAAAAATCCGGAATTGTAATTTTTTTTATTGTGAAACAGATGGAAAGACTATATGTAAATTCTCCTTAAAATGTAAATTCCCATACAATGTTTATTATTGTCCGAGGAATAAAATTTATTATTATTATTTAATGAATAAAGATGGCCGTAGTTGGTCGGAAGACAACTCTCTGTCTGACACCTAAAGTCTAGGCTATGGCCTACCTACTGTTTCATACTTTGGTTATATCATTGTGTCATACCTACTGAGCTGAATGAGCAGGAGTTATATCTTAGCCCACAAGTCCCGACATGTGAAAATGTAGCGTCCGGAAGAAGACTAGACAAATAAGCAATATTGTTTTCCTGATTTTGAAGTCTGGTGGAATAAAATAGAATGGCAAGTAGTGCGCCATATTTCCCCTTACATTCATAAAAAAATAATATTTTTATCATGAAAGATGTTATTTTACGTATACACATACGTATTTATTATTACATATGAACCATTTCATAAAAAAAAGTTAAACAGTATTAAATCACTTATTGCGAGTCTAGACACCAGTAGTGCTAACATACTACTTTCTCACTCAAACCTAATAGAACTGCTCAATGTCGTGACTGACTCACAAGCCAGGAAACCCTTCTATAGCCTACAATCTGAAAACAAGACATTAGTCGCATAGGTACTTAAAATAGTTACACAATTGGTTCTAGCTGGATTTATCCACTTGATCTAGGTGAAGTGAATTGTTTTGACGTATTTCGACCTGTGGCGATCTTAGTATTATCACTTGTTGTGTGATTAATATATTAATTATTTGTTATTGTTAATGATTAATAAATGTGAATTACCTAATGTGTGATGCAAAAGCACTGTTTGATACAAGATGCAAATGTAAATAGAAATGACGCACAAATTTAAAATAAGTATCATTTAAGAAGTGGTTCACATTTATTAATAAAATACAGCTTAAAGTATGCTTTTTCAGTATCATAAAAATAATGATGTTACAAATAAATTTTGGACTAAAAAGTTGATGATTGTGCGTGAAATAATACAAAGAATTAAAATGAGTATCATTTAAGAAGTGATTCACATTTATTAATAAAATACAGCTTAAAGTATGCTTTTTCAGTATCATAAAAATAATGATGTTACAAATAAATTTTGGACTAAAAAGTTGATGATTCTGCGTGAAAAAATACAAAGAATTTAAAAACCCTAACAATTCAATATAACAACATAAAAAGTCTGTTTGGTAATGACTTTTTACAGCTTTACGGAAAAACTTGTATAAACGTTTTAATGCATACAAATCACATCACTTCCATGTCCTCCCTCATCTTGGCTTCTACAATTTGTTCAAGATGTTCACTAGCTAACATGTGATCGGAGTACGCCACAAAGTTGTTGAAGTTGCAGTCGCAGTGGGTGCAGTGGAAGCGGTGTGTGCCGAGCTCCTCGGTCGCAAGAGCCGTCAGTGTGCGCGTGATGTCCAGCCGCGCAGCCATCAACAGGTGCCGCTTGCTGCGCATGTGCTCATTCTTAGTCTGCTGGTCCATGATCACTGAGCACACCTTAAAATCAAAATTAAATTGGCTTTATTTATAAGTGTACATGGTAAATGGATAGCATCATTGGCTTAGTGAAAGACAACTCTAAGAGGTACTAAAAAGATCCGATTTTTGTCCTAGAGCAAATGGATCAGTTATATCGGATGTTAATTTTCATCAAAGGAGTAAAGAAAATACCCCTGTCACAGCCAACCTGCGTACTCAGCGAATTTCAATTTCACAGCGGAATTTTGGTATTTTATTATTTTTCCATAAACACCATGGGGTAAGTATGTAGATTGCCGCCTTATGGGTTTAGTGAGCAAATATAAGTAAAACCCTACCCAGTCAATGTAGACACCAAAATTTATCACGTTCTGGTATTTATTTATTTTTCCCATAAAAACCATGGGGGTGAGTACTTATGTTTTGCTGACATACAGGGTTTTGAAGCAAATATAAGTTAACTTTTTATAGTGAATATTCATACCAAATTTTATTAATCTATATTAGTAAATATGCAAGATAGAGGTTTCTGTTGATTCCCCTTAATAATAACATGGGGAAACAAATTCTTTTTATTTTCTCCATAACCTTTTTTAAGCGAAGTTTAAAGTAAAAATACCTAATTGTTTTTTAAGCTATTTTAAATGGTTTAAAAAATTGTAAAATTTTAAAATCTGAGGTCAAAAGACTACTACCGTAATAACGTATTCCCTCTAGAGAAATTCCCCAAAAGTGCAGTAAATGATTTCCCAATTTTTGTATACAGTAGTATTCATATTTATTTCCTTCTAAAGGTTTTCAAGATTTTTACAATTGGATCAGGAAACCATACAAAATAGAAAACAGTTTATAAAATAAACAAGCTAAACCTAGTCAAATTACTATTTCTTTAAAAAATTGTACAGGGTTTCTATAAAATAATGGTGCGGTTTTAAAATCCTGTAAAACTGTTATAAGACAAATCAAATAACTTCTGTTGGTATCCCTGTATCCGGTACCTCAAACAGTTTTGTTCACATTTAGTTAAAACAGCTGTTTTGATTGTTGTGCTATTCAAAACACTTCTTATTCAATAAGTTGAGTTTTTTCGACCAACCTGTTTTCAGATCAGGAAAAAGCTAAGTGTTTATTGTTATTAAGTAAGTTAAAGTCAGTGACTTTAGTGCAACGGGCATTTCGAAGAACATTCAATAAATATCCGCCTCATAAAAACAACATAATCGTTGGTGTAAGCAATTCATAAACACTGGGTCAGTTAAAAAGCAAAGGAGACCTGGTAGACCGCCAGTATCGAACCAGACAGTTGAAGACATCAGACTATCTTGTGTTAGAAGTCCAAAGAAATCCCTCCCTTGCCGTAGTCTTGAATTAGGAATACCTGTAAGTACTCTTCACAAAGTTTTACACAAAAGACTTTATCTTCATGCCTACAAAATTCAACTTCTTCAAAAAATAAAAACCAACAGATTTGATCAAAAGAGCAGGATTCGCTACATTTATGTTGAACCAAATGGCAGAAAATGAATCATTTTTGAATGAAGTAGTTTTTTCAGATGAAGCCACGTTTCACATCAGTGGTTGTGTCAATAGGCACAGCATAAGAATTTGGGGAGCTCAGCATCCTCATGAAACTTTTGAAAAGGAAAGAGACTCGCCAAAAATAAACGTTTGGTGCGGCCTGTCCAGAGAAGAAGTAATTAGGCCATTTTTCTTCACTGAAAAAACTATCAATGGAAATGTTTACTTGGACATGTTAGAAAACTATTGTTTTCCTCAAATTGACGACATGGAAAATGCAAACAGCCTTTATTTTCAGCAGGATGGAGCACCTCCACATTATAAAACAATTGTTTGAGATGCTTTAGATGTTAAGTTTCCAAACAGGTGGATTGGAAGAGGCGGCCCTATAGCAGGCCCCCCAGGAGCCCGGACATGACTCCATGCAATTTTTTTCTTTGGGGTCATGTAAAGAACATAGTATATGCTCAAAAAATTTGCTATTTGGACCACCTAAGGGAAAGAATCATTCATGCAGTTTCAACGGTGACAAAAGAAATGTTGCAAAATGTGTGGGCTGAAGTAGATTATCGTTTGGACGTGTGCAGGGCAAGGAATTGTGGCCATGTTGAGCTTTATTAGATATGTATAAAATCTTTTTAATGTAAGGAATCCAATAAAATAAATATTTTTTTTGTACCTCTTCTCGTTATCTTTTATTTCATAACTAAACCGCAGCATTATTTTATGGAAACCCTGTATACAGATTTATTCTTCAATTTTAAAGTTATGTGTAGATTTTTTTATGGAAGTAGTTTAATATACTTATTTTCAAATACCAACACGATTAAAGTGAGACATCTGTTTTAGAGCCAAACCACAGGAATAAACTTTATTAAAAACATTAAAATGATATTATATCATATTGGTAATCTTTTATCAATGTTACCTTGCAATGCCACAAGTCTGTCTTGCTGCCAAGATCGCACTTCTCATCCGACAACGTCATGTGTTTATGCTCAAACAAATGTCCGCAGAAGTCCTTCATGCTGTGGTACTGGTTCCGACAAGTGAAGCAATACCAGTGAATCTTGTCCTCAGAGATTTTATCACCTTCGACGTTCAACATGCACAACAGGTGGCGTCGCGTTTTCTTATGCTCCTCATACTCTTCTTCAGTTTCAAACGTTGTATTGTAGCAAGGAACGCATTTCCACGTGCTCTCTTCTTTGATCATAATATTCTCAAAGGATTTGTCGCAAATGTGGTCATCCATGTTACCGACATATGGGCAGCTTTTGCAAGTCAGTGCTTCCTTTTGATCTGAAACACAGCAACCCACTTATGCTCAAACAATAGAAAGGTATTGATTAAATAGTTATATACTCTTACCGCGGGTAATTATTTTGTTTCACACAAATATAGATAAAATGATATAGCCCTTTTTTCAACTTTATCCTTCATGGGTGGGGCCAAGAAAAGTGTTGGGAAGGGTTTGTTTATTGGCTGAAGCCTTTTGGTTTTTTTTTTTTTTTTTTTTTTGTTTTTTTGTCTAATTTCACTGTTGCGTATCAGCTGGTAAATTTACATCACAGCATTTTGTTTATCTGTTTTGAAATATTCTTTGTGTTTTTAGCATTTACCCTAGAACTGTTAATTTTTAACAAGGTATAGGTTTGGCTTAAAAATCAAAGCTGAATAGAATTACTAAAAGAAACTAAGTTATTAAAAACGTTACTTAAGGGAACCTGACACTACAACATATTTGTCAGAAGTTTAAATTTCTTTTTACAGTTTAAATACATCAATCCCCTCTCCCCCACCCCAGAAATTTCTAGGAGGATCAAATTTTAAGAAAACGGCCTATACTTCAGATACAGAATAATTCTTCTATTGATTCTTAAATAGAAGAATCAAAATCATAAATAAAAAATTAAAGGCATTAACTATGAAATATAAACATTCTAAAATAGTGTCATTAGTTTCAAACGTTGTATTGTAGCAAGGAACGCATTTCCACGTGCTCTCTTCTTTGATCATAATATTCTCAAAGGATTTGTCGCAAATGTCACGTATTGATTAAATATACTTCAATACTACCTGTAGGTGTCTGTTAGTGAGCAAATATAAGTTAAACCCTACCCAGTCAATGTAGATACCAAAATTTATCACGTTCTGGTATTTATTTATTTTTCCCATAAAAAACATGGGGATGAGTACTTAGGTTTGCTGACATACAGGGCTTAGCGCTGTTTCCTGGTCTTAATAGAGAGGATTACACCACACCATACATGGTCTTCACTTGAATTTCGAGGGAAAAGTTTCATTTACAAAGTTATTTACAAATAACATTCGGAACATTATATATAACAGTTCAATAAATAAGATAACTGTTATAACAACAATCAATACACACTTAAATTTTGAAACTAAGCAAGTTTTGACTCCCTATAAGGAAAAATACAGCCAGGAAACGTACACTATAAAAGAAACCATCAAATGTGGACAAAACATAAAACAGGTTATTTGCAACCAGACAATTTACAGACAAGACCAAATCCCTTTCACATGGTTCAAAAAATGCTTAGTTTTCAGGAATAAAACTACAGTGGAACCTCGATATATCAAACCTGAAGGGGAACGTAAAAAATTCATAATATCAAGGTCTTCGATATACTGAGGTTCGTTATATCAAGGTTATTTTTTACAAACTTTAATATACATACTGAGGTTCTCGACCTCCTTGTAATACCATTACTTTTTTCCAATAGGCCTAGAAAATGAGGAATAAATACGGGTGTACTGTGATTACATTGCCAACATTTTGCTATTGCACAAAAGAATATAACAGTTCGCTGTATAATTATAACTCCCTTCTATTGTTTATAATGCCTTCTATGGAATTTTTATCATGAGCTGATCAGGACAAAGACTATAAGTGGTGACATAAAACTATAAAACATTAAACAGTGCTGAAAACACAAAATGTATTTAGGCTAATAAGCATCAATCGGGACTAGAAGACGTTTATACTCTTATACATTTAGCAAACATGGGGTTGTAAAATTAGTACTCACTTGCCTTTGCCTCGTTGGCAAAAGGCAACATCTGTAGAACAACATGAAAGAAAATGGATGAGCTCAATGATTCAACTCGTTGTTCTTTTTTTAACTTCAATATGTTGAGGTTTTGTAGTCACTTCGACATGTAGAGGTGGTTTGGTCTTGCATCAGCGCTCCAAAAGTTTGTTATATTGAGGTTATCTCCGCTAATCCGTCGATATATAGAGGTAGAAATAACATTGGATTGATAGACAGGTTCAAGGGGAATGAGAAAACTTCGTTATATCAAGTATTTTGATATATTGAGGTTCGATATATCAAGGTTCCACTGTAATTTTTTAGGAGAAAGTCTCCATTAACACATGAAAATTTAGTAAGACCTAATAAATTAAGATTTTAGAAGCCTAGTGCAAAATACCCCGTCGCAACAGACCTGCGTACTCAGCTAATTTCCAAAGGATCTTAAGATTTTATATTTTATATATATATATATATATATATATATATATATATATATGTGTGTGTGTGTGTATGTGTGTGTGTGTGTGTGTGTCCGTGGTACCGATAACTTTTGAAGGGACCTCCGATTTTGATGAAATTTGGTATGGAGGTGTAACACCGGGTCTATTTTCATGAGTTCGCGAACCAGCATGATCGGGTTGTGGGAACGGGGTTTTATAGGGTTTCAAAAGGGTAAAAAATGGGTTTTGGCATTTTTTAACCTCAAAATTTAATATTCAACAATTTTAACTAAAACCATTTAAAATAGCTTAAGAAAACAAACAATTTTGTATTTTGAATTTTTAACTTAGCTCAACAGATAACAGAAAAAAGCTAAAAACAGGTTGCCCATGTTAATCTTATGGGAAATCAATAAACCCTGTATCTCACTTATTTATTGACATAACTTGGTATAATTTGGTATGTACCTTCACTAGGTAGGATTTAACTGATATTTGCTTACAACACCCATATGGTGGCAAACCTACATACTCACCTCCATGGGGTTTATGGGGAAAATTTCAAAAGTGCCGAACATTGATTCAATTTTATATTTATCTTACCTAATCATTATATTTCCTAACAACTAACATTTTCTAACAATATCCCAAGGCAGCAAACCTACATACTCATTCCTATGGTGTTTATGGAGAAAATATAAAATCTCAAATTCCTGTGGAAATTCGCTGAGTACGCAGGTCTGCTGCGACGTGTGTATTATCAAGGTATTCCTATAAATAAGCGAGATACAGGGTTTTATTGATTACCCATAATATTAAAATTGGAAACCTATTTTTAGCTTTTCTCCGTAACCTAATACAGTACGCCAAGTTAAAAATTGAAAAACTAAATTGTTTGTTTTTTAAGCTCTTTTAAATGGGTTTGGTTAAAATTGTTGGTAAAGTCCAAAAATGCCAAAAACCCATTTTTGACCCCTTTGAAACCCCAAACAAACCCCGTTCCCATAACCCGATCATGCTGGTTCGCGAACTCATGAAAATAGATCTGGTCTTACACCTTCATACCAGATTTCATTAAAATCGGAGGTCCCCTTCAAAAGTTATCAGGACCACGGACACATAGATATATATACAGGGTATTTCAGAACTCCTTACCAATATTTTAAGGCGCTGTTCCTGGGTTAGAAACATATCTAAATATCACATTTAAATTGTCCGGAAGTCTTAAGTTACTCACACAGCCGCCATTTTGTTTTTTGCACATAATAATTTTTATTTCCATAACGGATGGTTGTATTCAATTCATATTTGGCATGAATCTTTATCATATCAATGTACATTTCCAGGAAAAAAAATAACTTTTTCCACTGTATATTTTCAAAATGGCGGCCATTTTAAATTTTCAAACGAAAATATCTCAAAATCAGAAAATTTAATAACAATTTTACAAGACACAAAAAAGTTGACAAATTAAATTATCTAACCAATGGTACCAAGTTTGTAAGGATCCAACAACAAATAACGGAGTTATTGCGATTTGTCACCATGAAAACATTAATTTTGCATTAAAATCAATGCAAATTAAGGCCATTTAACAGCAAAATCAATGTTTTCATGGCGACAAATCGCAATAACTCCGGTATTTGTCGTCAGATCATTACAAACTTGGTACCATTGGTTAAATAATTTAATTTGTCAGCTTTTGTGTCTTGCAAAATTTTTATAAAATTTTCCGATTTTGAGATATTTGCGTTTGAATATTTAAAATGGACGCCATTTTGAAAATATACAGCGGAAAAAATTGATTTTTTTCATGGAAATGTACATTGATATGATAAAGATTCATGCCAAATATCAATTGAATACAACCATTCGTTATGGAACTAAAAATTATTATGTGGAAAAAACAAAATGGAGGCTGTGTGAGTAACTAAAGACTTCCGGACAATTTAAATGTGATATTTAGATATGTTTCTAACCGAGGAACAGTGCCTTAAAATATTAGTAAGGAGTTCTAAAACACCCTATATATATATATATATATATATATATATATATATATATATATATATATATATATATATATATATATATATATATATATATATAAACAGAAGTTATTCTGTTTACACGCTTGAAAATGGCATAAATGCCGAAACGCGTTGTGTGAATTAAAATGAAATTTAAAGGGTACTATGGAGTTTTAATTCTTTTAATAATAATTATATATATATATATATATCTTCTTATTTCTATAAGGGTTTCGTCTGTTACGTCCCTTTTTCTCTTGACATACTGAACCGATTTTTAAGATTGAGGTGTCATTTTAAAGCTTAGGATATACCGCAGTGACGAAACGTAATTAAAAAGGTCAAATTGTTTCGGGCTTCGCCCCCCTCGCCTTTGATTTATTTCTAGAGGGCGCTATAAAATGTTGACCAACTTTTATTGCAAGTTCTTTAATGTGAACACAACGAGGTTAAATAGATATAGAGTGCTCACAAGATAGGGAAAAGTGTCCCTTTTTGATTGGCGCCATGTTACCCACGATTCCCGCCGTTTCCTTGGTAACCAGTCCTTTTGTTTACACTTTCCCAACTGTAATTTACCATGTTACCCACACCTATCTGACGTTTCTATGGTAACCAACTTCAATAGCCTGCTCACAGACAATCAAATCAAATTAATTTTAAAACAAATAAACATATGTTTTAAAACTATCATCAGAAATTGTTGAAGCATGTAGCGATAAATCAGAATAGCTAAAACTAGTAACCAAGGAAACACGAGTAAAGTGTGGGATGGTTGCCAAGGAAACGGCGGGAATCATGGATAAAATGGCGCAAATCAAAAAGGGACACAAAATTAGCATGTGGTGAGCACTCTATATCTATTTAACCTCGTTGTGTGAACAGGAATTTAACAGCTGATTACCTTCAGATGAATTTTAAAAGCCAGATAGTAAACAAAAATAGATCTCTGTCACTTCATAATCAACATTCACGTACTGTAGGTGAGTTTCACTCACCTACAGAATCATAAAATACAGAATAATAAAATGCGCAATTTGCGCACGGGCCATCTCGTATATATATATATATATATATATATATACATGTATATGAATATGAACAAATGGTGTTTTTGGCTTCTGGGGACCTCAAAATGAAAATGTAATGTGGTCCCGGGCTTAGGTCTTACCATGGCTAATACCGTAATAGCGTATTCCCTATAGAGAAATTCGCTAAAAAGGGATATGTGATCTGAAAATTCTTCATCAAAATGTACAAACCATTTCAAATAAAATTTCACAACTTGAAGTATTCCTTGAAGAAGAAGATCCTGATATTTTATGTGAAATTAGTAAAATAATTATTCCTGGTTATTATTTAGGTCCATTTTACTGTAGAAAATATCAAAATATGGTGGGGTTTGCATTTTTGTAAAAAAACTGTTACAAAATACAAAATCTAAATTTTGAAAAAATATGCCTTGAGAAAGATTTTGAAGTTTGTGGCATTAATATAACTAACGGAAAACAAATCATTAACATTTTGTGCATAGATCACCTTGTGGTAAATTAGATTTATTTTTTAAAGGATTAGATTTGTGCTTACATCAGACGTTGTTTTAAAAAACTAATAAATGTGTTATGTGTGGTGACTACAACATAAATGCATTATACAAAGAGGATAATGCTTATGTAGAACTGAAAAGCTTATTTCAGTCATATGGGATGGAGTTGACTGTTAATATTCCCACAACTGTGAAAACATATTCAGAGTCCTGTATAGATAATATCGCTACAAATTAAAAAATTTCTGAAATTAAAGATTTAAGTGTAATTATCTTTGCTATATCTGATCACTATGGGCAGTCTATTACTGTAAAAAGTAAATCGTTTTCTGATAAAATTAGCAAAAATTCAAGATACATTATGATACAATTTTTAATGATTTAAACATTCCAAATTTTAAAATAGACCTTGCCAATGAATTGCGGCATGAAGTTTACAAAGCCAATTTGGTACAAGACCAGTTTAATAAATTTCATATTTTTGAAATATTTTAACACAAATTTCCCTCTTAAAAAAAAAGAATTAATGCAAAAAGACTTACGCCTTGGCTTACTAAAGGAATTTTAATATCTAGGGAAAATTTTAAGAAACTCTACTTTAGAAGAAGAGACAACAAAGCTGAAGATTTTGGGAACCACTTAATTAAAGAGATGTCAACAAATTTATAATCAAGTTGTGAAATCAGCAAAAGAAAATTATTATTCAAATCAGATTAAGAACAACCTAAATAAATCTAAGAAGTTATGGAACATAATAAAATCTGAGGTGGGAAATAGTGAAAGGGATGATAACAAAGACTTAATTTTAGAAGATGGGCAAAAAATCAGTGATCCAAAATATTGCTAATAAGGTAAATGAATACTTTTCGTCTATTATATTATATTAAATATGATGAACAATTCTGAGGAACCTTTCCTGATGAAAGGATGTATGCAAGACAAATACTATTCTCTCTTTCAGTTTTGCAAAATTAATGATAGAGATCAAGAGGATATCATCTTTGCTCTTCTGCTGACAAACACCATAAACCTGGAGGTAGGTAGTGCCCAATAATTGAGTTAAATATTAAACACCCAACCAAACAATGTCCTTCAGAGCAAGTATATATATATATATATATATATATATATATATATATATATATATATATATTAATTTGATATGATTAGGGCTACTTTTATTACATTGAAAAACATTACAATTAAACAGAGCACCTTTTTTTATAAAATTAACTTATTAATACACCTATTAATAAATTAATTTTATAAAAAAAGGGTGCTCTGTTTAACTGTAATGTTTTTCAATATATATATACATATATGTGTATATATATATATATATGTGAAACTAAATTGATGGTGTTTTTGGCTTCTGGGGACCTTAAAATGAAAAAGTAACATGGTCCCGGGTTTAGGTCTTACCATGGCTACTACCGTAATAGCGTATTCCCTATAGGAAAATTCGCTAAAATGATGATTTCATATTCTCAACTACAAATACTTCATTTCATTCTATCTCATTGATCACAATGTAAGTTTAGGATGTTGAAAAATTTCATCACCCTCTTGAGGTACAAAAATCTACAGTCAACTTTAATAAAGTTAAATCCATAATTACAACTTTTTTAGTTTGATTGCTGAATTTTTGTTATCACTGTGGCTCCAACTCTAAGAGTAACTTCATGCTTACCTGGACATTTTATTGGGTTTTTTAGGGCATACTCTCTTTCTTTCTTCTCGTGCTTCTGCCCATTTATGTGCTGGTCATAATCTGAGTATGATGTAAACATGACGTTGCATATTTTACACGATTCTAAAAAAAGTATAGTTGCAAAAATAACCAATACAAATATGAACACTTGCAACAAAAAATTTAAAAAGTAATTGTTCCGCAGGTGTAAAGAAGTTTGTCTGCAAATATCAGAATAACATTAAAGTAGACTCCCTCTTAACGGGCCACTTCAGGACCAGGCCGCAGCCAGATAATGAATTGGCATGTTAAACCGATGTACATTAAAAAAATGGCAACCTACAATTTTATATGGCATAAATGCAACTATGACTTGAAAAATACTTCTAAATATATTACTGTATGTAGTTTTAGCGAATTTCCCTATAGGGAATACGCTATTACGGTAGTAGCCTTGGTAAGACCTAAGCCCGGAACCATGTTACTTTTTCATTTTGAGGTCCCCAGAAGCCAAAAACACTCTTCGTTCATTTTCACATATATATATATATATATATATATATATATATATATATATATATATATATATATATATATATATATATATATATATATATATGTATATATATATGTATATAAATATATATATATGTGTGTGTGTGTCAGTGGTAATATTATGGGAGATCAATATAACCCTGTATCTCACTTATTTATTGACATAACTTGGTATAATTTGGTATATACCTTCACTAGGTAGGGTTTAACTGATAATTGCTTACAACACCCATATGGTGGCAAACCTACATACTCACCCCCATGGGTTTTATGGGGAAAAATAAAAAAGTGCCGAATATTGATACAATATTATATTTACCTTACCTAATTATTATATTTCCTAACAACTAACATTTTCTAACAATATGCATGGCAGCAAACCTATGTACTCATTCCTATGGTGTTTATGGGGAAAATACAAAATCTCAAATTCCTATGCAAATTCGCTGAGTACGCAGGAGTAGTCCTCCTGAGAGTATATCCCAGCCCTCTGATTGGTCGCAGGTCACGTGACCGATGACGTCATCACGCCCCGCCTTCTGGTCGAGAGCAAGTCACGTGACCGATGACGTCATCAGGCCACGCCCCCAAGATGGCGGTCTTCTAGACCACGCCCCCGGCGGCGGGAAATTACCTCACTTTTACCACGTGTTTGACCATGTGATCCAAGATGGCTTCCTAACCTCACTTTTGCCATGTGTTTGACCACGTCTGTAACTACGTGAGTCAGGAATAAAATTTTCACTGTGGACTGCCGGGGTTTGAACCCGGGCCGCCAAGTTGGTGCGCCGCAACGCTGACCACTAGGCTACCACACTGTTGTGCTGAGAGCTTTGTAATGTGTCTGATGGCACAGTAGTTTGACGATTTCATAGCAGCACTGGCGGGAAATTCCAATGAAGTGTTTTTATTGAATTTCAGCTTTTATAATTAAATTATATATGTGAAATATATATATGTTATATATTACGTATGGAGGTATGTTCATACCAAATTTTAATGTAATTGAATAAAAAATGAGACCTCCAATAAATGTTAAAGTTTTGGGGTTGAAGATATATTTTATTATTTTTACCCCTAACTATACTGAGCGGAAACCAAAATGTAATCATACAAGGTAGTACACTTTTACTAGATACTCCATAAAAAGTTTCAACATTTATAATTAAATAATGAGGCTATTATAAGTAAATTAGCATAAGGGTAGATTTTTAAGAAACTAGGGGTGGTTTTTCGGTAGGGTGTTAAATGGAGGTAGTGTACATGGTAAACTATTTATGTACCAAATTTGAACCTCGAAAGTAGAATAGAAGCTGAGATATAAGTGAAAAACCAAATAGGGTAAATTTCATCCCCCACTAAAAATTTAAGTATAATTTGTCGATTTAACATTAAAAACGCTTGAAAATGATGTCCCAGATAATTCTGACCATTTTTATAATTTTTTAATATAGGGGTGGTTTTGGGGGTAGTTCACCCCCTAGTGTATTATAGAACTTTGACAATTAAAGCTATGCACCCTTGTACCAAGTTTTGTTCAAATACACCAAAGGATAGTGGAGATATAGTGTTAAAACTAAGTAGTGATGTACAACTAAATAAAGATGTACAGTAGTGGCCAACTAAATGAATAAAGAACAGTAGTCGCTCACAAGGAAAATTTATGAGCCAGCGCGCCACAGACGGCGGGTTTCCTTATTTGGATCGAGACTCATTATTTATACAGTCAGACCAGTTTTTGTCATGGGTTGCCGCCAAGACGCATTATATATGCAGACGGCGGGGTTTATGGCCAATTATCTGAGCGCACCGAGACTCATTATTTATACAGTCAGACGGATATATGTTTTTTTCTGAGACAATTCTTGGAAAATTCCCAGTGAACACATTTACTAAGAGCATAACTTGTGATTATCTTGACATCCTAATCTAAATTATTGCTTGTCGGCTCCTTTAATCATATGGCCAGACGGTTAATACGCCTGGTGCAGAACCAGTTTACATACCACTTAACGATTCAAACCGTGGGAACGTTGGGATACGCCCAGGTCTGGTCCGCCATATAAGCCGGTACTTTGGACTCCAGCAGCATTCACTCTCCGTCTGGCGTTAGTACCTGGTTATTCAGTGTGACGTTTCTCGGACTTGTGTTTTTGTAGTGTTTTCTGGTGTCTCAGGTTAGTAATATAGAGTTATATTTTAAAATATTTTTATTATAATTTTTTATTTTTATAATTACAAATCTTTTGCCACTATCTCTTCTTCATGGCCCTGTGAACAAACAAGATAGCGCTTTAGTTTTGCACACAAGCTAATCTAAGTTCACTAAGGTTAACAACCAATAGTTTCCTGTTGCGTAATCTTAGCTGCTTGTTAGTTTTGTCCGTTGGGTTGAATTTTCAAATTTTATCAATACCTGGTGGAAAGGTCATAAAGGTCACCAATATATAAAGCGTGCAATAAGCTCTGAATTTCTCTTTATTTTTAAGCTCTCGTGTGAGAAAGGTGTCCCACCAGTTTAAATAAAATATCTTGTTTGTTAGTTTTGTCTATTGCGCAATTTCAACTGTTTTGGCCTGCTCTTTCAAGTGTCCCAGTGATTTTTAATAACATATTTTCTGTTAAATGGAGCCAATTAACGTTGCCCATACCAGTGAGACGTACGTCCGTCGTTTCAGAGTTCATGGGCAAAAAACTGTTTTTAAATTTAACGCACCTCCGGAGGGGGTGACCGAGATTGAATGGTTGAGACGTGGGTTTTCTAGTTTGGTGGAGAAAATGAAAGCCGATGCATCTGATGGGGATCAACTGGGGTTTACACTACGCAGTTTAAATTTAAAAAGTAAAGAGCCTGGGTTTGTAAATTTCCGTCCAGCTTCTGAGGTGGATGGTGATGTTCTCTGGGAGATTTTTGGCGGCATTCTCCAGAGTAACGCCGATTCTATCACCTCAGCCGATACGTTTCAAGTAGAATGTACTCGTGTCAATCTCCCCGTTGGCACCGGTAGAATCCGTCCAGGGATGTTCAGGAATTTTAATGAGGAATGCCGCAAAAGGCGGGGTATCATTGCTATAGATAACAAAGACCGACTTTGTCTGCCCAGAGCAATTGTTGTGGCTAAAGCTAAGGCTAAAGGAAGTCCTGACTATAAAGCCATTCTTCAAGACAGACGGAACAGACAGCTTAACAAGGCGACAAAACTGATGCAAAAGGCCAGGGTGGAAATACCTGAAGAGGGGGCCGGTATACAGGAACTTGCAAAATTTCAAGAACACCTTAAAAAGTATAAGATCACCGTGTACAATTATGACGCCAGAGGCAGGGACGTATATTATGAAGGAAACAACCCTGAAGCGCAGTATAAAATCAATCTGTTATTTCATAATGGGCACTTTAACGTGATCACTTCTTTGACGGCTGCCTTTGCTTGTGCCTACTATTGTGAACCCTGCCATACACCTTACAGCAATAAGGGAGAACACAGATGCACACACATTTGTCCCGTATGCCAAACTGTTTCTCCACCCTGTGTCCAAGACCGCGAGGGGGTACTGTGTCCTGATTGTAACTTGACTTTGAAGAACCGCATTTGCTTTCTGGCCCACAAGAAGGAGCGCTGCAAATCTGTCAAGAAATGTTTGGACTGCAATAAATTGATTAGCTTAAGGCATAGGAAATCCCCGCATGTCTGTGGCGAAGTCTTTTGTGTGATTTGCAGGGAGTTTATGGCGCCAGAACATCAGTGCTTTATGAAAGTGGACACAAACCGGCCCAAAACAGAAAATTCGTTGTACATATTTTTTGACCTGGAGACACGACAAGATGAACCTCTATCGGCTGATGATCCCGAGACAAAGGTGCACAAGGTCAATCTGTGTGTCTCTCAACAGTACTGTTGGAAGTGCATTGAGGGGCGAGATTGTGACACTTGTGCGGATCGCACTAGGATATTCAGAGAGGAGCCCATTGCTAGATTCGTTGATTATGTAATGGAGTCCCGCAAAAAGTTTAAGAATGTATGCGTGATTGCTCACAATGGTCAGGGATTCGACTTTCAATTTATTTTGAAATATATCATAGAGGAAACGAAATTCACCCCTGAGTTAATCATGCGTGGGACAAAAGTAGTACTCCTGAAGTTTGACAAGGTGCGCTTTGTCGACTCATTGAACTACTTTCCAATGGCTCTCTCTGCGTTGCCGAAAGCCTTTGACCTTCCTCCAGAGCGTAAAAAGGGTTATTTCCCCCATCTGTTCAACACCCTTGAAAATCAGAGTTATGTCGGACCGATTCCCTCCAAACAATTCTATTGTCCCGACACAATGTTTGAGAAAACCTATAAAGACTTTGAAAACTGGCACAATGAACAGGTGGCTCAAAATTACATTTTTGATTTTCAAAAGGAACTTATTGAATATTGTATTTCTGATGTTGAAATTCTAGCCCAAGCGTGCATAAAATTCAGACAACTTTTCATGCAGGAATGCAATGTAGAGCCCTTCCTAGAGTCTGTTACGATCGCGAGCGCTTGTAACTTAGCGTTCAGACGTAACTTTTTAAAACCCAACACAATTGGTCTTGTTCCTAAAAACGGTTATCGTATGGCCGACAACCAGTCTGCCATTGCATTGCAATGGTTGACCTGGGAGGAAGACCAGCGAAATGTTTCCATTCAGCACGCTGGGCGCGGGAGAGAGAAGAAAATTGAAGGAATGAAAGTGGACGGGTTTGATGGTGACCGCATTTATGAGTTCCATGGTTGTTATTTCCATGGATGTCCTAAATGCTTTCCCTACAAACGAGAGGAGCCTCTGAAGGAGGACCCTTCTGACAGCCTACATCTCAGATATGAGAAGACGAAAGTGAAAATTCAAAAACTCTCTGAGACCCCTTACGAGGTAGTTGAGATGTGGGAGTGTGATTTTAGGAAAATTAAAAGTGACAAAAAACTTACGTATTTAAATTCCCTACCAATCCTCAACTCTCTCCCGCTTGAACCACGAAACGCCTTTTTTGGAGGAAGGACAGGCAATGCCAAGACATACCACAAGTGCGGAGAAGGAGAGACGATACAATATGTTGATGTCTGCTCCTTATACCCCTATGTATGCAAAAGAGGACACTACCCCCTAGGACACCCCACCGTACACGTAGGGGACAGAGTTTGCCGAGAGCTAGGGTTGGATGTAAATGGCCTAATGAAATGCAAAGTGCTGCCCCCACTTGACCTCTACCACCCAGTTCTACCGACAAGGATGAATGATAAATTGATGTTTGTACTGTGTCGTAAATGCGGGGAACAGATGAACCAAGAAGATTGTATTCATAGCAGTGATGAAAGAGCCCTGACCGGTACATGGACGATGGACGAGATACGAAAAGCTGTGGCTAAAGGCTATGTGATCTTGGATATTTTTGAAATATGGGAATACAAAATGGCCACATATGAGAACGGGGGGCTATTCACAGATTTCATCAACAAATTTTTAAAAATCAAACAAGAGGCGTCGGGTTACCCCTCCTGGTGTGTGACGCAAGAGGACAAAGAGAGATATGTGAAGGATTATTTTGATCATGAAGGCATAAGTCTGGACCCCACCAAGATTGAAAAGAACAGCGGCCTTAGATCCCTGGCAAAACTAATGTTGAACTCGTTCTGGGGCAAGTTTGGACAAAGAGAAAACCAGACAAAAGCGTCACTTATCAGAGATCCTAAGGAATTTTTCAGCTTGATGACAAATCCTACAGTCCAGGTGAACACGATTAGAGAAATAAATGAAGAGGTTATTTTGGTGAACTGGCAAAATATTGATGAGGTCGGTGAATCACTGCGGACAGTGAATGTTGTCCTAGCAGCGTTCACCACAGCACAGGCGCGTTTAAAACTCTATGAACACCTTGAAGCTCTCGGTGGGCAAGTGCTTTATTACGACACTGACTCGGTCCTCTACGTGTACAAGAACGGGCTATATAGGATTGCAACAGGTGACTACCTGGGTGAGATGACCGACGAACTGGCGGAATACGGCCCAGGCTCTTATATTGTCGAGTTTGTGTCCGGGGGCCCAAAGACGTACGCTTACCTGGTATGGTCAACAAATCGGAACGAACTAGTTGAAGTGTGCAAAATTAAAGGGCTAACACTTAACCTCAACACCTCAAAAAAGCTCAATTTTGCACAACTTAAAGAAATGGTGTTGAGTGAGGCGAAACTTGTTGTTGAGACATCAGAAAACCGAATTAGAAGAACTAAAAATAAAGATGTTATTACAGTGAGAGAAACTAAATTTTTCAGGATAACAGGTCCTAAAAGAAGACATGAGGGGGAATATGACACCTTGCCTTTTGGCTACAAAAAAGCCAGACTTACCTAATCCCACCAGTCAATCCTCTCCTCCAGCTCGTCCAGTCTCTTCCTCATCCTTGCTATTGCGCGTTCCAGCTCTCTGTACTCGAACAAATCGTAGTTGCACTCTGTATAAGGTCCGTGTAGCCACTGCATTAGGGAGAATACTGTGAGAAACATGTTGTCTTGTTAAAAAATTTCGTATTACTGAAGGAGAGCTGGTAGGGAGAGCGCGTGATAAGATTGCACCGTGTTATCATCATTCTCTAACCCCGTGGTGTAACCTTTGTGTTGTCCTAGCAGCGTTCACCACAGCACAGGCGCGTTTAAAACTCTATGAACACCTTGAAGCTCTCGGTGGGCAAGTGCTTTATTACGACACTGACTCGGTCCTCTACGTGTACAAGAACGGGCTATATAGGATTGCAACAGGTGACTACCTGGGTGAGATGACCGACGAACTGGCGGAATACGGCCCAGGCTCTTATATTGTCGAGTTTGTGTCCGGGGGCCCAAAGACGTACGCTTACCTGGTATGGTCAACAAATCGGAACGAACTAGTTGAAGTGTGCAAAATTAAAGGGCTAACACTTAACCTCAACACCTCAAAAAAGCTCAATTTTGCACAACTTAAAGAAATGGTGTTGAGTGAGGCGAAACTTGTTGTTGAGACATCAGAAAACCGAATTAGAAGAACTAAAAATAAAGATGTTATTACAGTGAGAGAAACTAAATTTTTCAGGATAACAGGTCCTAAAAGAAGACATGAGGGGGAATATGACACCTTGCCTTTTGGCTACAAAAAAGCCAGACTTACCTAATCCCACCAGTCAATCCTCTCCTCCAGCTCGTCCAGTCTCTTCCTCATCCTTGCTATTGCGCGTTCCAGCTCTCTGTACTCGAACAAATCGTAGTTGCACTCTGTATAAGGTCCGTGTAGCCACTGCATTAGGGAGAATACTGTGAGAAACATGTTGTCTTGTTAAAAAATTTCGTATTACTGAAGGAGAGCTGGTAGGGAGAGCGCGTGATAAGATTGCACCGTGTTATCATCATTCTCTAACCCCGTGGTGTAACCTTTGTACTTTTGCTCTCTTACACAATAGCGCATCAAGTATTATCAATATTAAAGCTGATGAAATTTTGTGACGTTTTACATAACAGCCATTGCTTTTTGATTAGAAACGTAATTATTTGAAAAAATTAAGCCCAAATTTTGGTTTATAACTTAAAATCAGATTATTTATACAATCACGACGTTTCACTGGGATATACGAGTGAATGAAGGTCACTGGCGTGGAACTAAAAAGCCCGTAAACCATGTGTGGCGAGTCATTTGCACTGGGAAGTTCGGTTGATGACTTTGTTTGTGAGAATGTTTGAATGAATGGTGTGAAAGATGTGAGTGAATGAAGGTCACTGGCGTGGAACTAAAAAGCCCGTAAACCATGTATGGAGCGAGTCAAATGCGTTGAAAAATTCACGCAACGACTTTGTCGGTGAGAATGTTTGAATGAATGGTGTGAAAGGTGTGAGTGAATGAAGGTCCCTGGCGTGGAACTAAAAAGCCCGTAAACCATGTATGGAGCGAGTCAAATATACTGAACGGAACAGGCAATGACTTTGTCGGTGTGAATGTGTGTGTGTGAATGTTGTGGGGTCTAGTCGACTGAGTAGCTCAAACCCGAGTGACTCTTTGGAACGACCCTTTAATCCTTGTGAAACGTCGTGTTGGTACTTTGACGGAAATTCCTGATCTTGGGCAGGTCGCCGGCAACCATGGTTGCTGACGGCCCCTACGGTCAGAAGGGAGGTGAGGTAGCTCACCATGGCATGCAGCGAAGGCAGGGGCTGTATGGGTATTCCACAAATGATCATCGGTCACCGGTGATCTTTGGGGGATATCAGGGGGAAAATGGAGGCGACAACTAGTTTGTTTTTGGAGGTCGTCACAGTCTGCGGCGGTGGTAGGGGCCGCAGAATCCCGGGGGGTAAAAAAAAGTATTGTTAGTCCAGTATATAAATTGATTTTGTAACGCACGTATTAGTTTCCTCTGCAGAGCCGGACTGTAAACATCTACACGATGGATACCTACTGTTGTGAGGCGAAATGTTTTGTAATACCTACAATGCAAGTTGACGGAATTGCATGTAGAACTTGTGAGCATTTTAGCTTTTGCATATGTCGCTGTAAAACCTACCAGCTGCCGACACCTGAACTTAAATCATTGAAAGTGTACAAGTCAAAGTTTTTCCACACCTGCTGTCCCCAACGATGTGTCAAGTTTCATCTTGAAAATCTTCTCCATTGCAGAAAATGTTATGCGCATGCTGATGAATTTTGTAATTGTTACATAAACCTATGTAAATATAGAACAAGCTGGACCGCTGATCCGAGCCAAGAAAAACCATAAGCTCAGGGGGAACAGAGGCGACAGTTTGTTTTTTGGAGATCGTCACGTAGCTACGGCGGTGGTGGGGCCGTAGCATCCCGGGGTAAATATAAATTGATGAAAACCCCTCTTAGTCTATCATTATAACAATGAATGTCAGAAATACAATAGCTGAAGAATTGCATAAACAGGCGCGTAGAAGATATCCTCGGCGACAAGTTACTCTTAAGGGGATTAATGATCTCTATCAAGCGGATTTAGTTGAGATGCAACCTTATGCTCGAATAAACAATGGTTTCAAATACATTATGACAATGATAAATTGTTTTACCAAATATGCTTTTGCAGTTCCGATAAAAAATAAGACGGGTGTTGAAGTGGCCAAAGCTTTAGAACCTATCTTAGCAAAGCACAAAATGAAACACTTTCAAACGGACGATGGTAAGGAATGGTTTAATAAAAATGTTCAAGGGTTAATAAGAAAATACGGCATAAATCACTATGCGACATTTTCAGATATGAAAGCAAGTATCGTGGAAAGGCTGAACCGAACATTAAAATCGCGAATGTGGAAAGAGTTTACAGCTAGAGGGACTCACGAATGGTTAAATATATTACCAGATATAGTAAAATCCTATAATAATGCGAAACATAGGACGATTGGTATGAAACCAAAAGACGTGAGGCAAAAACATGTAAAAGATATATTGGCTAGGATTAATAAGCGGCCTAAAGTGGTCAAGTATAAACCAAAGTTTAAAGTGGGTGATAGTGTCAGGATAAGTAAGTATAAAAGGGTTTTTACAAAAGGTTACCTTCCCAATTGGACGAACGAAGTTTTTAAAATACACGCAATTAAACCTACAAAACCTGTTACCTATATTTTACAGGACTATAAGGGGGAAATATTAAAAGGTGGGTTTTATGAACAAGAACTGAATCTATCAAAGACTGGCAATGTGTACCTTGTTGAAAAAGTGTTACAACGCAAGGGGGACAGAGTTAAGGTGCGTTGGTTAGGTTTTGATAAATCACACGATTCATGGGTACAAAAGAGTTCTATAAAATAGTAATACAAATTGAAAGTACTTTCACTTTTTCACAAGATGCGTATTGTAAAACATACCGTACAGATACCAATAGAAAATTTTGATTTTTTTGTTGGTTCAGGTATGAGCACGGAGAAGAGACATGGGACACTTCTTCCAAACACTATACGGTGTATCATTTGTGGACCGTCAAACTGTGGCAAAACAAACGTGCTTTTCAACATGCTTTTCGACCCAAACGGTCTTCGATTTAAAAATATATATGTTTTTTCAAAATCCCTTTATCAGCCTAAATATAAGTTTCTAGCCAAAACCATGCCCAAGGAAATTGGGTACTTTGCATTTAACGAAAATGCTAAGGTCCCCCTGCCGAATGATGCTAAACCAAATTCTATTATGATATTTGATGATATAGCATGTGAAAAACATAATAATATTAGAAATTATTTTACTATGGGGCGCCACAACGAAATAGATACATTTTATTTAGGTCAGACGTACAGTCGTATTCCGAAACAGTTGATTAGAGATAACTGTAATTTATTGATAATTTTCAAACAGGATGATATGAATCTTCGGCATATATATTACGATCATGTCAACACAGATATGAAATTTGAAAAGTTTAAAGAAATATGTAGCGTAGCATGGAAAAACAATCATGGGTTTATCGTCATTGATAAAGATAGTGAAATTGATAAGGGGAGATATCGGGTGGGTTTGGACAGTTTTATACAAGACTTATAATGGTGCGCATCTATACGTACTCTGATCTTAAAGGGTTTAACAGTAAATTGCATAATGTTAAGTCCAACTTATGCACATTTTACTATCGAGAAAGGAAAAGGTTTTGTGGTAACTATTGCAGTAGGAAGGGTAAACATGGACATCCGTTCAGCCGAAGGTGTTGGAGGCATAGAAAACCCTTGAGTTCAGCATTAACTCCGCCAGTGGTGTTGCTTATGATTTCTGCAAGTGAAAGGATTTATAACCGTGATATTTGGATTCGTTTCTTAAATAAATGTGAAGATAATAAAGTTCCACTGGAGCTGGTTATTTATCATGAAGATATGATTAATTCCACAGTTAGAAACCCCCAGAATTTAATATCTCGATTTAGACCTTTCCCCGACATATTTGGCAGTGTATTGCCGCTAAGAAATCTACATGGAAGTATCAATTTCGCTCAAATAGTCTTGAAAATGTTGGACTACGGATGTAAAATACCGCATGCTTCAAGATGTATTGTGCTGACAGAAAGGACTATCCCGATCAGACCACCCCTGGAAATTTATCGTACAGCCATGTTGCTCAATTGCTATATTGATATTAGTTATAATACTGCTTGGGGACCGATTCCCGATGGTACACCTAGAGGGCCTAGGGGAAAACCGTTTGCAGCTGTCAATAACTACTGTCAAGGCTTATACACGGTTGAGTTTCTGAAACAAGCATTACCGACAGTCCCATCACAATGTGAGAGATTTGGTATAACACAAAATAAAGGTGTATACACCGTATCAAATAGAAAGCTGTTTGAACAGTGGCGAACTTTTACAGGGACCAATCCGTGTGAATTTTGGCTTTTAAATTCTTATCTCATGTATAACAGACGTCATGACAAACCGATGGCAATGTTGAAAAAGTACATGGAGAAAACTGTGGAAAGTGATAAGTATATTGTAACACATGTTTCGGAATGGCGAGATGACGTAAAGAGAGCTTGGGTGTTTAAAAGTTTTACGCGTCCTTATGTGATACCACGATTTGATGCAAGGGAACATAGGTATTTCAGAGGGTTAGATTTTAGTAAGGGGGTTTCACTTTTGGACGTTATCAATTATGTAAAAAGATATAAGAAGCGTGCTATGTTTTTCAGACAAGTTGAGATGCCTTAATTTATTTAATATCCATTATTTGTGTTGTAAAAACAGTCGTTATCATGAAGTCGAACAAGAAACATCTAATTTTACGTATAGCTAAGCTCAAAGAGGCTATTCGTCGAAAGTATAACAGTTTCAAGTCGGGCGTTAGTGAAAGTGAAAGGTTTTTCGAAAAGAAATATAAACCAATAATATCAGAAATTAAAAAGGCAGGTCTTACACCTAAAAATAAGTTAACAATTAAAAAAGAAGAACCACATGAGGAGGAGGAGGAGGAGGAGGAGAAATATCACGAAATGGAACAGGACGAGGAGGAGGAAAGTAAAGATTTTAGCCCACCGCCGGATACAAGTCAAATTGACACCCTTCTTTCTACACCACAAGGAAGGAACACTGTTTCAATGTATATAAATGAACAGTTTCAAAACGATTTAACTAAACAGTATATGGACTTATTTATGAGAGACCGTGGTGGTAGAAAAACTATGATCGATCATACATACGGCCCAAGATTTAGTGAAAAAGGAGACTTTCTTATGATTGGAAATAAAAAGTTAGAATTTGATGAAGACGGTTCAATAATTATAGATGGCACTGCCTATGGCGGTACCGAAGGTCTCTACGAACTAATATTCAAAAGAACACCGTATGGGTATGACGAAAATGACCAAGAAATTTATAAGGAAATATTAGAAAAAACTAACGCACATAAGAAAGGCTATAAAAGTACGGCTAATGTTAATAGAAATACTTCCACAAAATACAAAAGCATTATAGAAAAACTGTTTCCAAATACAAAACAAGGCTCGGGAATGCAGTGGAAGTCTCCAGTTTCACGTGACATATTGCACTGGGATGATCCGAACGAACTTGTTGATAGGTTACGTTTACTTGTAATGTCAGCGGAAACGGGGAATAACTCACATAGTAACGAAATTATAAATATTATCGAAGAACTGCAAGAAGGTGGGTATATAAAAGGTTCTGGTAACAACAGATTTAAATCATTATTAAAATGAACGTGGACAAGTTTGGTCGCTATACCTATACAGGTATGAGCATTGATAAATTCGGGCGTCATACGTCTACGGAAAGACTTAGAGGTCCAAAAGGCGAGGGGTTTAAAATGACAGAAGATAAAAGCGGGTATGACATAGACAACAAAAGACTAACTAACGTAGCAGATCCGCTTGATGAAAACGATGGAGTGAATTTAAAAACACTGCAAGCACATACAAGTCCTTGTTTGAAATTAAATAATAAAAGTGAGTATGACCTAGACAATAAAAGACTAACTAACATAGCAGATCCGCTTCATGAAAATGATGGAGTGAACTTAAAAACTTTGCAGAAACATACAAGTCCTTGTTTGAAATTAAATGATGAAAACGTATTCGATGTTAATGGTAAAAGAATCACTAATGCTATCGATCCTGTAGACAGTAATGATGTTGTAATTAAAAAGTATCTACATTCACGAATACCCATTAAAATAGACCCTTTGAAAAGTTATTCATTTCATCAGTTTACAATTCAGGATGTTGGTCCCCCATTGGCTGGAGGTGATGCGGTTACTTTAAAATATTTAACAGACAATACGCTTGTAAGAAGGGGATATACTTTTAGTGCCAGCAATAAAAGAATAGCGAATCTCGCAAAACCAATTGAATTAGACGACGCTGTTAACAAACAATATCTAAAAACGGCATTGGGTGATTTAGCCTATGTTGTATATAAAGGCATGCACAAAGGTAGATCTTCCATTGTACCGGCTGATGTGTGGAAGCAAAAGGTGTTAGAATCATCATGGGAAGATCTATTTAGCGATAATGCATTGTGGTTAATTACTTAGTAATAAAATGGCAGGGGTTAAGGAAACATCAAACAGTCGAAAGCTAGCTCTCATCACAGGAGGAGGTATTTTAAGTTCTGCCGTCAACAAAGCGATAGATTTGCTACCCATTGAACTTCATATTCCGGGTTATAATTTTTGTGGACCCGGAACCAAATTAAAAAAGAGATTAGCTAGAGGTGATCGAGGAGTAAATCCTTTAGACGAAGCGTGTAAAATTCACGACATTGCCTATTCAAAATTTTCCGACTCGGAAAGGAGACAACAAGCTGATAGAGAGCTTGCAGAACGAGCGTGGCATAGATTTAAGGCAAGGGACGCGAGTTTAGCTGAAAAAGCGGCTGCTTGGACCGTGACAACAGCGATGAAGGCCAAAACAAAGTTTGGTGGTGGGACTAGCAGGAAACGACGACGCTGTGTAAAGAAGCCTGCAAAGAAAGGCAAGGGATTGTACCTAAGACCATATCCAAAGAGAGGAGCTGGTAAAAAGAAAAGAGGCGGAGGTAAAAAAAAAAAAAACGTTCATCCCGTTAAAGTCTCTTACTAACCACGAGCTCGAGTACTATGTAAACAAATTAAACGTTCCAAACTTTAGAGGTGTTTTCATGAGAGATACTCTACCCGTTCGTCCGAGAAATTACGAGACAGCTATAGTGAATTTAGATTCTATCAACGGGGCTGGTACACATTGGGTGTGTTATAAAAAACGAGGCAATCGAGTTTTTTATTTTGATAGTTTTGGTAACCTTCGTCCTCCTGTGGAAATACTTAAATATTTCGGACCCTCAGCTGAAATTAGGTATAATTACGATCGACAGCAAAACTTTAACTCAGTTATTTGCGGACATTTGTGTTTAAAGTTTCTAACCAATGTTTTGCCTTAGCGGTAGCGGTTCCACCATTAGTTGTGAAATTTTCCCTCCTGTTGATGTGAGCGTAGGCAGTTGGGAGATAGGGCTGGTAGACCTGTCTACATATAATTCGATTCCTAACATAGAAAAAGGTGTGAATGATAAATTTTACTATGGCGATAAAGAAATAACCATCCCAGAAGGGTCTTATGAAATTGAAAATTTAGAAGAGGAAATTAAAAAACATGTACATATTAGATTACATGCTAATAATAATACACTTAAGGCAGAGATGAAGTGTGTGGAAGATGTACACTTTGAGAAAGACAATACGATAGCCTCACTTTTGGGGTTTGAACAAAAATTGTACCCTAAAAATAAGCAACATGTATCGACAAACACCGTCAACATTATAAAGGTAAATACAATCAGGGTTGAATGTAATATTGTGCGGGGTTCGTTTCAGAATGGCGTTGAGGGTCATACAATCCACGAATTTTATCCCACTGTCGAGCCAGGGTATAAAATCCTAGTCATACCAAATCCAATCATTTATTTGCCGGTGAACGTCCAGCGGATAAGTAACATTTCAATTCAGCTTAAAGATCAGGACGGAAATTTTGTAAATTTTAGGGACGAGATAATATCATTAAGATTACATCTACGAAAGCGGTAGAATGGGTTTAGTATTTAGGCCCGAGACAGATTCAACACCACTCATTGTGCGAAAGGAAACTGAACGATTAACATCGTTCAATATTAAATTTTTAGAGGCTCTAGGGTTTAAAGTGGAAAATGTTCGCCATAGAAAGAACAGCCGAGTATGAAAATACAGTGATAGGGTATGAATACCACACATATAAACCATATGCATCGTGTACATTTAAAAATAACGATGAAATCAAGATATCCGTCAGTCAACAAGATATTATTACTGCTCCATTCGAGAGTACAATATATATTGCGGGTAAAATTACTGCAAAGAAAGGAGACAATGTTGCCACTACTGCATCACTTGTTAACAATGCTATAGCTTATCTTTTTGATGATATCAGATACGAAATCGGGGGCATTGAGGTGGATCATACAAAAAATCCAGGCATAACGACTACAATCAAAGGCCTACTGTCCACTCGTGAAGTTGAAAAGGACATTTTAAAAAACGCCTGTTGGTTAGGTGCCGGGCAAACGTCGCAAACTGATCAATTTAATTTTTCAATACCACTACGTATGCTACTTGGTTTTGCCGAAGATTACAAAAGAATTTTAGTGAACGTCAAGCAAGAACTTATCTTGTTGAGGTCAGCCTCTGACCTTAACGCTATCATTTCTGCTGACGCAACATCTTGTGAAATAGAAATAACAAGTTTATACTGGCGGATGCCTCACGTATCGGTTGTAGATACTTTTCGTTTAAAACTTTTGCGAATGATTGAAAAAGACACACCTGTTCATTTACCATTTCGATCTTGGGAACTCCATGAATTCCCCATCCTCCCGCAAAACACTCGTCAGTCTTGGACTGTCAAATCTACGTCACAAATTGAAAAACCACGCTATGTTGTACTAGCGTTTCAAACAGATAGAAAAAATCAGATGAAAAAAGATATGTCAGTTTTTGATCGCTGTGACTTGACCAATGTGAAACTATACTTAAACTCACAATACTATCCTTATGACAATATCCATGGTGACATGGCATTATTTTACGAGATGTTTTCGAGATTTCAAAAATCTTACTATGGTAGCGATACATATCCTTGTGTCGATTTAACAACATTTAAAGATAAAACTCCTTTGTACGTGATTGATTGTTCGAAACAAAATGATACAATCAAGTCTGGACCTGTTGATGTGAGACTGGAATTTGAAGCTAAAGAAAATTTTAAAGATAAAACCACAGCTTACTGTCTGATCTTACATGACTCACATCTAATATACACTTTACTCACAGGAACAGTAAAAAAAGTTATGTAAAATATTCTATGGTGGGGGGTCGTGGTAAAAAGAAACACCTCGAGTAAAATTACTCAGACTAAAACATGGATCCGTACGGTAAGGTTGTCCCTTCTGTCTCCTCTGACAACAGAGTAGCTTGTGTATTTTTAACACTTGTAAGAGATAATTCAGTTGTCGGGCGAATTGAATATGATGGAACACCGTTAGTTTTAGATGTGGAATCGAATGGAAATTTTGACACAATTCTGGTAGAACCTCTTACAGTCGGTGATTTAGAACAAACTGGCATATCCAGTGACCTTGAAAAGGTGGATTTTTTCGATAAAAACGAATGGATTGAATTTGACTTTTACATTAATGGAGAATACAATGAGGATAACAGTGACTATGTATCGCTAAAGGATTTTTACATAAATGGGGATGATGTTGATGAAGAAGAAGAAGAAGATTTTAATGTCATCCCGTTACTACCAGACACAGAACGAGTAAAAGTATATTCCGAGGGGGAGGGGGAATATTTGTGCGATGAAGGGGAGGAGCAGTGAGTGTAATTATGTGTAATTGTGTAAATAGTTCAGTTGTAGCCATGGAGTCGACCAGTGAAGAGGTGCGTGGTGAAACTTTGGCAGCTGAGGTAAGTATGGACACAGACCTAATTCGTTTTCCTCGGCGTAAGGAACCAATTGATATTTTAAATGGTATTTTTTTGAAAACTGTTCACTTTTTAAACACTGAACTAACCAAATGCGTGATTATTGGTATTTTTAAAAATAGGGGAACAAGTTTAGGTATTTTATTTAAAGGGCGTAAAGGGTCAACATTTTGGTCTTTAGATGCATTCAATCAGTTTTTACCACGATTCAATGAAATTACAAATGCATTGGGAAATAAAACCAAGTTTTATGTGAATCTCGATGGAGGGGAGGATATTAAAGTGAAAAATATTTTTGGCAAATCTTGTGTATTCCTCTATGATGGGGAGCATACTTTAACCCTTGATCAAAGTGAGTGGGTTCAGTTTTTGAGTTACCTTCCTATCGTGCACAGGGCCATTAACGAGTTATTTTACAACGAACTTTTTATTCAACAGTACATTCATGACATTATTACAGGTTCGGAGGACGTGTTGAAACCTGAAAGTCTGCCCAGTCTCATTGCCGACCGTTTACTGGACGAGGTGCAAAGGTCAAAAAATGGAGGCGGTAGTTGAGTTTCATGGTTTCAAAGATAACGAAAATCGTTTTATTATTAAAGAACTGTCTATTGTCGGAAAATATATACAGAGTCAGATAATATTCCAGACTCCGTATTATTTTCATAATTTAAATTCAAAAATGCAACGAACCGCTCGTTGGCTTTCTCGTCATTTCCATCACATGAGATGGGATGACCCTGGTGTCCCGTATGACGAACAAATTATTCGTGATTTGTGTAGACCTTTTGAAACTATCTACACCAACGGTCTTGAAAAGTGCGAGTTTTTACGCGAGTTTCACCACGATGTCAGGGAAATAACTTGGAATCGTAGTGAATCGTGTGAAGTGCACTGTCTAATACCTAAACACAGGAATTGTGACACAAAGTGTGCACTACAAAGTGCCGTGTCCTTTCAACAGCATCTATAAAACCAGAAGTATTAATTAATTTTGTTCATTCACAATGGAGTCTGCGTGGCAGTTACTTTCAAAGGAGCCGAAAGCTCCCATCGGTGTGATGACAGACAGTTTTATTATGAAATTTGATCGGTTTTTAGATTGGAATTTGCTTTCCGAGTATTATGATTTCTCTCTTGATATGCTGAGAACATATTTCCACAAAGTCACGTGGGCAAAAATATTACGTAAAAAATTATTTTCCGAAATCTTCCTTAGAGAAATGGCACTCAGCTTTGACAGTGCAGCCTGGGAAGTTCTCAGCAGATATCAGTTTCTATCAGAACAATTTATTCATGACTTTTCTGATAAGGTTGACTGGGACAACATCGCTTTGTATCAAAATGTTAGTGGCAAATTCCTAACCGATCACAAGTATATGGAAAATGAATAAATCTCCACCGGTGGTTAGTAAAGGGGCGGGGGTGCTCGGCATTCGGTTGAGGGCTCACCCGTGATGGCTTGAACGGACCTGTGGAGATTTGTAAATAGTTGTAAGTAGTATACCTCACCACTGGTGTTTAGTAAAGGGGCGGGGGTGCTCGGCATTCGGTTGAGGGCTCACCCGTGATGGCTTGAACGGACTGGTGGAAGGTTGTAAATCAATGTACATAGTATACCACTGAGGGTGTTTAGTAAAGGGGCGGGTGTGCTCGGCATTCGGTTGAGGGCTCACCCGTGACGACTTGAACGGATCATCAGTGGTCGTTAAATAGATTTAAGTAGCATACTTCCGCGGGTGACTGGGAGACTGACCCGGCCCACGGAGGTTTTAAAAACTCCATTGTGTTACAGGGAGGTAGCAATTTGGTTTTTGGTTTGGCTACCACCGTAAGTGGGCGTTGTTGGGGCCCCTTACCCCAGAGGCTAGGACTCCTGGTGATGCTCTGGGTTAACAAAAAGAACGCGCCGAGACCCGTACAGCCTGACCTATATGGTCTACTGTGGTGTGGAAACTTGGGTCAACTTTTTTTTACCACTTCCAAGTAATCTACTTTTAAATGCAACTGTCACCCCGGAGGTTATAACTATACGATTAACAAACCAACTAAGATTTGTACAATGCTTTGGAAACTTGGGTCAATAGGGTCAGAGATAATGTGTGTAAAACTGTTATATAAATACGAGCTTTGTGCATCCACTATCAGTCATGAAGCTAGTAATTCTCCTAGCAATCATTGCTCATGTTTCATGCACGCCTCCAGATAGAAATGTAAGTAGATCAACTGTGTGTGTGTGTGTGTGTGTGTGTGTGTGTGTGTGTGTGTGTGTGTGTGTGTGTGTGTGTGTGTGTGTGTGTGTGTGTGTGTGTGTGTGTGTGTGTGTGTGTGTGTGTGTGTGTGTGTGTGTGTGTGTGTGTGTGTGTGTGTGTGTGTGTGTGTGTGTGTGTGTGTGTGTGTGTGTGTGTGTGTGTGTGTGTGTGTGTGTGTGTGTGTGTGTGTGTGTGTGTGTGTGTGTGTGTGTGTGTGTGTGTGTGTGTGTGTGTGTGTGTGTGTGTGTGTGTGTGTGTGTGTGTGTGTGTGTGTGTGTGTGTGTGTGTGTGTGTGTGTGTGTGTGTGTGTGTGTGTGTGTGTGTGTGTGTGTGTGTGTGTGTGTGTGTGTGTGTGTGTGTGTGTGTGTGTGTGTGTGTGTGTGTGTGTGTGTGTGTGTGTGTGTGTGTGTGTGTGTGTGTGTGTGTGTGTGTGTGTGTGTGTGTGTGTGTGTGTGTGTGTGTGTGTGTGTGTGTGTGTGTGTGTGTGTGTGTGTGTGTGTGTGTGTGTGTGTGTGTGTGTGTGTGTGTGTGTGTGTGTGTGTGTGTGTGTGTGTGTGTGTGTGTGTGTGTGTGTGTGTGTGTGTGTGTGTGTGTGTGTGTGTGTGTGTGTGTGTGTGTGTGTGTGTGTGTGTGTGTGTGTGTGTGTGTGTGTGTGTGTGTGTGTGTGTGTGTGTGTGTGTGTGTGTGTGTGTGTGTGTGTGTGTGTGTGTGTGTGTGTGTGTGTGTGTGTGTGTGTGTGTGTGTGTTTACAATACAATAATTATTTCCTTATAGATTTACAGAATGTTCTCGTCGGACGAGGAGCTTTTGACGGCTGTTGAAAGGGCTGAAGGGCTTCAAACATCAACCCCGCGAAGAAATCGTCTTAATCTTCCAAGGGTCTACGGTTCCAGCAGGGAAGAGCTTGATGACCAATTAAGGAGAACACCTGGTGCTAATCGCCCTGTTCGCCCTGTCACCCCTCGCCCTCCACTATCAGAACTATCCACAGAAACAAGACATGGGGGATCCATCATGCGAAACATTCAAACAAATAATGTAAGTAATTTTTCAAAAGACCACTGCTTTTTTTAATTCTATCCATATTTAACAGTTTTTTACAATTTATCAATATTGTTACAGTTGAGAACTCCGGACCATCAAGAATTAATGGAACATTCAACTGGTTCTGCATCACCACACCATAGACAGAGTCAACCATCGCCGGATCCATTTCAGTTTCTTCCTCGTCGACAAAGATTGAACGAGCCTATAGTAAGTATAAGTAAAACTAAATATTTTATATGATATATAAATTAACTTTTTATATAGTAATTTAAAATTATTATATTACAGGCAAGAGGGGTAACTTTTAACGAGTCAAACAATCAATCTCAACAAAGGCTTCTCCATTCTCCTGGCAGAAATCCAACCCATCACGTTTCTGAGGAGTTTCCACCACGCCGAAGACTATTTCAATTTTCCTCACCGGTGGGTTACAATAATTCCGCATGTGTACAACTATGTTTAATTGTTATTTATTGTTTCATTAACATTACTATTTTATGTTTTACAGCATGAAAATAATATTCAAAGACAGTCTGAAAGGGTTGAATGTCAAAACAGACAACGTCTGACTGGAGCCTGTCGTCTTTGTTTGAGTACCATTGACAACACCATGGGTGGCAGCATCCTCGCAGTCCTACTACACGCTGAATGTATACGTGTTGACAGTTTGATACAAGTAAGTATATTGTTAAATAATTGTGTGTGTGTGTGTGTGTGTGTGTGTGTGTGTGTGTGTGTGTGTGTGTGTTTTAACTCACAAACTAATACAATTTTTACTTTTCAGAGTGAAGCTGCTTTGTTCCCTCAGTGGCAATCATCGGAGGTCATCGACATTCTCTTAGAGTGGATGCTAGAATTAGCAGGGACATTGGGGATGCTAAATTACTTTTTTGTAGAAACAAATGATGAACAGCGTCTCGCCCTAGCCCCGACAATATGGCGGGATCTGTATAATCGTATAAGTAGGCCCCTCGGTGCTTGTAGCGAAAGGATGGCTCGTCTGGCTGAAAGCCACGGGGTGATTCCATTTAACCCGCTTCCCACGCAAATGCGAGCCGAACAATTTGAAACGGACACAAATGTATGCAGGGTTTGTCTGGACCGTCGACCAACGATTGTTTTGCGCTCTTGCGGTCATGTATTTTGTCCCATGTGTGCTTTCCGCATCCATAGATGTCCTGTGTGTAGGGAAACTGCGCTAGGCAGATTACGATTATTTTTTTAAGTAGTAATCAATCAAAAACATGTAGTAAACATTTAGCTAAATTACGTAACCAGAAGCAATTGTGGTGGGGAGCCTGACCGCCGGTATAAAAGCCCTGCTGCACAGCATGGAATCAGTCTGCTCTCAGCTCTACTCCTGACGAGTCACCGCTACTAGACACCTACATATAACCGTGAGTACATAAGAGTTTTAGTTAGTGCTATGATGCGAGAGCTATATTATGTAACAGACAGATGTGACAAACATGGCCTTTTGCTCGATAATTTCATTGTCTGATAGACTTTTTGTACTAGCCATATTTATTGCTAGTTTAATTTTTATTTATATAATGCGAGTTACTGAAATATCTGCATTAGAAAGACTTCACAAGTAAACATCTTTAAAATCTAATGGTAGGTTATGATTTCTCTCTCACTCTCTCTCTCTCTCTCTCTCTCTCTCTCTCTCTCTCTCTCTCTCTCTCTCTCTCTCTCTCTCTCTCTCTCTGTGTGTGTGTGTGTGTTTAACCGTTTTTAATAATGTTGTGTTTTATAGATGTCGCTCGACGCAAAGAACTTAAAGACCTCGTTGGACGCCCGGAGGTTTTGATCGTCGGAGCCCGACGAGTCACTACACGCTTCGGGAGGATGGCTGTCGTCTTGGAGATCCAGGATAACGACATGAAGACATCGGTGTTCCTGCCGAACAAGTACAACGAGGCCTTAGAAGACAGCGATCTGGAAATAATGGTCAATGAAGGATACAAGATGCATGTAACTGAAAGCCCCTCAGGCTCCGCACCTAATGTTTGTATTTTTAAATAGATTTTAATAAATCATCTATGTTAATCACAAAATATGTTCTCATTTACCCTTGTCTACTTTTGTTCTAAGCAACATCCAGCTACCACTCAAGGTGAAAACCTATATTAATCACGGGGTTCTCAATACTAGGCCATCTGTGCTACAATCTGGTGGAGAATCGTAAAACTACAACATGAAAATTTCTCATGGTACACTCTGGTGGGGAATCATTACAAGAAAACTCAAAGGTGGTGTAATCATAAAATTACGAGTGCTTCAATCTGGTGGAGAATTATAAAACTAAAAGCTCCAATGATAGTAATACACTCTTATAGTCAAAGACCATACGTTCTGTGTAAATCGTCAAACTACTGTGCCATCAGACACAATACAAAGCTCTCAGCACAACAGTGTGGTAGCCTAGTGGTCAGCGTTGCGGCGCACCAACTTGGCGGCCCGGGTTCAAACCCCGGCAGTCCACAGTGAAAATTTTATTCCTGACTCACGTAGTTACAGACGTGGTCAAACACATGGCAAAAGTGAGGTTAGGAAGCCATCTTGGATCACGTGGTCAAACACTTGGTAAAAGTGAGGTAATTTCCCGCCGCCGGGGGCGTGGTCTAGAAGACCGCCATCTTGGGGGCGTGGCCTGATGACGTCATTGGTCACGTGACTTGCTCTCGACCAGAAGGCGGGGCGTGATGACGTCATCGGTCACGTGACCTGCTCTCGACCAATCAGAGGGCTGGGATATACTCTCAGGAGGACTACTCGCAGGTCTGCTGTGACGGGGGTATTTAGCTAACATCCGACACCCATGAAATCCAAGACTAATCTAATAATAATAATTTGGTTCTTTACTGTGGTGCAATAGATTGCAGGTCCAAACGCATTCCCTTCTATTGAAGATGGTACATTTTAATTGGTTTGAGAACTCAATATGTTATAATGTTGAATTGAATGATGGATCAGAAAACGACGTTTCCAGCGAAACACAGCACCCGCTTTAACCCTAAAGCGATGTTGAGATAAAAAAATGTTTGGTTAAAAAAATGTAGTTTTTGTGTCAGGATAGACCGGTTAAAGTGGAGACCGGTTAAAAGGTTGTCGGTTAAGAGGGAGTCTACTGTAACAACATTAAAAAAAAACTTGTGAATCTAAATATCCAGACAAAACTTTCAATTTACACATTGATGACTTCCAGACTATTCTACTTAATTTTAATATCTAGGGGCCACAGGGGACGAAATGGCCATTACATAAACAATGTAAAATGTATAAAAACAATATTGAAATCAATTGGTAGTAATAAATTCAAAGGGGTTTTAAGAATCTTATACAATGAAATATTTTTAACAGATTAATGGTTTACTGGAAAGAAAATGATGCTACCTTGATAAAGAATTATTTATTTTAAGAATTAAAGAACACCATAAAAACACAGAAAACCTATTGAGGTCTAAAATAGTATACACATACCTTCCGTCGAGCAGCTAAAATTTTGTTGTTGAATAAAATAACTACATGATTTGCTATGAATACGGCATTGTCAAGTGATACTAGAGAATACTATTCATCAAAGAATTGGTCAAGGATTAAAGTAGACAAAACACGGCACAAACACAGTTCACACATGATACAAAAGATCGGCAGGCCTACCATAGACATATTAATTTACTTCACACCGTGGCACGACCCGGAAGCAGACTGGAGATAACCCCCCTTGTTATTCCTCCTCCTTCCACCCCTCGACTCCCACTTTAAATCCCACTCAATATTTAATACAATAATCGCCAATGGAACCAGACCACAAGATAACAACCTTTGTCCTCCTGATAATGAAGGAGAGGTGGGAGGAGTAACCTAGAAGGATTGTCTCCAGTCCGCTTCCGGGTCGTGCCCTGGTGTGAGATTAATTAATATGTCTATGATAGGCCTCCCAAACTTTTGTATCATGTGTATTGTGCTGTGATTTGACTATTTTAATCCTAGAGCAATTCTTCGATAAATAGTATGTTCTTGTAATCACTTGATAATGTCGTATTAACCCCAAAACATGTAGTGGTTATATCCAACAACAAAATTTGAGCTGCTCGACGGAAGATGTTTGTACTACTATTAGTAGGTGTGTGAATACTATTTTAGTCCTCAATAGCAGTTCAGGGGCTAATACAATGAATTTTATTGAGGTCTTCTGTCAATACAGAAGAACTCAATTGTTGTGTTAGCTCAAATGCAAATGTTAATTTTAAGCACAACATTGGACTAAATCTGGGATTTCACTGCATTTCCTTTCTTTACACATGAATCTTTCCAATATAATTTTCATACAAAAATTTAGTATTGAAGGTAAAAAATGATATCGTCATTTTTGAGGCCATGCGCATGTACACATAATACATATATAAATGTTGGTTCATTTCAAGAGTACATGATACATGTATTTATAATGTTATAGTGAAAAGAAAAATGAAAATAACTGAGAGAAGATTGTGAAGTGTTAAAAATTCATATTAAATTGTAAAAAATAGTACATTTTTTCACAGAGCTGTCCAAAGGTTATTATAAGTGTAAATAAAAACAAACACTAAGCAGGTTTCTAAAATTAAGAATAAAAGAAATTTTGATGTTTTAACACTTACTGCCTTTATATTCTTCATCAAGTTTCTTCAAAACTTTAGCATGTGGCTTCCCATCAAGATGCATTTGAAGAAGTTTAAGTGTGTCAAGAGAGACTTTACAAATCTTACATTTAAAACGCCTTTCTGTAAACATAACATGAAGAAACACTCAACTACACTCAATGCACTCTCAATACACACTCAATACTGAACTAAAATTATCATTTTGAAGACTTCAAAGATGAGTAAGTTTTGATTAAAATAAAGCACTATACTATTTTTATTTCTCAACAAGTGTGCTAAAAAAATTGTAAAAACAAAATCACATAAACCCAATTCACAAAATTTTAGTATTGGTATTTTTTTTGAAAGTTTTTTTTTTTATATCTTTATAATTGTTTACATCAGTAGTACTTATCCATTTTCTTTCTTCTTTTAAAGGCTGTAGCATTGTTCTGGAGTGTTTTTGTTTCTTTTTAATTGCCTTGTTCAGGATGTTGTCAATTAGTTGGGCTTTTTAACCATTGAATTTTGCAATGTATTTTATATATTTAAGTTCTTTTTCATAGTTTTCTTTAGATAGAGGAGTATTTAGAAGTCCGTGGATCATTGAGTTGAAAGGCCGATTGTTTTTGTTTTGGAGGGTGATTTGAATCATTTGTAATAAATCTATTCGTATGATTTGGTTGTCTGAAAGTATCAAATCGGATTATGAAAACAAACAAATTGCCCACATCCAGAACAATGTTACAGCCTTTAAAAGAAGAAAGAAAATTGATAAGTACTACTTATACAAACAATTATAAAGATATAAAGAAAACTTACAAGAAAAAAATACCTACTAAAATTCCCTTCAAAACTAACAAAAAATTAAAAATATATTGGGAAATCTAAAAAGCAAACTTGAAGATGATTCAAAGTCGGGAAATATACGAAATACAGTGTGAGGGTTGCAAGCTAAAGTATATTGGTCAAACTAGAAGAAATCTCAAAACTAGAATGAAAGAACACGTTGCACACATCAAACACAACCGTCCTGAAAAATCTGCTATGACAAAACACTGCATAAAGTAGGTCACACTTTTTCGCAGAACAGTGCAAGAATATTAAAACCCATAAAACCAAATCTTCTAAATGCAAACTCCCTTTTACAAGAATTAAGTAGTATCTAGTTTCAAAATTATACTTATGTCATTTTGTACATGTTTATACATTTAACTATTTTTATATTTTTCTATATTTATTGAAAGTAATTCAGCTGACCATGTGTTAAATTCTGTACAATATTAAAAATTAACATTGTAACTACAACCTTTTCTGTTTGTGAAATGTCTGAGGATGATATCTTTGATATCAAAAGGCCTCACAAATAAAACAAGTTATTAAAAATATTGTTGGTATTAATTTGAGATTGTATTGAATCCAATTTTACAGCTCTTCCATAATTTAGAGCAGTGTTTCTCAACCTTTTTGTGCCCGCGTACCACCTGATGCTTTTTCATTTTAGCGAATTTCCCATAGGAAATAAGCTATTACCGTAGGTCTCATGGTGAGACCTAAGCCCGGGACCATGTTACTTTTTCGTTTTGAGGTGCCCAGAGACCAAAAATAATAGTCACTAAAATTTTTATATATATATATATATATATATGTATATATATATATATATATATATGTATATATGTGTCCCTAGACACGATAACTCTCGTAAAAATGGTCCGATTGACACCAAATTTGGTAGAGATGTGTAATCCTACGTTTATTCGGATGAGTTCGAAAACCAGACATATCGACCTACCGGAAGGGGTAGTTTTGGGGGGTTTTGTACCCCAAAGATGGGTTTTTTGCATTTTTCATATGTAAATTTTAAAAATTTTAAATTTTTATTTTTACCATTGGATTTAGCTCAAAAAAACACACAATTTAGTATTTTGAAGCTTTGCTCTATCTCCACTGGTTACCGAGATATTACAAAGTCTAAAGACAGTACATTGTCTTTTGGGGCTCCAATGTTAATCTTATGGAGAATGAGGATGTGTTAATATTTCACTTATTAACCAATATTTTTGGATGAAACTTGGTATTTATCTTCATTTGGTTGAGATTCATCCATTTAAGGTAAAAAAATCTTGGTTTTTGTACTTATCATGGCAGCAAACCTGCATACTTTTTTCCCATGTTAATCATATGGAGAATAGGCAAACTCTTTTATTTATGGACAGATATTGATGAAATTTACTATATGGCTTTATTTGGTCGAAATAAATTTTTTCTAAGCTAAAAACCAACTTTTAGTGTCCCCCATGGCAGCATACCTGCATACTCTTTCCCTATATTTATCTTAAGGAGAATAGACATTTATCTCCCTATTTATGAGCACGTGATGAAATTTAGTTTACAAGTTTAGCTGGTCAAAATTAATATTACTAATTTGGAAATTCGCTGAGTACGCAGGTCTGCTGCGACGGGGGGGTATTTTGGCATACCACCAAAACTCATACCTATTCCCCATCCAGATACTGCCGGAATCACTACACACACCACTATTCTCTACTCTCTACACAAGGCAACAGTAGCCTATTCTGCAAACTACTACTCATGAGAGAAATTTTACTTTGTTACCTTTATTCACCAACAAAGACCTGTCATGACACAAACTATTTTGACTGATCATGACGAATGCATAAAGAACCAAAAAAGGCATCCTTATGAAAAAGTGAGAAAAACCACAAATAGCATCACCAAGATTTAATTTTAATCTGAGGATTATGGTGATCGGTTGAATCCAAACAGATGGCTACTAAAAATTTTGCAGAATTTTTTATTTTTTCATTTTTTGGGAACAAATATGCTAATTTTGACATTTAATGAGTACTACTAACTTTAAGCAAAGACTGTTTCCTTGAGTTTAAGGAAAGAGAGCTTACCATTGAAATTGGGAAACGTAATCATAGCACCAGTGGCCAGCGCTTTAATTTAATCTGGGGACAAAACTAAAATATTTATATAGGATGTCCCTACATATTATTGGGTTTGATACAGTACATTGTAGAATACACAGCATGTGTTTCAGTGTTACCAAGTGATAAACTTAAAATTCTTTGTGGACACGACCATCCTTCATTCACGTGTCATCGTTTCTGAGGAGTGTGTCTCTTAAGTTGAGTAGTTCACGGTAAGTCTTGAAAATAATTCAATAATAATTTGAGAGTATTAAGAATACTTTATTTTCCTAAGTTTGTACGAAATAGCTTTATCCAGCGAAGGTGCTGTACCTATTGCAGTCTCTCAAAAGTAAGTGAAAATGCTCTGTAGCGCAGAATAAAGTGTTCTGACCAAAACAACAGTCGGCGTCACGTCGATTACAATCATCACCTAAGATGCTCCCACGTACCACCGGTGGTACGCATACCAATATATTAAATTGAGAAACATTGATTTAGAGATTAAAATGTTATTAATATTAAAGAAAATCATTTTTATTAGTTTTATCTATGACTGTTGCAGTAAGGTATATTATTAAACCAAATTCTAACCCGTAAAATAATGAGGTTTTAAAGATAGAGGAGTCACATTAAAAACATTTTTAGACCAATGAGAACTCTGCACTTGACAATAATGGTGTTAAAATATAAATTACAGAGGGCGCGTGCAGCGCAATGCGCTACCTAGTGATCAAACCTTGTTCCATGGAAATTTACCGAATTACTTTAAATGAAAATTAAATTGTAGTGAATATCAGACTACATCTTATTAGTATTATCTTCATCAATAATTCTCCAACTTCCCAATGTGATATTGTTGGGAATTTGGTGGTTGTTCTTGTAGGTCCAAATTAGCTACAATGACTCGATTAAATGTTGTCTCTTTCAAACAGGTGTTCTAATATGTGTAGTATTCTGCATTAAATTTGTAATGGTATCACAGTAAATAGGTTGTTAAATTTACACCAACAAACTATCCCATTTCCTAGTTCACAGCAGTTTGAAAATCCATGCTCAAACATTTAGTTCCCTATTTAAATTTTTTTTAAACCTTCGTTGTTGTTTCAATATCAATCTAACCCATAAGTCCAACGCCAAAAATTTCAATTTCCAAACTAGTTTTTGTATAGGAAAATGATTTTTTCCAGGGTTAAGTTACTCAACTTATTTTTGTGCTCAAATACACATTGTAACCGGTGAACTTTGCCGTTACCGTCGAGATAAGCCGCGCGGCGGTTAAAGGATTGTTGCCCAGCTTGGTGGGGTCAATTTCCCCTCATTTCCCCTCCAGGTCAGAGGTTATATCAGGAAGTGGTGACATGGTCTTACAGAGTTTTTCCGTAGTGCTTGGAGGAAGGATGTATCGTCGTGAGTGCACGCCAGGATATACCGCCGGACTACCGTGAGTTGTTTTGAGTTTGGTTAAAAATAAAATATCTGTTCAGTCCAACTATCGTAGAGTTTAAAATTAAAGTTATTTCCTCAACAAAATTCCAATAGTTCACTGAAGTTAAAATTAAATTTATTTGGTTCAGGATTAAAGAATTAAATTTAATAATTCGCTTGGGACAGGTGTCTCATCGGATGTTTTTTTAAAGTCCTGCTATTTTTTTTGTTGTCAGCTAAGTGGTTAGCATAAAGTTTATTTTGGGATTCGTTTGGGACAAGTGTCTCATCGGATCGAAAAATTAGTAGCACCTCAATTTACCAGAGTTTATTATCCGCTTGGGGCAAGTGTCTCAGCGGGCTTAATTGAGCCAAGATCCTGTGTTTTTCGGGCTTCCTATTATATTTAGAGTGCTTGAGGCAAGTGTCTCGGCTCTAAGTTAAACAAATTAACGTAAACTGAGTTTGTCAAAATTTTATTAATTGCCTGAGAAGGAAAGTTTCTTCCGGGTTGGTTGGTGATAGCATAAGAGTAAATAGGCATATCAAGGAATAATTTAAATATCAGACAGGCAATTCGAGTGAGGAAATTTTCTCCTCGAACCTAAATTTTCAGCTGAAACCGCACCTGTTGGTTAACGAAAAAGTTAAGTTTTATTTTATTGAATCTCGTTTGTGTGGTTAAAGTGCCGTGCAGTGCATCAAGAGTGTGCGAAACTCATTTTAAGACATTGGTCCTATGTTAGGCCTAATCTGAGCACCATGACTATCCATTTTGCATGTATATTTTTTTTAAAGCAAGTTGTTATTAATTTTCTGATGTAAAATAAATGTAAATAATCTTGGCGAGAAAAATGTTATATTTAAAACCCTGGTCCTTTCGTACTGAGCTGGGTACAGATAAGCGGTGCTAAAAGAATTTTTTGCATCCCCTATTTTTAGCACCATTACAACATGAATACAAAGTTCAAGCAAAATCTACCTGCTACATTTTGAGAAAAAGGTAAACCTCCTCATATTAAAGTATGGAACTGTGTTGATATATCTGTACCAGTAGTTTAATTGCTTCTAGTCAGCTAGCTTTTAACATGTGTTAGTCTGTTTTACTACCAACAGCTGATTTATTTTGCAATTCAATATAAACTAGGGGTACCTGAGCAGCACAATGCGCTTCATTTACCAAAGTGCATAGTGATCAAACCTTGTCCTTATTTTGTATAATAATTAAAACCTAGTGGCAATTAACATACACCTAGACCTTGTTGGTGAATGATAAATCTATCATCATCATCGCTTATATTTGACTTTTCAAATTAAAGGTATTAAAAGGTAGAATAGAACACAGTTCTATTCTAAATTTCTATTGTAAACCCAACTCCAATATAATGGTTGGAAGGAAAATGACAGACATTCAAAATTAAGATTAAAATAATATTATCACAATTTTTAAATGTGATAAACTTCTGACATATTTGACCTTTTGAGGTCTGGTTTTCGGCTATGTACTCTCCTTACTAAGACCTTTAAAATTATGTATAGCATGGTTATGACATCCATGTAGTGGCTGGTTCAAGGGTAGTATGATAAGCATATGTCAAGCTATCCGCATTTTCAAAGGTAATGGTAAAAGCAAACTTTTGAACTCAAAAGGTCAAGTATTTCAAATATTATTACATTTAAAGCGTTTAGGTTAAAATTCAATTTTTATTCAAAGTTTGACGGGCTGTCATTTTTTACTCTGGCAACCTTTCGAGTTGGGATTTGCGGCATTTAATTCTACTACTTAAGAGCTTTAATTTGAACTCATTAGCCAACAAAAGTTTTATTTCTGACTCCACGTGGGCCATCCTACCACTTTTAGGCATGTTCCCCACTGAGGATTTGAGGGGACCTTTCTGGAGGAGATCAGGGGATGACATAGAACACTTTTCAGCAAAAATTGGCTGTACAAAAATAGTTTCATTTTCATATTTTGGCATAATTTTACTACACTATAATTTGTGAAATGAGAATGACGATTAGGTCAAGAGACATCAGTAGTGGCAAATTTTTTGATGGGTGATTGTCTCAATTTTTGACATTTTAAATAAATTTTGGACATGTTTATCATTTTATTTTTACAATGATTTACCAAATTTAAGTTACTGTAGGTTGGGACTAGTCACAATTGAAGATACCATGCCAAAAAACATGTCATTCAGAAATAGGATTAGGTTTTTGTATAGACAGTAGCGTATATGACCCTTGTAGTAAAACCTTGTGTAAACCTTCTTGTAAATAAATATTATATTTAAGCATTAAGTAACTATTGAGATATTTAGAAAATTCCTTTCGCTTGTGTTGTAATTTGTTAATCATTTGTGGTTTAAAGGCTTTCATAATACAATTATTGTATTACTACCGGGTGTCCACAAAAGAAGTAAACAACTTTGAATGTCAATTTGACAAAAACTACGTGTCCAACATTGCTGTGGTTGGTATCAATGGTTCGAAAAACATGTTGTTTTTTCACACAGCTTGTTTGGGTGCAAGTTGGTGCACCACCATGCACTGGCTGCACAATGTAAGGGACTACCTTGACAAGAGTCTACCACAGCGTTGGATTGGCCCTGCTGCTGAGGACAATGTGTCTCTCTTTCGCTGGCCTCCACAAAGTCCAGACTTAACGCCTTGCGATTTCTTTTTATGGGATTATGTAAAAGACAGGGTTTATGTTCCTCTTTTGTCGAATCTCATAGAACTAAGGCTTTGCATTACTGGTACAGTGCAAAAGTGTTGATGAGGCCAATCTTCAAAAGGTTTGGTCAGGATTACACTTTGTATTTGAGGTCTACAGAGCAAGCCGTGGCTCACATATTGAGAACTTATAATACACAGGAAAAACTTGAGGTTTTTATATTTCTAATGGTGTATAGTGTAAGTTACTCTTTATAAGTTAATTAAACTTCACTGCATTAAAAAAAAAGTTGTTTTCTTCTTTTGTGGACACTTGGTATTATCATTCTTTATTCTGAAGAATAGCTGATGTTGCCAAACTTTTGATACAAAGTTTTTAGGATCAAACGTGAACTGTAGATTAATTATTAGTGATAACTGGCAACTATGTTGGCAAGGGATCAGCTATTTTAGACGCCATCCGGCTGTTTGTAACGACTTTAAAGAAATTTATTACTTTAAGGTTATTTTACCATGCATTCCATTTATAAGATGTATTTGCCGTACATATTTAATTTTTTGATACCGTACCCATAAAGTTCAAATCATCTCTAAGTACCTGGGAGCCGAGCATTTGCTCCGTCAACTTAACCAATTCTTCATAATAATATCAGTAACAGACAGTGCGCTAAAATGCCAAGTGCAAAAAGGTCCTATTCCAAGACAAGCTTGTCATTCCGCTCACTCGCCTTCAGAATGAGAGACTAGTTTAAAGTCCTGCTCGTGCTGCACTCCGATATTTATTTGTTGAACCACATGTTGAATTTGTAACAAGTGGATTCCACTCCTATTCACCAATATAAAGTACGATTAAAAGTAAATAAATTGTTTGTATAATAGTAGTATCCAGCAATTCATCAGTAACTGGCTACAATGCGAAACCATATGTTTATACTGGATCATATGATCTATACTGTGTCAGTGAGCCAGCTGTTTTCATGATTTGTTTTGAGTTTCAAATCTATAGGACCAATGTTAAAATTTTTAGAATTTCAATTAAAGATTATAACAAAATAAGATTTTCATACCATAGAGACCGGTATATATATTATTTTTATCCCATTAATAAATTATTTTCAGATTTGGGAGAAAATCCTTAGAGCTATTTTCGGGATCTGTGTACATATACACATACAAACAAATATACCTTACTCGTAATAAAATATAGAATTTTTTTACACCATTATAAACTAGGCCTAACCAAAACTATCTTGCAGAATGGACAATCAAAACACACCATATAAATTAGTTTACATTTTATTATATACAGCTACACAATTTATATGTCAATAAATACTTTTTACTTAAACTAATATAATTTTAACCTATGCAAGGAAAAATAAAAATAACATCAAACATAACTATTTAACATAAGGGAATATAAAATCTTTACAACACTACATAACAGATTAAATTATATTTTTACATAGAAATAACACTGTTGGAAACAAAGCATGACATATAAGCTATTGGTTAATATAAGAAAATCCCTGATACGACACTCAGTTTATCACTTTGCTCCTGTTTAAGCACAGGGATTTCCTCACCCAGCATGTCTCCTCTACTCTACTATGAGGGACTCTGGGGTAGTTGGCCAGCAGATCGTTTATGTTGACTCTCAAGAGCTTGTTTATTTGCCTTTTCTAATTTCTTAGCCATTAATTTCTTTTTGTGCTTCTTATTCTCTATATGATCAATAAACTGACGCTCTGCATTCAGAGTCAAGTCGCAGACCTTGCAATAATATTGTCCTGAAACATACCGACAATTGTTTGCCTCTTCTGAACACCAGAGTGTGATAAAAGCTGATGTAAGTATGAACAGTCCTTTCACAAAGCATCTGTTACTGAATTTGGCCAAGGGTAGCTAACTTCAAATAAAGTCTCATAGTAATTGTCATGAACAGCGTTTTCTGGACTATAAATACTAATACATTTTGAGTTGAATGTTATAAGAGAGATTTTTTTTTAAATTTAACTAAAATGCAGTTTAATTTTACATATTAATGCGAGGACCCAGAAAATCTTATCATTTTTACCAGATGTAAAGCATACTGAACATGCAATCTTTAGAAAAGATTACAATAAAAGTAGCCAAATGGAATAAAAATAAATCAATAATTGTAACTGCACCAACAGAACTATTGTACCTGAAGCGACTCTTGCAATAGTCGCTGAGCGACAGGCGCTCTAGTACTGGCGGCGTTGTTTTAAATGGGACAATTATCCTTGACGCGGCTAGCGACTGTTGCTGGTGACTGTAATGAGTCTTGTCTAAAGGCAGCCTTAGTCACAGTTGCGGAGCGATTTGTGGCATTTGTGAACGTGTTCATTAATTTTTCTCAAGTCTTTATTAGTTGTTTATTACAATGTTTTAAAATAAAATTAAACTGATGTTCACATATGATAGAAGCGATTGCACCTCATCCTGTCATTTATGACTTGAAAAAGTAGTCTATATAAAGATCATAGTGCTATAGTCAATATGATTAATAGATTAATTTTCATAGATTGTAAAGCAATATTAATCCCGCAGAAAAAAGTTTTCATAGTTTTTTGTCTTATTTTGATATGACAATGTCACCTGTTTCGCCAGCTCCCCTGGGATTGTGAGATGTTTTGTGACAAAGTGATATTTATTTATTTATTTATAAAATTTAATAACTCCGTTATTTTTTGTCAGATCCTTCCAAATTTAGTATCATTGGTTGTATGATTTAAATTGTCAACTTATTTGCTGTTTGATCAATTTTATTAAATTTACCAATTTGAAGTTATTTGAGTTAAAAAACTTAAATTTTGAAAATACTAATGGGGAAAAAAATATTTTTCCTGGAAATTAGTATTAGAGTGATTAAGGTTCGTACCAAATATAAACTTAATACATCCATCCGTTAAGGAAATAAAAATTGTTAAGTGTAAACAACAAAATGGTGGCTAGCGGCTTAACAAAGCATTTTCAAACATATGTTCCCATGATTTTGTTGTTCATTTTGATTCAAGGAATTTCAGGGTTTCGGAAGAGAGTTTCCGAATAATGTAAAAATTATATTATGCTGTTTCGTCATTATTTAAATTTAGAGCAAGCTTCTCTTGTGCTGTGATCGGAGAGGGATTTCTATTTGAAGACGGTTTCGTAAGTCCTACCGTATTAAACTTTCCACAAACTGAAACTGATCTTTTGAAAGTCTGAAAAACTCTGAGAACAGTGTTTCGTCACTTTGCAAATGGTTAGTTATTAATAATCTAAAATAACCTTCTTCTTGTCTTTTACAACATATTTCACGTGTGCCAACCCGCGGCGCAAATAACAATGCTATTTTTTCTCCATCATCAACTCCTTCAAGTAAAAGATATTAAAAAAACGACATGTGTTTCGAACTCATCGCACCGCTTCACAAACAAGTCAGCATCAAAATGAATAAGAATCGCTATAGGACCATCGCTTCAGGGACAATGCCATAATTAGCGACTATCGTTCAGCGACTATCGCAAGATTCGCTCCAGGGACAACGCACCTCAATCTGTAGGCCTATGCTCCGATATCCACATCCCCAATTTATTTCAGGATGTTAGATTTTAACACTTGTAACTGACTGAACAAATTTTAACAGTCAAAATCTTTCCTTCAGATGCATGGTTTTTCACTGATCGGTTTTTTTACTTACTCAACAATATCAGTTTTGTGTACTCATAAAATAATCTAAAAAAGATTTAAATTTTTATAAATTCTTCTAAAATCACAGTCACAATGAAGAAACAAATCTTTACCTTAGTTCAGTTGACTCTCGCTACCTAAAAATTCACGGGATTGCTATGTTCTTCAAGTTACATATTTACAATTTATGAATTTAGATTACAGAGGTAATGAAGAGCACAGTATTGGTTTACTGACTCGTTATGAACTATGCGCTAGAGCTTCTACTTATAGAGGTCTGTAGAGGAAACTTCAAGCTATACAGGTGAAACTAGACTTGTAAAGGTAAAGGGAAAATAAAACTTTGATTAACCTACTGAATTTTTAATTAAAGAGGTAATTTTTGTATTTTTTCAGCTTATAGAGGTAAATTTAAATTAAAATTAATTTGAGTCACCTATGATTTATTTTCCAACAGATACAGGTTTTCACAAGGGGATGGAAAATAATTCGAGACACTAAATATTTCAAGTTACAGTACACTCTCGTTCATCGGAACTAATGTGGCGGACGGCCGGTTCGGATGTCAAAAAATTCTGATGAAGCGGAGTCCGTCGTGAGTCATCATTTCCGCCCGTACGGTGAACTATCGTGATTGTATTCACTCTTGTTTTTAAGATAACACAAGAGGTTTTATGAAAATAAGGCACTCAAACTTTAAACATGGTAACAATGAACAGATAGGAATAAAAACAACGCAGGAAATAAAGATCCAAAATCATTATTCTCATGTATTCCACTCATATTCCAGCAGTCAACTGACTTCCACGTACAGGTGCAGTCGCGACGCGAGACAGACTGAAGGACAGTTGGGGAAGCCCAAGCGGTCGAACCGGATGTTCACTTCCTGCCCCTTCCTCTTTCTATTTTTGTGCGAATACTCCACGGCCTCGTAAATCACATCGATGGGTACAGATTATGGAAAACGCCTGATGACGTTTGATGCAAAATGTGATACTTCACTGTTGTGCCGATAGAACGAATGGAAATTGAAGGTGCTAAAACGGAAAAATGATTTATTTCGTAAGAAAAAAAATTAATAATATCCAGATTTTCAGTTCCGATGAAGCGGAGTTCCGATGTCGCCGAGTCCGATGAACGAGAGTGTACTGTATCACAATTCAGGTTAGAGAGAAAAGACTGTAATAATATATCAATCAGAACAGTATGAAGTTATAATTCTATATACCAGTTCTTACTATATGTTTCAATTGCCTTGTGATGACTCCTAACAAAAAAATTTCCAATGATTTTTACTTCACTAAATTACAATAAAAAGAAATGAGAGGCAGCATGACTTTGCGAAAGGACCGTTACTCTCAATAAGAGCTGACCTCACCTGTGGGCGTGCGGTGCATAGAGTAATCAACAGAACCACGCCGCTGTTCCTTGACAACACTTGATAATATTGACAAGCTTGGGTTCACTGCAAAAAAGGGCAGATCATTACCGGTGACAAAACATTCCTTGCCTTACCGATAATCAGGGTCCCATAGCTGAGGTATTGTAACAAAATCAATTTATTATTAGTGGTGTATAATATCGGCGTTAAGTGATCCTTTGGTTATAGTATGACATCTATTTTTAACTCCTTACGGAATTATCTTACAGAATTCTTTAACATTCTCAACAGGGTACTCCAATTTATGATAAAAATGGAGTTTATCTATATCTATAAAAGAGGAAGTATGGATGTATATATGTATGTTGCCTATGGACTCCGAAACCATTCAACAGATTGTAATGAAACTTTCAGGCATTGTTAAGAATTATTCAAGGATGGTTTATGTGAAGTGTGGTGCAAATCTGTCCAAAGGGCTCTGACCTAGATGGCATACAATAGTTTGTAAAAAAATCTGAAAATCTCTATTTTATCTATTTTTATTGGTTGCTAAGAAACAAATTCAATGAAAAATTCTAATTTTAGGTATTCCAGCGATTTCTTATATATAAGGTGAATGTGAAAGCGAGTGAGCGTAGCAAACGAGCTAAACATGACGGCGAGTGAACGTAGCGAACAAGCTTAATTACCTACAAAATAAATTCAATCATAGGCGAAGCCATGACGGGAAACAGCTAGTTAATATATAGTCAATTTTTTTAAATTGCAGGTAAAAAATTCCAAAAATCCATTTTTTACCCTTTTAGATAATCTGATGTTGTTACCTTTTTTGTTGTTTGTTGGATGAAAAGTATTTTAACATCTTTAATATTCAGCACCATCAACATCCATGGCATAAAAACACTAGTTTATCTTTGGTCAAAGAAAGCTTCAGTTGTAGGGTAACTTAAGATGTGCTCAACTATTTATTTTATCAAACCTTTGATTCTCGCCAAAACTACACCATAAATCCAGCATAATTTACACTGGATTCCAGAATTCCAGAAAATTTGACTTGCTTGGTTCTTAACTAAATCATGTATTACTTACAACTAAGAATTTTAAATTAATAAGAAAGGAAGTATGTTTTTTTTCTTTTTTTGTAGTAATTATACGACAAAAAAAAACAAATATGAGGCTGAAAGTTTAAGTAAGTCAGATTTGGAAACGGAAAGGGAATGGGAATACAATCTTATTTTATACTCTTAAAACGAGCACTGTTAAGAGTAAATTTTTTTCTCCAAGAATTTTTGTTGATTATGGGGGTTTTGGCCACTAAGAATCGATTGAAGTTGGTCCCATGGCTGAGAAAAATTTGGTTTTCATCCTAGAGCCCTTCAAAGTTCCCATGTTATCCTTATGGAGATTTTTAAACGAACAAAAATACAGCTGATAACTGTAGATATAAACCAATGTGTTACATCTTACCTAGGGTTTACGAAAATTATACCAAAGTGCAGCACACTTCAGCCTGGTGAGTGAGCGAAGCGAACAAGCTTGTCATAAAAAGGAAGAGGGTGAATGAGGGGAACGAATGAGCTTTGTGTGAGAAACAAAAGCAATAATTTTACTGAGCATAAGCTCCTGGTACTATCTTATACTGCAATGTTTGTACAAGAAAATGTTTTATGGCCGAGGATTTTTTATCTGTTGGTTGAATATGTGGGTTTTGGCCACCAGGAATCGATTGGAGTTGGTCCCATGACAAGGAAAAATCTGGTTTTCATCCTGGAGACCTTCAAAGTTCCCATGTTATCCTTATGAAGATTTTTTGTTAGAACTGAACAAAAATCAGCTGATAATAATTGTCGATATAAAAAAATAAATGTTACATTTTTAAACTGTGATTCAAAAAATTTATACCAAAGTACATCATCCCTCGGCTGGCGAGTGAGCTGAGGTGAACGAGCTCGTCTTGAAAAGGGAGAGGACTACTGAGCGGAACCGAACAAGCTTTGTCTGAGGAAGAAAAATGACGCTTAGTAATTTTGCGAAGCATAAACTTGGTCACCCCCCCCCCCCCCTTTGCCACTGAGTTTTCTTAACTCTAAAAAAAAACACTGTGAGGGCAAAATTAGTTTTCTGTCCTTGGATATTTGAGTTTGTTTTTATGGGAAATTTGACAACGACAAATTGATTGGAGCTAGTCACAAGACTGGGAAAAATCTGGTTTCTTTAATACAGTCCTTCAAAATTATCATGTTATCCTTTTGGAAACTGTTTTAACAGCAGCCCTTAACTGCGATGTGGATCAAACCAGCTGATAACTGGATAAATTAAATCCACATGTTATAGTGTCAACAAATTTACACCTTACTGCAGAACCCTTAGGCTTGCGAATGATCGAAGTGAACGAGCTAATCGTGTGGTGAGTAGGCGGAAAGAATGAACTCATCTTTCAAAGGAACAAACTTTTTGGGCTCTGCATTACAACATGTAACTAAAGAGAGGTTATAATGTGATGTTTTATAATTTTATAAGTTTATTGAGCAAATAATGCTCATTCTCCCAGGTACTTAAGGACAAAACAGGTAGGCTACAGACCTATGATCTCACATTTCTTAAATAGTAGAAAGTCTGTGACAGTTAATTCTAGTGAAGTAAGTTGTAACATAATCATGTAACTTCAATGATACAGAAAATGGTCAAGTTGTTGATAGTCTTGTAGGGTAAATATTATCATTCAATAAATAGTAATTACAGATGTATAATAAGTGCTGACAATTTTTTAATAATTTTATCAAGCTGATGATGTGAAATTGATAGAGAAACAAAAGTTAAAATATTGTATTTTATTTGCTAATCTTCATGTTCCGTAATTAGGTTCTGGATAAAAACTATCCAACTATAAGAAAATTATAAAGCACCTTTAATGTCCGTCTTATGATAACACTGGTTACTGGATAAACATTTGCACTCTCGCCATTTTTATTTCCTCAATTACACCCACAAGGAAGATAAAAAAAGAAGGAAATGGATTTGAAAATGACTACTTGACATCCAATGAGCCTCACTTTACACATAATGGGGTTGAAACATGTGTAATAAAGCAAAAGAAACCAGAATAATAAGGCTTTACGTACAACTAACATGGACAAAGTCACTTTGCAGTTGAACCGTCTTATCTGGTTTAACTAGTAATTTTGCTAAACCATCTTACCTGGTTTGGGTACACCACCTTCTTTCTTCTTCACCTTTTCTAGATGTTTCTTTCCGCTCAAGTGCATGCTCAATTGCTCTTGGGACACGGCTTTGACGTCACAAATTTCACAAACGAAATCGCTTATTTTTTTATCCTCAGAGACTTCTGCTAACTTTTTTGATTCTTCAGACGTAAAACCTAATCCGATCCCAAAACGGGTACCAGCAGTTGAAAGGTCGATTGTTTCATACCTATGAACAAATTTAAATTATTTCAGTGATGTTATTCATAAATTAAATATTTGCACACAATATCATCAATCAGAATAAAAAATTCTTTAAAGAGTTCATAAAAATGTAAATCTGATCTTACTTGGAAAAAATCTGTTATTAGAAGAAATTACATTCGCCTTAAATTCAACTCTAGTTTTGATAGTAGCAAAATTGATTTGAGCTTTATTAATTGAATGAATGACCACTCTGAGTTTTGAATCATAGCTTTTTCAACATTGGTGAAATTAAGTTTTTACTTTGACCGAAACCCCATCCTAATTGGCCCACTGCATATACTATGCAAGTCACTGACAATAACGCTGACCACAACCCTTGACCGCTACGTATTTGTTTACTTTTTAAAGAAACATTAATGTGTGCATGAAACTGATAGGCCCATAGCGAAAAGAAGATGACTAAAGGGCACTAAAAGAGCTAAATATTTGAATTACCTCAAAGAGAGAATTATTTGCCTTCTAAGAGGTACCTTGAACAGATGACCTTAAATATTGGCTTGATAAATCTTTAAAATTTAAAACTCAAAACACCAATATATTTTTGAATACTTTATATTTGGACAAAATATAAAATTAAAATATTCATAAATAAATTAGTGTTTTTTAATTTTAAATTTAATAATATGTATAAGTTAAATTCCTTTCAAGTTTGTTTTTCATTCATTATTTTACTTATTGGAAAGATTGTCTTTTCTGTTGTTTGTATATGTATTGATTTAATTTTCTGTTAATTATATTTGGTTCGAATCTTAACATGTCTCTTTTATTTAATGAGCTACGCCCTCAGTCATGTAGTGTGGGTTGCTCTGCCTGGAAAGCAGGGTAGCCACGCACACATGACAGTGTCATTCAATAGAGCTCGGCATAAAGTTGTTTCTATAGTAAATTTGTAAAAAACTATCCAAACGGAAGGGCCCTAGAAGACCTTAAAGTTTTGTATTTCTCAATTTGGTTAACATTGATAAGGAAATTCTAAAGATGTTCAAATTTAACAGCTGTAACGAGTAAACACAGTACACCAGTGAGAGCATATGTCTATTCATAAAGGAGGTTTTGTTTTAAACCTTGGAGGATACACTGGTTAACAAACTGCATTAAAACTGATATCGAACAACAAGTACACTAGTTGTTTTAAAAGGAATTATAACTTTAAAATCTTGTAAAACTTTTGAAACTAATTTTCTTATATTAATTTATTGGAATTACATCTTTGCCGTTTAGAAAGTTTTCGTCATTCAATTAATGATAAGAGAAAATAGTTCTAATGTGTATTTTCAAATGTCATTGATTAAAACCTACATATACGTACGTTTTGCCTCTCTTTTTAGCATTTGCAGGATCAGCTTCATTTTTCCGGTGGGCTTTTCCTGAGTAGTGCATCATTTTGTCATTTGTAGTTAATAACCTTACATCACATAACTCGCAGTATTCAGCCAAGGTGCTCGCCTGAAAAAAGGTTTTTATAAATAGTCAAGCCAAGTCAAAATATCCTTTATTCATAAATATATACATTTATATACAAGAATAGTGTCAACTTAAGTTCTAGCTTAAGACAATCTAAGCCCAAAATATATATAAAAAATAAAATAAAATTTAATCAGAATATATTGTGGCCAATATTCATTGAAATCATATAAAGCAGCTTCTACAAAAAAATATTTTACAGACTTTTTAAACTTTTCAAAATTTGTATAATTTTTTATCACTATTGGGAGGTGGTTGAAAAACTGTATACCTATGTAAGTTGGTTTCTTTTTTAAAATTTCCTTATTATGTTTTATTATCTGTAAATTTGGTTTATTTCTTGTATTATAACTATGTTTTTCCATGTTTTTAGGTAACGTGCCACTAATATATACTAGACATTTATCTACCCTATGAATAATGAAAGACATATTATTTTGATAAACCTATTATTACTGAATAGCTTAGTGGTTATGGTGAACATATTATAAGCTTTGGTTCTTAAAAGCCTCTCTCAAAATATTACTTGATGATCTCCAAGCATCAATTTGTAGTGATGTGTCGGTACCAAAATTTCAAATACGGTACCGATACTTGTTCTTTCAAAGGATCGGTTCTTGGTACCAGTACCATCGGTACCGGGACCAAGAATTTATTCATTTTATAATGAGGTTTAAAATCTAATAGGCAATATGAAAAAATATTTGTAAATTGAGGTGATGGTTTAAAAGTAGAGAGAATTTACGGGTTAAATCAACCAACACATGCAAGTAAAAGAATTACAATGTAAATATGGAGCCATGAGAATGTGCGAGTGACAAAATAAGGAACGGGTAGTGTTGGGATGTGTATGGGAAAACGTTTATCAATAGGATAGTTGTCTAAAAATAATAAAAATAGTAAAATGTTTGTTTTAGAGTAACTTTTAATGTATCACATCTAAGGGTTCGCAGGCCAGCATTTAACCTTTATACTTTGGGTCAGATCTGATAAAAAATCATTACCAACAACTCAACCAAAAACTAGTTGGGCCAAAAAGTATTATTATTCAAAATTATTGATTTTTTTAACCAATCTCTGTTTTAATAAACTTAATTGATTTTCATTATGCAAATAAGAATCAAACAATTACTTCATAAGTTGACTAAGTTTTCGAGTAACATAATATGAATCAAATTTATTTTCAACTATCATTTATGATAAATATAATTATTTATCTATATAACAGATTAAATATAAATATTATCTGTTTCTGTGTTAGGTTAGGGTCCGTTTACTCTACCGACCATAGACTCTACGGCCCTCTTAAATATTAAATAAAATATAACATGGGGCCACTTACTCTACCGACCATAGGCCCTTTATAATAATTTAAAAAAGTAATATAGGTTCATTTAGTCTACGGCTCATAGACTCTATGAGCCTGTTTGAATATTTTTATATAATTTAAAGCGATCATAGAGAATATGCACCCATTTAAATCAAATGTATGGGTCCAAAGCATCTACTGGCTCATAGAGTCTATGAACCTTTTCAAATTAATATTAAATAAAATTATAAAATAGGGCCATAGGCTCTATGAGCCGTTTTATATTAAATACGTTATATATTGAAAAAGAGGTCCACTTACTCTACGGGTCCGTTATATCTACTCTGTACGCACCACTCGCTTCCTTCAGCTCTCGTGCACAAACGAACTGAGATAATGTCACCCGGTTTTCTGCATCCTATTCTACGATAAATAAATATCAATCTATCAATATATGTATCTCTGCATCTATATATCTATGTACCTATCTACCTATATATTTATCAATATCACACGAAAAGGCGATTTTTTTTAAACGAAGCTCCTCTCTTATTTGTAGACAAATTTTAACGTTTAAGGTGTAGAAAAATTCGTTTCATTCAATGCATCTCTTTCCATTCACTCATCTATCTATCTATCTGTCTACATATTAAACACAGATTTATGAGTATCATATATCTAGAGAATTATCTATCCCATATTTATAGATCTATCTATCTATTAAACACCATCTGAAACTGGGGAATTAGCAGAAATATTTCAGTGATTTTACAGCGGCGACAATGACTCTTAATTGGTGTTTACACAAACATGGAGGGTTTTGCAGTTTTAAAAATTTCCACCATCAGCCAATTATACCTCTTCACAGTTAACAGCTATTTCAAAAAGACTGCTTCACATTAGGGTTCCTTTATTTGTATTGATACCTTTTGTTGTTATTTCGTAACTAAAATAGCAACCCATACGACCAATGTTAAAAATTATGATTTTTAAACTTAAATTTAGACAACATTTGATTTTTCTGGGATTGGGGCTATTTCTAAACATTTTTTGGGACAAAACGTTCTAAAATGCAAAGTTCAAGCAAAACCTACCCGCTAGATTTCGAGATCATGAAACACACATCCCTCCAGACAGAGCTCGTATTACGCTCCTTTCACACATCACGGTTTTGCCCGTACGATTAAAAATCGCACGGCGGACATTCCAATAGAATCTTATGAGACCTTTCACAAAGGCACGGCGACGGTTTTTAATCAGCTGACAATTACTTGTACGGTGTACTAGGACGATTTTAAATCGTGCGGTTTTTCCCGCACGGCTAAAACCGTGATGTGTGAAAGGAGCGTTATAGTATAGGATAAAATCTTATATATCGCTTATTTATTAACATTTTTCAATAATTGGTTTAAACCTGCATGAGGTGATGGGTTACTAATATTTGGTCAAAAATCCCTATGGCAGAAAACCTGTATATTAAATCCCATGGCATTTTAATGAAAATCTATGTCTATTCTATATTTAAAATACGTGATGCTCTTTTTAGTGAATACTACTCCTCCCTTATTTCTGGACTAATTTCAACGTTTGAGGTGTCAAAAGATTTGTCTACCATTGTAGTTTTGCAATAAGGTTTTAGATTTTTTATATTTTTATTCTCAAGGGCACAGGAAGCCTTTAAAGTTTGATTTTTGTCCATTAGATTAACATGGGGAACAATTGTTATTGAATTGCAAAATAAAACAGCTGTTGATAGTAAAACAAAAGAACACATGTGCATTTGTGGGCAAAATATGTTTTTATCATTTTGCACGAAATCAGCCTGTTTTTTTTTAGCTCTCTATCGTACCAAAACTGTTTCTTTTTCGTCCTAGGACTGAAAAATCAGGTGGAGAATTTTTTTAGGTCCTAGTACTGAAAAGTCAGCTGTTTGCTAAGTCTATTATTAATCATTTATTAATGTTGAGGAGCAGAATTTTGAAATTGTTATAAAGAGCATTGTTTGTAAATAACAGAAATGTAAACACTGCATATTACTAACTTTGTAAATATAACCTTGAAAATACAACTTTTTAATTAATATTTTTAAAGATCAAAAGTCTAATTTCGCATTATGATAAAAAAACATTGTTCATCACTCGGAGCAAAAGTGTCTTTTTGATGCTTAGGCCTAATCGTTTTTAAAAACTCGGCTGCGCCTCGTTTTTAAAACACGATCGCGCACCAAAAGACTCACTTTTGCTCCTAGTGATGAAAAGTCATAGTCATAGTCATAGTCATACTCTTTATTGCACATAACATTTTTGTTTTACATTTGTAAAGTAAACAGGTGCATTGTCACAAAAGTAATAAAACTAAACTTACATATAACAACTAACGAACATCATAGTCACTTATATAAGGCTATCCTGTAGAAACTCTTCCACACTATAGTACAGTTTTTCAAATAAAATATTCTTTATGTTTTTTGCGAATTGTCCAACAGGTAGCACTATCATAGATTGAGGGATTTTGTTATAGATTTTAAGACCCATGTACAAAGGACTTTTTTCAAATTTAGATAATCTGTGAGTTGGATATTGATATAAATGGCCGTTTCTTGTACTGTAATTGTGTGTAAAAGTGTAATTAGAGAAAATTAGAGGGTTTTGATGGACGAAATTTGCAATTTCATAAATGTACAAACAGGGAAGAGGAAGCACATTTAAATTTTGAAAAAAAGATTTACAACTTGTTGTTTTTCTAATTCTACAGAGAGTTCTGATTATTGATTTTTGAGCTTTAAAAACCTTTGCAGCCCCTACTGCGATCCCCCAAATTATAATTCCATATTTCATTATTGAATGGGCATATGCATAGTATGCAGTCAAGCAGACATCTAGAGATGCTGCATCTATCAATATACTCAATGCATATCTGAAAGAACTCAACTTTTTACTTAACAAATTTGTGTGATCATTCCACTTTAGATTACAATCTATGTGAATCCCCAAGACCTTACTCACTTCAGTTGAAAACCTTACCTTACTCCCAGAGACGTTTTTAGCTGTGAATTGGATTATTTGTGATTTATTTTCATTTAATAAAAGCCCATTATTTAAAAACCAGTCACTTAAGTTTTGCACTATACTAGAAATGTTGTTTTTAAGAAGCGCTAAAGAGTTTCTTTTAATCAGAAGAGACGTGTCATCAGCAAAGAGAGTCATACGTTCAGAAAACTGTTGTGGTAAATCATTGATATAAATAAGAAACAGAAGAGGGCCAACTATTGAACCTTGTGGAACTCCAAAGTGTATCCCACTCCATTCAGAGAGATATTTTTTATTGTTTTTTGTAACTATTGTCCGTTGTTTGCGGTTCGTAAGATAAGACTTTAAAAGTTGGGCAACCGATCCTTGTAACCCCATATCATGCATCTTTTTGAGCAATAGATTGTGATCCACACAATCGAAAGCCTTGGACAAGTCACAGAACACACCTGCTGTATGCTGCGACTCATCCAAGGCCTCAAGTGCTGTATGCAAAAATGAAGAGAGCGCTAACTGAGTATTACGCCCCCTTCGGAAGCCATATTGTTCTGGACAAATTAAATTGTTTGATTCAAGATAGTTTGAAATTCTTAATTATTTTTTCATATACTTTGGAAATGTTACTGAGCAAAGATATTGGTCGGTAATTTTTTATGTCATTTCCATCCCCCTTTTTGAAAATTGGTAGAATTTCAGAATATTTTAGTAAATCAGGAAAAACACTTTCTTTAAAAGATTGATTGATGAGATCAGATAGAATTTTTGAAATTACATCAGCCGACCACTTCAGCAGCTTTGTTGGAATCTCATCCCACCCACAGGCTTTACTATTCTTCAGATTCATTAAAACTGTTTTTACTTCCTCTTGAGTGGTAAAGGGGAAATGAAGCATAGTTTTTGAGACAGCGCTACCTGTTTGACTAGTTCTATTGCTTCTAATATTGGACACTTTACATTTAGGAATGTTAAGAATATTAGCTACATTTGAGAATTGATGATTAAAACTATTAGCTACTGTGTGGGGATTCTCAACAAGGACATTATTAATCTTCAGTTTAATACAATTTTCAATTTTCCTAGACAATCCTAACTCCCCCTTAACGATGTTCCAGACTGCCTTAGATTTATTTTTTGAATTGACAATATAATCATTATTTAACATTTTCTTAGCTCTAGCTACTACTTCTTTAAAAACCCTTTTATACTTTTTTACATAATCTAAAAAAACCTTATTAGTGCTACTTTTTGAAAGACAATGTAACCTTCTTTTATTTATTGAAGAAATCCTTATTCCATTTGTGACCCAATTTTTACTGCGAGCATGATGCTCATGTGTTTTTTTGTATTTTTTTTGGAAAAATCTCATCCATGACTGTTTTAAATAGAAGTAAAAATTCTTTATAGTTTTCATTTGCTGTCCCCCCCAACACCAAACATTCAATGCCAGCACTTAATCTATTGAGAAAATTAGGAATTTTTTTGATTGGAAACATTCGTGTATGGGAAAACGAGTTCTGGCAATTTTTTGTATTGCAGTCTGGAAGCTGGATAAACAAAGCATTATGGTCAGAGAGTCCCATATCAAGGTTATTACAAGATTTTTTCCCAAAATTCAAGCTAGTTAAAATATTGTCTATGCAGGTTTGAGTTTTAGCGGTAATTCTAGTTGGTTGCCTAATGTTGATAAAATAACCATTGCTCATTACACTAGTTTCAAAGCTTTGTGCCATTGCATCATCTTTCAAAATATCCACATTAAAGTCTGCTACAATAATAATTTTTTTCTTAATCTGATCTCTTTTCAACTTAAAAAATAGGTTTCTTAGTTTTTGCATAAACAACTTAAAATTACTATCATCTGGTGTTCTGTATATTGAAACAATGACCAAATTTAACTTTTCTACTTCTATGTACGATCCTTCAAAAATAAAATCCTGATTTAACACTTTAAAATCAGATCTGATAATGCAAAAAATAGAACTGTGAACTAGAATACATGACCCACCTTTTGACTTATCCCTAAAATAACCATCTGCTAACTTAAAGTTAGGTATTTTATTTAAAATTTGTCTATTTGACATGCTTACATTGTGTTCATTTAAGCAGATGATTTTTACATTATTCAAATAACTATTAATTAATAAATCTAACTCATTAAATTTCTCTTTTATACCTTGAATGTTATAATGAAGTAAACAATTTTTCCCTAGTTGCTTATCCATGGTTTTAGAACTTAATTTATCTAGGACCTTCATATATTTTTCCCTACGCCCATTGCACATGTTTTTTCTAAAAAATGGTTTTGATTAGATTTGGCAACACCGACATTTTCACTTAAGACACCACACTCACTATATTGCCCTTTCACTTTTTCACTATAAGATGACACTCCCGGGACAACTTGAGGTGAAGGAGGAGACGTAAGAGGTGGAGGGGACGTCATAGGTGCAGGACAAATCGCACGTACTGGATGGGGTGAAGATTCAGGAGTTGAGCAGCCTCCCCATAGTGAAGAATTTGATGCAATAGAGTTGTTGGGTTCATCATTTGGCAGGAGTTGTAATTCTTCTGTTTTGCATATTATTCTTCTTAAATTGTTAATAAATGTCTCATGTGATATTCCAGTCCGCAACTTATTCCAATGATGGTTGTGTGAGATGATATTGATTGTCGCTCCCGTCTCTTTCTTGAATTTGACAATGTTATGGACAAAATTATTGAGTTCAATTTTATCCCTCACACATCCCATGGGTGAGCAAACCAAATTTCTAAATCTTTTTTCTTTAAAATGGTGTGTAAATTGTTCAAATGCTGAGTCATAACTCTCCTTAGTTGGTTTAGTGTTATATTCTGGCTTTGTGACCAAACCATAGACCGCAGCTTCACCATTTCTTTGTTGGTAGGTTAAGTTTGTAGACACACAGAAAACTACTATTAGTTGCACCTCTACCTCAGAAAAGTTTCCTTTTTTGATCCAGAACTAAGATAGAAAATTTTTATTTTTAACTCAGGTATTTGGCAACGAAAAATCAAAGAAAGAGTTGTCAGAGGGCCAACTCCCGTGCTCCTGTGGCAACTGACAGGCGGACAAGGCTCTGACCTCTAAATGGCCAACCAACTGACTGTCCATTCATGTTTCTCAGCAAGAGGTTTCCATGTCCTTCTGATGACATCAACCCCCTGTTGTCCAGAACATGAATGGATTGAGGGAAGGAAAATTGCCATAGTTTACAGCCAAATGACTTAACACATATTATGATAACTTCGTTTGCTAAATCCAAAGTCGACTTCGCAACTTGCTTAAACCAGTTTTTAAGTTCTCCTGGTGTTCCAACAACAATAAAAAAACCGTTACCAGTTTATTATGACAATATAATAAAAGAAGATTTTATATTTAATGCAGAATGATAAACATCCTAAAATATATCTAAATGAAAACAAAATGTAAGTTTCTCTATCTTTGGTATGGATAACAATTTCATAACAATAATGTTCATAACAAATGAAGATAACTTGTAACAAAAGTTTAAATCAAATGAACCACTTTAACCAAAGATGATTTAATTCTAATATTCTCCTACTTTTTGTGATTAATCGAATTCTGCTTTGCCATGGGAAGTTAAATGGAAAAGATTAAAATTTTTATACCGTAAGTAATATTCGCGCGAAATTATTCACTACGTGGACAATAAGCCTCTCTGTTCAATACTACAAAATCAGAACCACTAAGTGCAGCTTTACGTTGCAAAAGGCCAGAAAGTTGAATCATTACATTAATTTGTTCTCTGCGTTTCTGAAGGTTGTAAATATGATGTGTCTAGATCAAATATCTGTGAATGTATTGTGTTTAAGGGGGTTTCAGGCATATATGCCCAAGAAAGATCACCATAGGAACAATCATAAATTCCTAATTTAGATTTAAAAACACACCAAATTTCAACACTCTATCACAAGGAAGTTTAATCATAAAGACTGATTGGTCAAACCCTAACAAGAAGTAAATTAATAGGTAGTATAGGTTATTTTTTAGTTTTTATGCAATATAACTAAGAGATACACTACAGAGCAAGGATTGATCTTCAGGTACTCTAATATATGCAGCGCATTGCGACGCACGGGTTCCAAGAGTAACTTTATAATAGGAGAAGGAATAGAAAGAGATGTCTGAACATAATCTGACTGAACATAGTCTGATTATCCGACTTTCTGCATTCGTCATATTAATGGTTACCATTTGGAATTTATAAACAGATAATTCCTTATGCATCGTACCTCCCGCCATGCACATTTTTGACTGTTCTTAAAATTAATTATACCTGTAATTAATGCGATTATGTGTAATTAATATTAATAAATAATGTAAATAAAAACATACACACTGAGTATTAAACAATAGCAGCCATTAGAAATTTGCTAAGTACGCAGGTCTGCTGTGACGGGGGTATTTAAATTGATTGGGGGAATGGATGCGGTCTACCATGGCAGGCTGTCGGACTAAGTATAACTGGACCGAGCCTTGCCAGGCAAAAGTGAACTAAAAAACGTGGAAGTCTGGAGCCCGACGGGTGGCAAAAGGATTCTATGTCATGGGACCCGAGCGAAGAACATCCAAACAGCGCTTCATGTAACCTGACTTTAAAGCCATTCTGAATGGAAATAAAAAGGTTAAATTTATATTAAAATTTTTATTATGAAATCGTGAATCTAATGGTATGTATTGAAACTTAAAATGGTCTGCTATTAACTTTTATTATTAGTTAAACTAAAACTCTTTTTAGTTCATATTAATTAAATTTTTAGTTCATAGTGACATGACAAAAGTGGTATGCGAGAAAGTTGTTTTTTTATTTTTGGGTCAGATAAAAAGTGCCCGCGAAGAAGTTGTAGACGACATTCTAAATAATTATTTTTACCTCAAGTAATCTTTTCTAACATTAGCCGTTTCCGCTACAGATAATATTATATTCCAGTGGATTCGGCGCTAGCACTGATTCTTGGATACCCGCGAGCTCGACGCAAGAGCGCGAACCACAACAGACACAATACCGTGTTATAAATAAATCGTATCGCCTGTTTAAAATATAAAATAGCCAGTGTTTAGGACACCGTGAAGAGAGGATGTAGTTGCTGATTGTGATCAGTTTTAGTTATGGCTATATAGTTTTTAGTTATGGTTTTATACAGGGGCGAACCCAGGGGGGGGGATAAAGGGGATATATCCCCCCCAAGAAATGTTGGAGAATAAAAAAAAATTAAAATAATTTATGAAAAATTGTTAAAATATTATTTTTATACGCCAGACTTTTATAAACAGATATAAATGACAACTTACTTAAAGAATAATAGTAAAATAATAATAAAAAATAGGAAAGAATAATAATAAAAATATTAAGTCTTTTACAATTTAAGACCAAAATATAGTTCTTCAACATAGTCAATTTGGTCTTATAGTTTTTCTAATACGCCTCTTCAAAGTTACTCAAAATATTCATTGACTCTTAATTTTCGTGTGTAAAGCTATGCAGTATGTCGGAAGATTATCGACCCAAACTTTGTCAGGTTTTTTTATCATCTTATACAGTCTTATCTTGCTTAGTTTTCTATCTGTCTGTCTAAATGTGATATCAATAGGCCTAAGTATTTAAAAAATTTCATACAAAATGCATACATTTATTAATTTGAAATATCACTTATAAGTATTTTTATATCTCTTTCGCTTCCAAAATGGCGGCAATTTAATTTTTGCAGGGGCGCTTTCGGTGGCTTGCCATTGTCAACTGCTAGTCGCCAAAAACGCTCCTGCGAAAATACTCAAATAAAATCATTGGCAGTCCAACGGGATGTTCGGCCGATTTGTCGGACATTGGACCGCTACGACATCTTCGTCTAATTTTAAATGGTCTTAATTTAAAAGAAATTCAACGTAATTTTAAAATGATTATGGATGAATTTTGTTACAAACCGTTTCTTCAAGGTCAAAACTAGCCAATCTTATGAAAGAATGAAAAATTACGCCAGTTTTTAAGCTTTTTGACGGTGATTCGGAGGGTCGGCAATGTCAAAAAATTTGAGGATACTTTAGATACTTTATTTGAAACACCGACGCACTCTGTGGTGCGTATTTTAAGGTGAGTATGACTGAAGGGGTGAGTGTGATGATTGTGATGGATCAGATGAGGTGTAGCTTTGTTACTGACAAATATCAGCTGTTTTATTTGTCAGGATCATTAATTAATAGCCCAATGACCAAAGGCAGCTGGGTCCAGTATCGAACCATCAAAAAGCACTAACTTTTCTCAGGATCGAACCGGCTACCTTCAGATTCAAAGGCGAGCTCTTTAACCACTCAGCTACCCAGCCAGTTTATAATCTCGGTACTATCGCAAAGTCCCATTATCCCATTTCATGCAAGCTAGGCCCTACTTAGGATGACAAAGTTAGTGTACTAAACCGGTGATTTTTGGAGTTATAGGCCTATACATTGCGCGCGAACATAACACTAATCACTATACTAATCGACATAACAGTTTGTCTTCGCCTGGTATACATGTAGCCTTTGAATGATTGCAATGCAGACGCAGATTGCGCAAAACCTCCATACTTTGATATTAGTGTTATAAATTAATCAAACGACCTTTAAAATGCATTTAAAAATTGTTTATTTTTATATTGAAATACAATGTCTAACATTTCAAAAGTGTCATGGAAAGATATAAAATGGGCCAGATAAAAACTGCCCGTAAAGTTTCCTTAAGGGGGGGGGGGGGGGGGGGGGGGGGGGGCGATCGCCCCTTCCGCCCCTCCCTGGATCCGCCAATGGGTACGACTGAGTGTCGTCGCCCGAAGCCCTCCGCAGCGACGACACCATGTCGTACCCTGGCTGATCTCCTCTCTCACCCTCTCTCGGCTTGGCTACCTGCATAGCCTGAGGTGTAGGCTTTGCTTTGGCGCACAGGTCTGCTCTCTCGGCGCCGGCGGACACCCCACTTTGATTATGCTATTTATCTTTCCCTACTAAAATCTTACAATAAAGTAGTTTTTCGATATAGAAATAGTATAATTCGTTTCAACTACTGGACGCTAAAAGCATATTACTAAACTATAATCAGGGTTTTTCACATAGAGGCAATGTTATTAAATAACATTGACAAAAACTGACTTAATCTGAACTTTTTGTTCTGTATCTGAACAGCATCAACTGACTGCAAAAACACTCTTAGGCCAACATATACAGCAAATTTTTATCTAAATACTCTCTATCTATACGCTCTATAGATACCCTTTATCTATAGATTTTTAGATAATTGGATCAAAATACTATGGAAACACATGTGCCCGCCTCAAGCGGCAGTGACGACACCATGTCGTACCCCCGCAGAGCAGGTATCGTGTGGCCGCAGGTAAAATTGGCTACGACGACACGTTGTCGCTTTACCCCGACAAGTCATCTCCCGACAAACCCCCCCCGCCACCCACCAACCCGCCATCCGGCAGACTATTACTCGGATGCTGACCTTGGGGGGAATCAAGCTACTGAGTTTCAGAATCCATTGACCTAGATGAATAAGGGGCTGACTTCATTAGTTTCACCTTTACATTACACTGTAATAGTTTTGAGAAAAGTCCCTTTTATATAGTTTTAATATTCCTACCCAAAATATTCTATGGCAATTTTAAATTTATTAAAACTGTCCGCCATTTCTCCACTATGGCCATGAACCTAAATAATTTATATACGAACTATCTACATCTTTTATATACCATACTATTTTGTTATAGGCTACTTGGAATTTTTATATTAAGCCCGATCCACCATAGCGGAATTCGATTAACTCTTCCTCTAACGATTAGAGTAAACTTGAACATTCTGGACCCGAACCAAATCTAAATTTTGTTCTGTGATGTCATTAAGCCCTTGAGCTCTTAGAGTGAAATTTAAATGTTTAAGTGTAGTGATAAGATTGATTTTTTTACGGGGCTTAAAAAAACGAAAATGTAAAGTCAGTACACAAATGTTTTATTCGTGTTTCATCCGGGTTCGATTAAATACATTTACACACATCGAAAATTAATATTTTTTATTTAAAGTGGCAGGTACGTCGAGGTTTCTCCTTAGGTCCACTTCTTTGGTAAATCGCCTGCCTCTTTTAAGAGAGAAGTCACTCAGTTCCCTGTATCGTTCGCCTGTGTTTTGCTGTGGGGTTCAGAGGATGTTGCAAAAGTTTTCTCGCATGTCTGCGAGACTAGCGGCAGTGAGCAGAACTACGTGGACGAATCCGCGCCGGGCACAGCACCACGAAAATAGTGCGCTGTGCCGTAGTACTACCATAGATGAAATATGGTACTACGTTGCCCTTATCTCGCCCGGCGCGGCGCCAGGACATCTTGCTCCTCGTCGCGTCACGTCGTCCGCCCCACGACAGCCGGTCCGCGGCCTTCCGTCAAGGCACCAAAACACATCATCATATTGACACAGATATTCAAAACCCTCATAATTCCTAGATGAATAGAAAGGGAATAAATGAACCATTTTATCGATAACTAAAGCATATAACATATAATATTTGTAAAATAATACAAAATTTGTATTCAAGTTCAAAGATTATATAACATGATAATAAATAATCATAATGAATTATAATTGTAGTTTTAACTTAATATTTACATGTTATTACAGTATTCAATAAATTGGTGTAGGCCTGCTACGAAAAATAAGAACTCGTATTACAAATACATAACAAATGACATTACTTTGTTCAGATGTAACATGTTTACGAAACTATATTTATTTACAGAAACCCTTCTCTCTTTTTATAACTTTATTTAATCACCTCATCGAATTTTACACTTAGCAATTTGAATAATTAATAAATAAAATACATACACACGGTTTTATTAGTGAACATGACTCCAAATAGTTTTGTTTAATTCATTTTTTTTATAAAAAATATATACATATGACAAAACAAACTCCCATAGTTTTTTACGTAATCCTTATTTTACTTCGAATAGACCATTTACAATAATGAACTTGTAATAAATATGTTTAAACAAATTTTAAAATGCTAGACGAATATATTTTCCCTAATGCAAATAAATATTTAGTACAGTTCCTTGTTACTGCAATTTGTACCAATAAAAATATGTGAAGTATTAAATTTGAAAGTTATTATTGTATACATAGTTAATTACATAATTTTCAAATGTTTCACAGAGAAATGCTCTAATGAAAGAAATGCGCTCGTCAGGTTTAGTCATTTCACTATGCTCACCTTATATTTAAGAAATCGCTGAAATACCTAAAGTTGGAATATTTAATTTAATTTGTTTATGAGCAACTAATACAAATACATTAATTACTCACCCCATTATACACGCCATTTTTACAGCGCAGCACACGTTGGCGAAAATGGCGTGCCTACCCTCTCTGGCGGGTGTTTCATTTTTGAAAAAAGTTCCAGAAGGCATTCGAAATGAAATTCGGAATCAAAATTCAAATCAAAATTAAGATGCTATTTAGCGTTGTCCGTGTTCTAATCGGTGGACGAGTTCATGAACCACAACTCAGGGGAGACATCGGCCTGAGTCCTTTTATAATTTTCAATGGTGATCTCTGGCTGGTACTTTTTCAACTATGTTTTTTACACTATGAGTGTGTTCATTTTCCTAATGTTTGTTGACGCATGCTATGCAATGTATTGTCCTACAGCAATAAAGAATTTATTTATTTATTTAATTTATTTATTAATAGCAACATTTATACTGTTATTAGGGATTAGTGTAATTATCTAATTTTAACAATAAAGTTAAAATTATCAATGAGTAGTAGGCCTACTGCTGTGTTTTAAACATAAATTATTTTGATTCATATATTAAATTATTCTATTGTTTAAGTTGCAGTAATTGAAATGCCTATGTTCTTGTAAAATACAACACATGCTAACAAATGAAAGAATAAACCATCAGAGTCCTTTTTTATGAAATAAAGTGTTCTTACAAGGCCTGACATAGAGCTAAAATTGGTTCTATAAGATCTCTTTGTCCAGATTCCATCTGCTACTACGGTCAGCAACAGAACGCCCTCTTTGTCAATATCTCCACGATCAGCACGATCCCTTGCAAAACTTATTTCTTCTTCAGCAGCCTTTTCATTTCTGATAGCGCTGTTAACTGCCATCAGTTTGCTACTTTTTTATTGGTGGTTTGGTAATAAGCAAAGAAATTTCCTTGTTCTTAAGCTCATTTCATTTGTTTTACACGAAACTATATATATAAAGCACGATTTTGATTATTGTTTTCAAAAACTCAATTACAAGATTACTTTCCCTGCTAACTTTTGCAAAGGCAATATTTAGGTAAGCTATACAGAAGCAGAATTGTATGTTAGGAGAGTAAAACATTTAAGGGAGCTTCATCCTTTGATAATATAGATTAATAGGTTACAACTAACTGTGGATGTTGCCTAACGGGCTTCTGTTTGAATCCAGTTCTCCGCTGGTTTCCTTTCAAACCGACTAAATCTTTCGCCTTCAAAAAAATATTTGACATGATTCACGGGCTGAAAATGTACCTCTTCTCAGTCTGTTTCTCGGTATAAAAATTTTACCATGATTATTAATAAAATTGCTCAGTAAGTCTTAATTTATCATAAAAATATTTACATCATTTTCTACTAATACCTCACCTCTTTCTGTTAATTAAATGTTCTGTAAATTACCTCTAAACAGCTCAAAATCTGACACTGATTTATTGGGCTCACGCAATACATTATTCATCACCCTATTTGATTACCATTTAACGATTGCTCCAATTTTTCCAATATGCCCTATTACAAAACTATGAACAGAGACGAATATTTTAACTCCTCAAACCTTAAAATTGGTCCAGAAATAAGTGAAAAGTTGTGTTCAAAAAAACTGCTTCACGTATTACCGTATATAGATAGGTACATAGATATATAGATGCAGAGATACATATATTGATAGATTGATATTTATTTATCGCAGAATAGGATGCAGAAAACCGGGTGACATTATCTCAGTTCGTTTGTGCACGAGAGCTGAAGGAAGCGAGTGGTGCGTACAGAGTAGATATAACGGACCCGTAGAGTAAGTGGACCTCTTTTTCAATATATAACGTTTTTAATTATTGAATTATGTTCACTTTTTAGGGCTACTATTAAATTATACAAAATGAATAAATACCAGAGTACCCTTTTTATTGTTTACCCTTTTAACAAAAATTAACAAAAATTAATTAAAAAAAATTAACCCCTTTTTATTAAAAGGGTACCAGAGTACCCTTTTAATAAAAAGGGTACTCTGGTATTTATTCATTTTGTATAACGTTTTTAATATAAAACGGCTCATAGAGCCTATGGCCCTATTTTATAATTTTATTTAATATTAATTTGAAAAGGTTCATAGACTCTATGAGCCAGTAGATGCTTTGGACCCATATACTTAATTTAAATGGGTTCATAGGCTCTACGACCCTCTTAAAAATTATTAAATATTACTAGGGTTCATAGAGCCTATGATCGGTAGAGTAAGTGGCCCCATGTTATATTTTATTTAATATTAAGAAGGGCCATAGAGTCTATGAACCAGTAGAGCAAATGGACCTCCTTATATATTAAATATTATTAAAATGGGGAGATAGAGCCTATGATCGGTAGAGTAAACGGGCTGTCCCCCTGTGTTATTATGAGTTTCTTCCCCCCCCTCCCTCATAGCTTTAAACTGATGAACAGGGACGATTCTGTAAATGGACCCGGTAGGCCTGGGCCCAGGGGCACAAGAGGTTTATGTTTATTGTGGGCGCAAGTGAAAGAAAAGGTTCCAAATCGCTCGCCAACAGAATCCGGAACCCTCTCCGTTCTTGGTCTCACTCATGACTCATCACTGCCATTGACTGTGTCTTGCGTGTTCATACTTGATCATTGGCAACGTTGTCTTTCTTCATTAGTTTGTTTTCCCCAAATAATTAAAAAAAATAATCTAATTTTACCTGTTAAAAATTGTCTTTTGTAATAAAGTCTGAATGTAAGTAAAACTTACATTTTACTTTATAATGCAGAGGGTACGGTACTCATAATAAGGATTGAAGAAAATTAACACAATAGAATTAGTTCTGTAAAATTGTTATGTTGTGAATGAGTGTATTTTTATTATTGTATTTTTATTTGGTGATTCATATGAAAAAGGGGAGGGTACAAATATTTTTTGGGCCCATAGTTTGTTACATAAGTACAATCCGAGGGCCTGAAAAAACTAACAAAACAAAAATTATTTTATATTTTGGTAGGGCATACTGGTTACGTATTGTTGAATTAATGTTATTCCTTTTACAAAATTAATTTTGAATCAGCGCAAATTATTGTGAGTAAGGAAATTACATTTTTTTAGATGATATTATTTATTTATTTTCAACGGCTCATCTATAATACAAAAGAATACAAATGTATACTTGAATAAATAACAATAAATGAAGTCTAACTCTATGGTTGCAGTTAAACAAATATCCCCGACGCAGCAGACCTGTGTACTCAGCGAATTTTCAAAGATATTTTTGTTTCAACATCATAGAACTTTGTGGTTACCTTATATAATTAATAATCTTTACAAGGAAATATATTATATTTAATGACATTATACGGGGTGTAAAAAAGTCCATCCTCCCCTTTAGTTTTTTTATTTGTTGAGAAAAACAATTACCGTGATAGTAACTTAACACTTTGCAAGTAACTTAACCGTCATAGTAACTTAAGTATCTTTTGACTTAGCAAACAGTTTTAGTCATGTTAGGTGGACGACGCACCAGGAGTCAGAAGAAAATTTTAAATGTAAGCATAGGTTGATGTGCACATCAAATTAAAGGTCTCGCCCGGCAGAGTGCAATGCTGCAAACTAGACTTAAAATGGATGACCTAGACGGAAATGGTAGGCGTTCACAGTTTCCATTAAAATCATTTGGGTAAAAATTAATAATGCAGTAACTTTCTTAATACTCAATCTTTTAACGTTGGGTTTGTCGCTAATTACTCCTAATGCAAAGACGTTTAAAATTATGTATGATGTGACAAAAGCCAAAGCATATTTCTAAATAAATTGGTGAGATATTTTTATGTAGGCAACTTTGTTGTCTTGCTCTGTAAAATATCACATTTTTAAAACTTATTTATCTTTAGAAGTATAATTGCACTTTATTCTTTCGTATTTTGTTTATCGGAACCATCGGTAATCCTACCTTGCCCCACATAGTCCCATTTAGTTCGGATTGGCGGGGTTGTGGTAAACCAAAATATTACTATTTTACTTTAAATACAAACCACAACAACTTGTTGAAAACAACAGTTTTGACAAGTTGTAGTGACTTTAATGAGCTCAAAAAACAGGGCATGAAAGTTCTAATGAAACTACAGTAGGCTCTCTCTTAACCGGCGATTGGGACTAGGCCGGATAACCTAAAAGGCCGGTTAAAACAGGAAATTATCTTAGCATAAAATGTAATGTAATAAAACGTATTAGGCCTATTGATATCTTATGAATAAATGAACTCAGCTTCTTACATTAAAAACTACTTTTGCAACTTTTCTTATGATATGTACTTAATGACCCAGGAAAATGTGCTTTCACGTACCTGCACCAATTGTTTAACTGCAAAAAGACTGTCTTAGTAAATTAATACACCACATAATTTACACTTGAAAATAGGAAATTCAATTAAAAAAAGACGCACACTCACAATTAATTGAACTTAAACTACTTTTATAATGTTTTATTACAACCAAATACGCTCCCGCACTGTATGTCTACACTAGACACAAGGTAGAATAAAACTGACGTTGGTGAATGTTTGACAATATAGTAGGCTACATTTTGGGTTTCCCATGCAATCCATAAATAAACCGTGAACAGATGTGTTTTTACGTTAATAAAGCGATAAGGATGGGAATGTCACTAAATTCCAAGAAAAGGCTGGTTAAAGCGACCCATTTTATATTTAAAGGCAGTTAAACCGAGCTCTCTTTTGTCCCCGGGCAGAGGTGGTTAATCTGGGCGCTGATTGGTCCAGGGCCGGTTAAGAGAGGGTCTACTGAATTGAATTGAATTGAATTGAATACTCTATTTAATTTTTTTAACTTATCAAGATATTTTTAGCATTGAATTGTAAGCTGTAAGATGTTCTTTAGAATAACGTATGAGCCCAGATATTTGGAAGGTTAATATCCTTTATAAAAAGATTGGTTTGATGGTTTGACAAAAATCATTTTAATTTATAACAGATACTGCTCATCCCACGAGTGTCTAAAAGGTATTAAATCTATGTCACTTTAAATTTCATACGGTACCGTGTTTTGTGGGATGTTCTGTTCAACTTTTGGCATAGGCTTGCCTGTCTTCTCGCTCCATTCTTCCAGGAAACTCTTCACTTTTTTTGCATGAGGTTTCCCACTGTAGTGCATTTTAGCTGTGATGGGAGATGTCACCTGTAAACGAACAACATTTACTCTGAATATATATTATCTTTTCTTACCTTAACATAGCTGAACAGAATGTTGTTTCCCAAGGTAATTTTTTAATACCAACAAAGAAAATTGATCTTAGTTTCTTTTCATATTTGATGTTAAAAAATTAGCCGAATGCTGAACTATAACCATCGAGGAAAAATATAATAATGAACAAGCTAATTCAGAACTTTCTAATTAATTTCCAAAAGTGTATTTTTTGCTACTCCTCAATTTAAAAATCATAAATGTGCATCACATTAAGATGTTAAAACATTTATTTTCATACTACTCTAAACCCATAAATTTATACAGGGTGTCTCTGAATTCTCTACCGACCTTTTAAAGTATTATTCCTATACCAAAGATAAGCTAAAATATCATATGTAAAATTTCCGAAACTCCATAGTTACCCGTACAGCCGCCATTTTGTATTTTTAAAAGAAAAATTTATAATTTAAGAATGGATCTACATAATAAGTTGAAATTCGGTACACAGCTTTTTGAAGTAAAGACCTAGATGGAAAAAAATAATCAACTTATTATCATTGATATTTTCAAAATGGCGGCTGTTTAAAATTCTTAACCTTAAATTTCATAAAAACTACATAAGGTAGCAAATTTTATGTCCTTATGTGCTTTTTGAAAAATTTCATTTGCAATCCAACGATGAAAAAATTATGAAAATCAGTTCAGAAACAAGCGAGATAGAGCGATATAACTGAGGCTAGTCATGGTCGTACCGCTTCACCGGGAGCGTTTTTGTGCGACATTCATTGTTGAGCTGGCGCCGTGACCTCGCTTTTCGCCGCTCACATGCGTGACTATTTGTACGAAGATCGCTCTATCTCGCTTATTTCTGAACTGATTTTCATAATTTTTTCATCTTGGATTGCAAATCAAATTTTTCAAAAAAACACATTTAAGGACATGAAATTTGCTACCTTATGTACGAGGGCTATTCAGAAAGTAAGGAACGTTTTCGTCTTACGCCGTTGTACGCGCGCGTATCGAATATATTAGGGTATGAGAGTGCTCAGGGCCTCAGTGGCTATCCAGCCGTGACACTTGGAGCATTGTCGCCCCGCCCGTTCTCTTTATATTTAAATTCAAAATGGCCGCTTCCGTAAAAAGTCCCGCCAGTTGCGAAGTGCGATCGGTAACAGGGTTTTTCTTGACAAAAAAACTAAAAACCGATAGAGATTTATCGATTTTTATTCTTTCAATTTCAACACAGCAAAGTCTGTGAAACTTGAGGGAAAGATAACGAAAGCTTTGTTATGGTGGAGCAGCGGTTTTCACGGAACTTATCGTCAACTTTAGTGACCGGTTCGTCAGTCACAACGCTCGGTCTTCCACTCCACTGCTCATCAAGAACATTGCTTCGGTCATTTGTAAACTGAATACACAACTTACGCACAGAACATTCATTCAAGACATTGTTCCCATACTTCCACACACTTTTCGATAAATCTTTATCGGTTTTAAGTTTTTTGTTAACAAAAACCCTGTTACCGATCGCACTTCGAAACTGGCGGGACTTTTTACGGAAGCGGCCATTTTGAATTTGAATAGAAAGCAAACAGGCGGCGCGACGATGCTCCAAGTGTCACGGCTGGATAGCTACTGAGGCCACGAGCACTCTCATATCCTAATATATTCGATACGCGCTCGTACAACGGCGTAAGACGAAAACGTTCCTTACTTTCTGAATAGCCCTCGTAGTTTTTACGAAATTTAAGGTTAAAAGTTTCAAACAGCCGCCATTTTAAAAATATCAATGATAAAAAGTTGATTATTTTTTCCATCTATGTCTTTACTTCAAAAACCTGTGTACCAATTTCAACTTATTACGTAGATCCATTCTTAAATTTAAAATTTTTCTTCAAAAAATAATAAATGGCGGCTGTAGGGGTAACTATGGAGTTTTGGAAATTTTACTTATGAAATTTTGGCTTGTCTTTGGTCCAGGAATAATACCTTAAAAGGTCGGTGGAGAATTCAGAGACACCCTGTATAATACTTAAGTTAATATAGCCTATATATTTTTTGGACTGAGTCCAAGCTTATTTAGTAAATAATTTGAGAAAAATGATTTAATAGGTTTTTAATCTGTTGACATTTTAGTTAACTACGAAAGATATTGAGGGAATCTTGCACTGAAGTGATGCCATATCAATACTTAATAGTATTGCTTGCAATATACAAGAAAGATGAAAAATATTTGCAAGGGTACGGGTTGATATTTTTATTATTAGTTTAGCTAGAACTTTACATCTTTGAGATTCAATTGTGGGCTGGAATAGTATATTTCTTTACAAGGGTATACTAGCGATTTAGCGTTAAAAGGGTCGAAATAGTATATTTTTAAAAAGGGGTTTTGGTCTAGAACTTGAAACGATTGAGAGCAGGCAAAACATCTTTAGCCGAGTTGCGAACGATATTTTTCATCACACTACACAATTAAATTCTAAACAAGTGAAAAAAATATATTTTTTTCATATCAAACAAAACAAAATCTTAGCTAACCGTGCGAAATATACTGCATGTGTTTCTGGTTGCTAGGCAACCACTTCACATCAACTAAGGACACCGAAATTAGAATAGGCTACTCTAACTGTAGGTGACAACCACAGCTGATTAAAAGGGAAAAGCACCATTTTCCCATGTACGTCATATATATTTGACAGTTGCTATCACCTGAACTACCAACTACGTCACCGATTTGTTATTTGTAGTTGTTGTTGTTGTTGTCACCTACCTTATTATATTCTAGATTTCTTTGCTTCCGTTTCCATTACCGGGCTAGGCTGGAAAATTTTGCTGGCCTAGACCGGGGAAACAGGTGTTTTGTTGGTAGAAGTGAGGGTCGAAAACAGGTGATATCAATGTATTGAGATGATAACCTATTTTTTAACCTTATAAATAAGTGACCAAGACTAAGACTGATAGGGTCGGCCCATTAGGAGTAAGTAGAAAATCTTAAATGTAAGCTTAGGTTGATATGTACATCAAATTGAAGGTTTCACTTAGTAGATTACAATACCGCAAACCCGACCTTAAGAGGATGTTAAACCCCCGCGAAAACGGACGCAAAAACACTCCTGCGCGGTAGCATATCCTGGCGTTATAACTCAACGTACAATAATAAACTATACACCAAATTAAAGATAAAGATATTTCCCACTAACTTCGCTTTTCCATTTTCCGCTATTGTTAAAAATACAGCTTATACAAGCATTTGAATTTAACCAAATTTAACCATTTTGGAAGAAATGTAACTAAGTAACTACGTAAGTAATCGAAAAGTTAAAAAGCGAAGTTAGTGTTGAATTTTATTATCTTTAATTTGGTACATAATATACGGTTTTAATTCCAATAGCGTGGCCGTAATATGCTACTGCGCGAAAGCATGCATAAGCTGATAGTGGCGATCCTAGCGACACTTGCCGAAAACATCTCGCGGCGGATGAATACATACTTCATTCATCTGGGTCAGACGTGTTCCCCACCTCGTCCACCTGTTACCACTATCACTGTTATCGTTCCTTCGTGTTGTGTTGATACATTTAGCTATTATAAATAATATCCCTGTTTGAGTTTACCGAGCAAATGCTCGGCCCCCAGGTACTACACTCTACCTCATCCACTGATGCTCTTAGCTAAGGCTGCTTTCACACTGGCGACAAAAACAGCTGACGCCGGCAGCAAGTGGTCGCGCGTTTTGAAAAAGCATTGAATGAAATGGGTACGTTCACATTGGCGAATATTGTCGCAAGTGGCGTGCCACTTGTAGCCAGGTGGCGTTTTTGACATGCAGCACAACTGGTGTTAATTTAAATAATCAAGTTGTTTTCAAATATATTCATTAGATGGCGTTATAGTCAGTTAAATGTTTCTTGTATCACCTGTTTTTGAAGACAGTATCATTAATGGTTAATTCATAAGCCTTTAAATGAAGATTGCCTAAATTATAAGTAGTCGAGTAATGCTAATGATTTTATGAACTAAAAATATTATTATACATGTATATAATAGTTAAATGATAATTTTGGCATAAAATTGAAAATCAGCGGTTGGCATTTCACAAAAAAGAGCAATATTACGAATATTACATACAAATATGAGTTTGAATATAACTAAGAGCAAATAGGAATAAAAAATGTATTTGCCACATTAATTAGATAAGTATTTTTAGTACTTCTATTTCCTAATCATTTACTTTTGATTGTTGTTGTTTTCAGCTTAATCAATAGTGCATTTCTCTGTGAAACATTTGAAAATTATGTAATTAACTATGTATACAAATTAGAATAACTTTACGAGCTCAATACTTCACATATTTTTATACTAGGTAGGCCTACTAATTGCAGAAACAGGTACTAAATATGAATTTGTATTAAGAAATATAGGCTATTCATCTGACATTTTTTTTTTTTTTTAATATACATATTTATTACAAGTTCATTAAGACCAGGAAACAGCGCTAAGCCCTGTATGTCAGCAAACCTAAGTACTCATCCCCATGTTTTTTATGGGAAAAATAAATAAATACCAGAACGTGATAAATTTTGGTATCTACATTGACTGGGTAGGGTTTAACTTATATTTGCTCACTAACAGACACCTACAGGTAGTATTGAAGTATATTTAATCAATACGTGACATTTGCGACAAATCCTTTGAGAATATTATGATCAAAGAAGAGAGCACGTGGAAATGCGTTCCTTGCTACAATTGTAAACTGTTTATTCGAAGTAAAATAAGGAGTCTGTAAAAACCTATGGTAGCCTTAACAAATTTTCATGTATGTGTATATTTTTTTATAAACAACTTTAATTTAGAACAAAAATTATTTGGAGTCGTGTTCACTCATATAACAGTGGCATGTATTTTATTTATTTATAATTCAAATTAATTGCTAAGTGTAAAATACGATGAGGTGATTAAATCCTACTATAAATGCGAATGTCCTGTTGTTTGTCAGACTTTCACGCGAAAACTATCCAATCGATCATCATGAAACTTTGTACACCATATTCTTGGAGGTAGCAGAAGTAACATATTATGATACTTTTCATATTAAAAGAATTATTTTGTATTAAAAATTAAAATTATATTTTTTAATCTGGAAATCGATTAGGGCCTATATATTTTTTAATGTTTGCTAAGAAACAAATTCAATAAAAATTTCCAATTTTAGCGAATTTTTAAGAGAGCGAAGCCGCGGGTAAAAGCTAGTTAAGTTATAAAAAGAGAGAAGGATTTCTGTAAATAGATACAGTACTGCAAACATTTTATATCTGAACAATGTAATGTAATTTTTATGTGTTGGTAATAAGAGTTCTTATTTTTCGTAGTACACAAATTTATTGAATGAGAATATGTATTAAGTTAAAGCTATAATTCATTGTGATTATTTTTTATATCATGTTAAATAATCTTTGAAATTGAAGACGAATTTTGTATTTTTTCATATGTTATAGGCCTATGGTTTAGTTATCGCTAAAATAGTTAATTTCCCCCCTTTCTATTCGTCTAGGAATTATGAGGGTAGTGAACATCTGTGTCGATATGATGATGTGTGTTGGTGCTGTGACGGTAGGCCTAATCACAGCGGTAGCTCCGGACCGCTGCCGTGGGGCGGACGGACGTGACGCGACGAAGAGCAAGATGTCCCGGCGCCGCGCCGGGCGAGATAAGGACAACGTAGTACTACGGCGCACTATTTTCGTGGTGCTGCGCCCGGCGCGGATTAGTCCACGTAGTTCTGCACACTGCCGCTAGTCTCGCAGACATGCGAGAAAATTTTTGCTTTAACATCCTCTTAAATGGATGACCGAGCCTTAGATGGCAGGCAAACGAACTTCACATTGAAACCATATTGCTGAAAATTTAAAAATTCAATGCCTTCGGATATACTTGACTTTTAGAGGTCAGGTTATGTACAATAGAACATAAGACAATGAATTTTCCCGCAAGACTTTCTTCAGGGACGTCGCCTAAAGGAATTCATGAATTAAAATTCATCACTCTGTATCATTATATGAATATCTGATTCAAGTTTACTACTACTAGCATTATATTACTTACAGAAAAAGATAAAATGTCAATAAATTGTTACTTTTAGCGAATTTCCCATAGGGAATAAGCTATTACCGTAGGTCTCATGGTAAGACCTAAGCCCGGGACCATGTTACTTTTTTGTTTTTAGGTGCCCAGAGACCAAAAATAATAGTCATTAAAATTTATATATATATATATATATATATATATATATATATATATATATATATATGTATATATGTATATTAGTTTCTTTGTATGTTAGGGCTACTATTAATATTAATAAGAAAAACATATGTATGTGTTTTAGGCGACGTCACTGAAGAAAGTCTTGCGGGAAAATTCATTGTCTTATGTATATATGTATATATGTATGTATGTATGTGTCCCTAGACACGATAACTCTCGTAAAAAAGGTCCGATCGACACCAAATTTGGTAGAGATGTGTAATCCTACGTTTATTCGGATGAGTTCGTAAACCAGACATATCGACCTACCGGAAGGGGTAGTTTTTGGGGGTTTTGTACCCCAAAAATGGGTTTTTTGAATTTTTCATATGTAACTTTTGAAAATTTTAAATTTTTATTTTGACCATTGGATTCAGCTTAAAAAAACACACAATTTAGTATTTTGAAGCTTTGCTCTATCTCCAATGGTTACCGAGATATTACAAAGTCTAAAGACAGTACATTGTATTTTGGGGCTCCTATGTTAATCTTATGGAGAATAAGGATGTGCTAATATTTCAATTATTAACCAATATTTTTGGTTGAAACTTGGTATTCAGCTTCATTTGGTTGAGATTAATCCATTTATTGTAAAAAAATCTTGGTTTTTGTGCTTATCATAGCAGCAAACCTGCATACTCCTTTCCCATGTTAATCATATGGAGAATAGGCAAACTCCTTTAGCAATGGACAGATATTAATGAAACTTAGTATATGGCTTCATATGGTCGAGATAATTATGTTTTTAAGCTAAAAACCTACTTTTAGTGTTCCCCATGGCAGCATACCTGCATACTCTTTCCCTATTTATCATAAGGAGAATAGACATTTATTTCCCTATTTATGGGCATGTGAAGATACTTTGTTTACAGGTTTATCTGTTTAAAATTAATATTACTAATTTGGAAATTCGCTGAGTACGCAGGTCTGCTGCGACGGGGGGTATTTAAAGTAATGCTTTACAAAGACAAGAATTAAGTAATACTTTACAAAGACAAGAATTTTTTGTGTGCTGAGGGAGGGTAAGAAGAGAAGAGAGGGGTTTTCAAATGGCGTTATGAAAACTATGATAGCAACAACACCCTCTACATTTTACTTGCGATCTCATCTACATAGTATATAATTGTTAGCTTTTTCCAAATCAGAGGGTGCTGGGAGGACCCTCAAATTAAAGGTCTCTGTCCTAAGAACTCGAAAAATATATCAATGAAAAATATCAAAAATTATCTGGGAGAAATAACGTAAAACATCCTCCACAAGAATAGCATGTGAACTTGAAAAATGTCTGCTTTAAGTTACATTAAGACATGTGTTTTGGTTTGATTTTAAAACCAGAGCAAGATGATGACAACGAATGAAAAAGATCTATTAATAAACTCCCAGAGTTGGAACCATGGCAATACTACAAGAACATATTAGTGGCGTTGAGTGACTAAAAAGTCTACTTAAAGTGTTACTAATCTTACAAGTCTAATTAATTACAAATTGATAGCTGATTTTTACGTTGTCATTTAAATAGGCATTTAAACAGTAAAAAAACTATTAGATTGAATGGTTTGACAGTCGAGCATGTTAGCAAATCACAAAAGCGTTTGTGTCATGATACAGGGGCAGTGGGCAATGAGTTATGGTTCGAGAAACGCTCTCTTTGTTTACATTGAGTGAAGATTACATATTAAGCTAAACTTACAGTGTGGCAGTAAATGAAGTAGAATTTCCCGCAAAGTTTATGAGCATTTCAAAAATTGCAGAAAGAGAGACTTCAAATTAAAGATTTTTGTCCCACAGACTGGGGTAAATAGCAGCATGTTAAATGAGAAATAACGTGAAAGATTCTCTATAAAGAGCATGGTGGTTTTAAGGAGTCTTCTTTTTTTACACAAAAAACGCGTTTTAATTAGAGAGGAGAATACTGACAGTGTATAAAGACAATCTTCTTTGAAGTGAGGTGTTAAGTTTTTGAAAACAATATTTGTTTACATACCTCAACAGCACAAAGTTTGCACTCCAGGGCACCAAACATATCATTCAATTCTTTTGGGTAGCTGGTATCTTGGTACCTGCTGGAATCTGCAACATAAATCAAATTTAGATGTCGATTATTTTCGACTTCTTTGACTCCTTGTTTATTAACAGTATCATGAATATCTTTCACATAACCAATACAATATTGTATAAGTCTCTGACTCCATTTTAACTTAAAAATTTATATTAATTATTTTTTAGGCTGATGGTTGAATCCTGATTCAAAAAAGTTAGTATGTTGTAAAAAAAAAAGAAAGTATGTTGTATTTACAGTGAAAAACAACAATCTCATCTTTCAATAACCAGATATTTTCCAAAACTGCCTCTACAGTATTTTTCATAGCTCAGGCATCGATATCAAATGATGAAATTAACGATAATAGGATGCATTTTAATTACTATTGCACTCTTCTGCTTTGATAGTTGTTTTTATTAAAATATTTTACACTTTGATTGGTATTTGCAGCTGGGCTGAAATGGCTAAGCACCCTCGATTTAGCTTTAAAAAGAGAGCCCAGCAATTCCATAATAGAGTTTAGTTAGAGACACATTGACTTTATTTGGCAGATAGCGGGATTTGAAACGAAAGAATTTCAATTCAGCATAAACAAATCTATAAGAATCAATATCTCACTCAATTTTGAAAAAAAATTGGACTGATTATGGCATGAGAGATAAGCTCCCAATGCTTGAACGATGATCAATCTTTTTAATCTACACAGTTGAAAAATTATTTTATGATCTTACTGAATGGACACCCCCAGATACATTAAAAAAGTTACAATTAATAGTAAATTCTTATCCTAATATCAACCAAAACACTAACTTTAAATCGATTTTTAAATGTTTTTAAAAACTTACATTTAGGACCTTGACTAGACGACGGCCTTGGCCTGGAGTATGCTGAAAAGTAATAACGACTTTTTGATATTTTTTAAATATTAATGGGATAGGGCTAATCAAATAGAGGGAAGAGGAACATATTAAATTACTATATACTGGTATGAAAGATCTAACATGGATTAAGCATTGACTATACACTATGCGAATATACTTGATGTAGAATAGCTGTACAGGGTGTTTCCGAACAACCTGGAAATATTTGGTATATATGTTCCTTAGGTCAAGACAGTAAAAAGAATCATATAAACATATGTCCTAAAATGCTTCGTCATTCCACTAGCCGCCATTTTGTTTTTTACAAATAATAATTTTTATTTACGTGACGGTTAAGCTCAAATATCTCAAAACCGGTAAATTTTATCAAAATTTTACAAGAGACAAAAAAGTTGACAAATAAAATTACCTAACTGATAACACCAAGATTATAAGGATCGAACAACCGATAACTGAGTTATCGCCATTTTAATGCATAATATCATTGATTTTCCATTAAAATGCATGCAAATTTAGGTCATTTTAGAAGAAAAACCTCAATAACTCCGTTACTTGTTGACATATCCTTAAGAACTTGGTACCATTGGTTAGATAATTTAATTGTTAATCTTTTTTGTCATTTGTAGTAGTTTGATCAAATTTACCAATTTTGAGATATTAGAGTTTAAACATTTAAAATGGCCGCCATTTTGAAAATACTCATTGGACCAAATAATTTTTTTTCTGAAAATGGACATTGGTGTCATAAAGGTTTATGCCAAATATGAATTTAATACAACAAACCGTCACGTAAATAAAAATTATAATGTGTAAAAAACAAAATGGCGGCTAGCGGCCTAACGAAGCATTTTAGGACATATGTTTATATGATATTTTTTTATTGTCTCGACCTAAGGAACATATATACAAAATATTTCCAGGTTGTTCAGAAAAACACCCTGTATTTTAAACCAATTATCGACGGCAAATCTATTGGGAGTATATGTATAACTGTGCGTGACTTGCCATAGGCAGTTTAAAACAGTTCATAAAATAATTCAATGATCTTTATGAGGCCTAATATTTGTGGATGCAATCCAGATTTTATCGAATAAATATAACATACAAATTTAATAACAGCAATGTGGAAACAAACATTTATACTAACAGAAATTTTTAACTGTTCTATGTTAAATTGAAACTAAATTTTAATTTCAACATAACAATGTTTAATTAATCTCTTACAGTAAATTTGAACAAAAAACAACTTTTGCAGTAAACTAGTTACCGGTATTATTATGCACAAGCTCTTCTTATTAGAAAATAATAGATAAATGTTACAATAATGCATTCAAATTTCACATAATAATAAATTTTATTGTCATTATTGAAAAAAATTATTGTTATTACTGTTATTAGAAATCTAAAGACAATATTTTTAAATTTATTTATAGTTACCGGTGCTTAACAACAACAAAAATATAAAACAATCAATTAAGAACTTTTAAAAACTAACTGACATTACAAATGAAGTCGATAAGAGTACATCAACATATAAGCTCCAACTGTAACATTCCTAGAAAGTGACACCTAAGTAAAAAATGAAACAATTGGTCGAAAACATAAACATTGGACATTACGCTAGCTTTGTAACTTGACATTATCGACGATGATTACACTCACAAGCTTTATTTCTGTGCTTTTGAGGTAATATTTTACATTTTTAAAGCACATGATATTGAATGACTTCTAAGTAATAATTAAATCGAGGAGATGTACTAAATGTACTTTTGATTCTGCTCTTATACCGTTATAAACTTAGGCCCACATCAAAATAAACATTTAGTAAAAAAAAATTCAAACTTCTGTAGTCTGCTTGTAGCCTAAGTTAAAATTTTAGGCTAATCTGTCTTCTTAAAAATAACCTGTCTCCCTTTGTTTACTTTTATGGTTTACTTTCGGATTCAAATACAACGATGACTGACGAAATGGGATAGTGTTTATTATCATGCAGTTTTCATTCATGGTATTAGGGAGCGACAATTAGTTTATTTAATTATGTGATTGTATTTTATTTTCATTTTATACAAGTTTCTCACCATCTGCCTAGCGCTCAGACTGGAGCTGTATTTGTCGAGTATCGACTGGCAATGACTCGTTATTATTATTTCATAACTATTTTTACCTATAGTAATAACTATTATTAATTAATGCTTTTTATTTAAAGTTTTCAAAATGTATTAGTTAATAATCTGTTAGCAACTACATTACAGAAAGAATTGAAAAGTATGTTTGGAAATTTTCATATTTCAAGCAGCAGAGCGACATTAACAACATAGTGTAGTAAAGTAACAACATAGTGTAGTTAAGATAATTCAAAATCTGGCTGTAAAATGAAAAAAAATTTTAGACAGCCAATTTTTGCTGAAATGTGTTCCTTCTATGGTATTTGCTGACCTCCCTCAGAAAAGTCACCTGAAATCTCATAGAGGAATACACCCAAAATGATGAGATAACCCACGTACAGTCAGAAATAATTATTGCATCAGCTGGTGTGAGTGTCTACCCCCATACCTAAATCATATCACTCTTTTACAATTCAGTTTTGAAAATCTTCAGACAGAAAAATCTAAAGTTCTCCATGACCAATTTTATTAATTAATGTGTTGTTAGAAAGCTTCACACTTGTAGATGTGCAAATAATTATGAAAGTTTGGTTTTTTTAGATTTCTTATGGAAAAGTAAAAAAATATGTTTCCCTTAAAAAAAAAATACATTGGAAAAGAGGTTTTCACACTTTGGAGGCAAATTTTGGCTACCTTTTTTTAGTATTTTCACAAAATGCATAAAACCATTCTTAGTTTGTAAGAAATTTAATTCTTTTTCAGAATGTTGCCTTACACTTTGGCCAATTTCTTCACCATTTAAGTAATTAGAAATAAACCTAAGCAAGTAACAAAATACTAAATTTGAAATATATTTTATTAAACTTTGTCCAAATAAATCTACAGTTCTACCAGACCAATTTCAATAGTTAATGGGTCGTTGGAAAGCTTCACACATGTTTACATGCAAAAAATTACAAAAGTTTAATTTTTTAAGATTTATGGTGAAAAAGAAAAAACACATGTTTTTTATAAGATATACATTTTTAAAAACGCCAAAGTTCACCGTTACCATGTTTGAAGTTTCAAAATATTATTTTCAATATATTGTGTTATCTCACCATCAATACAATCTGTAATTGGTTATCGTAATGGCAAAAACTATGACTCACTGTCGATTCCATTTCATCGGAATTTTTTACATCCGAAAGGGTTATCCGCCACATTAGTTTTGATGAATAGTTGAAAGCTGGATAGTTTATCACTTACCGTATATAACGTACATGACAAAAAAAGAAAAAGAAATATTTTATTTAAACTCCCCAGTTCTGTATAACGTATAATGCATTACTTATTACGGCTGTTTTTTATCTATATATATTTATAAACGTAGCTTTAACAAAATAAACGTTCATCTACAGTTACGTAGCATACGGTCCATTGGTTCCCGAGTACAGTCAACTCCCGATTATCCGGGGGCGGGTAAACCGGGTTGCGGATTAACCGGGGTCACAAAACGTCAATTTCAATTTTATTTATTTTCCCAGTTTTGACAACAATACCATCATTTATCAATCTTATCATGTTGAAATTACTTTAGAAGAAATATCTTTACCAATTATTATTTGATTTATCAATGGAAAAAAGCAATAAAACACAGAAAATAATCCGTAAATTCTTTGGTGGCGAAATTGTGATCGTAGTCATGTGGTCAGGGAGGAATGAGTCAGAGCGATGGCGTGGGGAGCAATGGCGGCATGACCTTGACTGCTATAAACAACTGGTGGCCTGCCGGGATGTGCTAAAAATAGAAACCAATTTGTAAGAAAGGTCCTATTTAGTTTCCAGTTCTGTCTGTAATTATCTCTCTGATTCGTGTGCTGCTCAGTGATCCCTTTGTGATAATTTAATTTTGTGTTATGCTAAACAACACATTTCATAATGCATTTGTTTTGCATTTCAGGAAAATTTTGTTAAAATACCTAATATTAAAATTTTATTTGACTAAGTTGTAAATTTGTCAGCCTAAATCACCAATTAGCATACATTTGGAAGAATTGGTTGTTCTAACATTTTTACCAATTAGACAAAAAGATGAACCGATCCTCGTTTTAGTACGCGTGCCCTTATCTTGAATAAATTATCCCAAGCGACCCTCCCCTCCTCACCCCACCAACCCATCCCGGCTGCCCAATGCCAAACAATAGAACACCTGACCTTAGTTTTCTGTCCACATTGGACCCTTTTATTGTGTTCCTTGTTCACTCAACTAGAAGATCTCTGTTTATTCATTCCAATAAGGGTTGGTCAATAAAAATTAATAAATATCGGAATCCTGCAGACTCTTCATTGAAACTTGTTTATTTCGTGTTTTACTCAATTTATTGAACTCTTTGTTTTAACCGTGGTTTTGGATTATCCGGGACCCTTCAACCAGTCATTACCCCGGATAATCGGGAGTTGACTGTACCGTACATCGATTACAAATAGGCCCTAAATATGAATATAGGCTTTACCAACATCCACTTTTATAAATATAGATGTATTACAGGGTTACCACAGAATTTTTGAGGCCATTTTTCCTGACTTTTCCTGACTTTTACTGACCAATCTGAGAGATTTTTCCTGACTTTTTGGAACCGCGGGAAAAAGACTCGTTTTTTTGTTTTTAGTGAATTTCCTTTGGAATATTTTTAATGCAATCTCCTCCATTCCCATTGTTGCCCATCGCTCAAATTTTAATTGAAATACTCCCGTCATAGCGAAATACTCGGCGAATTTCTAATGGTTTTGTTAATTAAAACATTTTTATTTACATATAGCATTAATTAAGCCTATTGAGATTTTTATTGGGAATTGTTAAAAACTAGCAATATACCAGGGGGGTTTTATTGGTTTCCCATAAAAATAACATAGAAAACATGGTTTTTTAATTCTTTCCGTAACCAGTGAAGCTAAGTAAATAATACTAAATTATTTGTTTTTTTTTAAAGTTCTTTAAAAAGGTCTCTTTGAAAATTGATGAATTAAAATTTTTAGGGCAAAAAATACCAAAAACCCCATTTTGACCTTGAAACCCTATAAAACCCTGTTCCAACTGTCCGATCAACCTGGTTTTCGAACCTAACCTGAAGAACGCTGCCTTACATCTTACCAAATTTCATCGAAATAAAAGGTCTCTTTCAAAATTTATTGTGTAAACGGACACATATTATATGAATTTGAACCAACGGTGTTTTTCGCTCCTATGGTCCTTAAAACAAAAAAGTAATATGGTCCCGGCCTTAGGTCTTACCATGAGTATTATCGTAATAGCGCAATTATCGAAATAGCGTATTCCCTATGGGGAAATTCGCTAATATTCCCTGTAGAGAAATTGCCTAAAAATAAAACAAGGTGTTATAATAATAATGTAAAAACTAACTTGAACTACATTATTAATAGGTAATTTATGTAATAAAATTAATACATTTTACCCACTACATAGCCTACTTAGAAATTCTGATTTATGAGAGCGATCAAAAATCGAGACGGTCGGATTGTGCCACTGCAAATTTTCCTGACTTTTGGCACTTTTTCCCTATTTTTTCCTGACTTTCGGCATATTTTCAAACTTTTTCCTGACTTTTCTTGACCAAAACCTAAAAATCCTGACTTTTCCTGACTTTTAATGTCTGTGGCAACCCTGTATTAGATAAGATGGTTAATTTTTTGTTTCTTAAACCAAAAGAAACAACCTGATGGAGTTAGCGTTGAAAATTGTCGGCACTCTTTATAAAGAACTACAAACTTTTTCATTTTAAAATTAATTTCTTAACTCAATTTATCTTAAGAGAAATTCAATGTAATCAATTCAACACAGCATATCTTCTGCAAAAAATACAATCAAACATTTAGACAGTCTACAAAATTAAATCAGCAATAAAAGTTCTAAAAAATAAATTAATAAAAACATTTGCATAAAGAAAAAAATTGATTGATCTTATTATTTATAATTGAAACACAAGGGTGTCACATAAGGGGGTGTCTCACTGAAAGGGAGACAAAAATACTGTACTCACGCGCAGGAGGTGGTCTTTGGGGTCGTTGAAAAGGAGGTGAAAACCGCATAGGTCCCGGCGGTCTTGGAGCTCTTGGCCCATAAGCATGATGGTTTGGATATTCTTCTGAGTAATAAGGGTCCAGGGCTAATGGCGATCTGTATGAATACATCTGTAAACAGTACAAAAACTAACTGGCTTATAAAATAGTTAAAATACCATGTAGGACCAGTGTCAATCAGTCGTTTTGTCCAGATGACTAGTTCCGGAGCATTTTTGCTCCATTATCACATCTTGTAATTTAGTCACTTAAAAGAGGTCGAACACAAAGTCTTTGTCATACTTTAGAACATAACAAACAAACGAACGATTTGTAGTTATGATTAAAGTTATTAAATATTATATGAGGTAATTGGAGGGATTTAGTTATGATTGTAAGGAGGGGTTGTTGTAAATAATTTAGTACTATATTGTGACGGTTGTCACTATTTTCAAAATTCATGAACTTCAAAAATTAATGATAGTTCATAATTTGAATCCCGGTTTGAGATCCCACTTTAATAAGGCCAAAATCGTGTACGTGGCACTACCTTACCGATTGTTTAATACGTCAGTAAAAAGACAGAGTGGAATGCAGGGGCCAGATACAACGGGTGAATTGTCAACTATTAAGCTGTTTGAGGTTAAAGGAGATGAGATACAGAAAAGTCATAGGACTTAACTCAAAGGACGTCTGAAATAGAATATAATACCGGCAAAACATATTTCGATATACCCTAGCAGTAGGCTATATTTAAGAGTTTGAACTAAATTTCAACGATTGAAAATATGTTAAGTATTTCGTATTCTTACAATTTTTTTAAAATAAAATTAGATTGAAATTGACCAATGGCTACTAGGCCTACTATAATAAGCCCTAGTTGAAGTCATAATATGAACTGAATTTCAGGCATATTATATGTGTGATAATATTAAAAAAATTTAAAAAAACACAATTTTTTGAGGATAAAATTTTAAAATTTAGAGAAAATTTTTAAAAGTGAAGGGGGTGAGATAGGCTATGGCAAAATTTGATAGGACCGAATTTGTTGTGTCTAATCTAGTGAGTAGGCCTAGGCCTAATCCTAGAGGTCACTGTCTATTTGTTTTAATACCTACTGTATTGAAGGCTCTTATAGCTCTACCCGTGGTTCAAATTAGCAACCGAACTAACAATGACATTCTAAGGTGGCTCTGACATGACGTATTTAGAATTCCCAATTTTGACCATACGATTAGCTTTGCTTTAAAATCCTGGGAACGGTCCCAATTTATTGTACCACATTCAATGTATTAGTTAAAATAAGACTTATTGTAGTGAATCACTTGATAAGCCTGTAAGACAGCCGAAGAGAAAAATTTAAAGTAGGGCCTATGCTTGAGTTAAAGGCCTTTAAATTGCTTGACACAAAATTGTAATGTTCAATTTGAAGTCCAGAAGAAATTGACTCAGACACCATAGATTTTTTAATGCCAGCCTTTTAAATAATAAGTAGACCTCTAATTATTACCTATAACTTAACAAGGGTGGCACTAAGTTTAAAACTTACCCTATGACAAGAAATATGACGACAGACCTACGAAAAATTGCTGATAGTTATACCTGCTTGTTGTATTAATAACAAACACACATTTATTACTTACAGTGGATTTTAGATTCGTGGAATTATATTTCGAAAAACTTGCCAAAAAATAAAAATGTTTTTTAAAGTGATGCAGGATTAGCCATACATAAAGAGCAGTAGTTTTAGAACACCGACATCTTACTTGTTCTTGTTCTTTTTACTACTTTTCTTCTTCTTCTCTCTATCAGTCCTCTTATTTAAGCAGGCTCAGTTTTATTAACATGGAACATTCAAAGATTTAAAGATTTTTATTGCCATTCCATCATAGATATATACTAAACACCTGGATCGGTAACTGAAGTGGCGGAATTGCACTAAAAACGAGCCGGCTTCCCCCACCACTAGCCAGTATTACCGCCGCTGCGCCGCCGCCGCGCCGCGCTGAATATCAGCTGACATGATTGTTGTCGGTGTGTCAGCTGCATTCTTGTTTGTTTACATTCTTTTAAATGTTCAATTATTATGACAATGACAGATGGTTCTGTACTGTGCAGCTTTTTAATGTATTAGTGCACATTCCAAAGGCTGAAATTTATCATTTTATAGGTAATAAAGACTAAAAACATACAGTATTACTGTAGTGTATTTAATTAATTAATGTATTTATTTATTTAAATTACAGTACATAATTACTCGCACAGGGTTGGCAACACTGACCACTAATACTAACTAGTGGTGGGGGTAACGGCTCGTTTCCGCAACACGGAGTTACTGATCCAGGTGTTTAGTATATATCTATGCATTCCATACAAATCCTCAAGATGACTATAGTGCAATAGTCAATGGTACGGCCAGGTGAGCTACATCCCATAGGAGCAATGGTGTCAGTTTCTGCGACATCCGTGGACGTGGCCACAGAGTTTTTGTTGATTAAATAAGTGTAGACTTTCCAACTAGGATCAACGAACATTCGGATAGCTGCCTTGATAATTTTATTTCCAAAATAAGTGGCAATTATATCAATTCAATAGAACCTTTTGTATCTGATCACTCAGCATTGTTATTTGAGGTCCCGGTTTCAGCCCAAATTAACCTAAATGTTAACTATTTTTTAAGTAGAGACTTTTCAGAATGTAGAATTAAAGAACTTAGGCTAAGGCTAGGCAGATAAGATTGGGGGGAGTTGTATAAGCTTTCACAATTATTAATGGTCAGAGGAACTTGTTAAAACTTTTTCTTATCACATGGACATAGCCTATCCTCGACTGAAATTAATAAAAACAACACAAACAAAAAAGTCAGTTGGATTACTCAAGAAATCAGAAAAATGAATTGTTGGAAACTTACTCTAAATGGATCGCAACAAAGGACAACACTGTTAAACAACTTTATAACAAACAGAAGCTCAATTACAGGAAGGCAATTTCCACAGCAAACCGAATTTTATAAAAAATATAACCTCAAACAACCCAAATAAAACGTCTTGACAGTAATGACAGTTTGTCAACTCCTTAAGAAATAAATCCAATTTTTTGTTCACACAAAAATATAACTTTAGAATTAAATTATGCAGTTGTAAGTAATCCAGACATTGTTTGCAATATTTTTAACGACTTTTTTCATCTTCCTCAGTGTGACTCTTTTTCAAACAGCAACAGCTTTCTTTGCAATAACAATAATCAAACAAACTTTGAACTCACTCAATTTCTATTAATTAACAAAAAGCATCACAAATTAAAATAGTAACTTCACTCCCAAATAAAAAGTCAACTGGCCATGACGGCATCTCAATAAATTTAGTTAAAGAATGTTATCCTGAGTTGACTGATCCTATAATATGGTTTTCATTAATAATTCCGTAGAGAAGGGCATGTTTCCTGATGCAGCTAAGTTGGCTCTAATCAAGCCAATTTAAAAAAAAAGACAATCCACATTCACCTGGGAACTACCGCCCAATTTCGTCCTACCATCCATCTCGAAGATCATCGAAAGAGTGGTATGCGATTCCTTAGTCAATTACCTCAGCAACCACTCAATTCTTTTTAAAAATCAATTTGGATATCAGAAACACAAATCCACCAACTTAGCTTTGGTTATAGTTTCATCGATTCCTGCATCGACTCCTTGGACTGTGGTGAGACAGCCATGGGCTATTTCATCGACCTGTTCAAGGGTCTATCACCCATTTTTGCTAAATAAATTAACTGCAATTGATATTTAAGGTAAAGCACTCAGCTGGATTAGTTCATATCTCTAAAATGGATCCCACAAAACCAAAATAGACTTCCTTGACCAAGATGGCATCAGAAAATATTCTTACTCAAACTCAAAAGCTGTATCATTCGGAGTCCCGCAAGGATCAATATTAGGGCCTATTCTCTTCCTCGGTTCAAGCCCCTGGCTTCGGCCAGTCCGGATATTGGGTTGTATTCGGGGGGGGGGGGGGGGGGGTAGTGGTTGTCGGCATGCTCGGCACACAGCTTCGGCTGTGGGGGGCCCTCATCCAGACTCATCTGGGGGCGTTGCTCACATACGAAAGTTGAGAAGTAGCTTGGATAGTGCTGCCACTGACACTCAAAGCGGTTTGTCGATTAGGGTTCACTGCCTGTTGAGCACCACAGGCCTGGTGAATTCCGGGTTTTGTGGGGGGTCTAATCCGCCTTAATGTGATTTGGAGCGCTTGTTCCATAACTTTCTTTGTCGCAAGACATGTTCGGTATGGCTAACGCTAGGTACGGACCGCCCGTGAGGGTAGGGGGAGCCACCATAAAGACCTTTTAATCCTTATGGGAGGAACCAAACAAAATGGAAAAAATTGAATGTACATCAACGACATCTCTGATTTTCTTCCTGGTAATCTTCTCACAGTCTTCGCCGACGTCACGTCTCTGTTAATTTCTCATAAAAATCTCAGCTGTCTAGAGCAAGAAACCTTTTTTAATTTGAACATTCTTTCACAATACTTCTCAGGTATCAATCTTCACATCAACCCCAAAAAACACAGTTTATGCATTTCATGATAGATCAGAAAAGAAAACGTTTGAACAATTCAGGCACCACTTTTCCGCCTGTTGTACTCGATGACATGATCATTGAGGAAGCTCAATTTGTAGATTATCTGGGGATGAGATTGGACGGTGGTCTCAGGTGGAATGAACATAGATAAACTTGCGAAGCAGCTGGCTTCAAACGTTTTTGTTTAAAAAAATATTTTTCTTCTTTAAACAATATTTCATTATCTAAACTATAGTATATTTTGGCTTGATTGAAAGTCTGATTAGGTATTGTCAGAAGGTACGGTAAGGAAAATATGTAATCCTTTGGGCCACTTTGGGGCTCCTCCAGTAAATGTAATTTAAATAGAATTTTTGTCCTTCAAAAAAGAGGTATAAGATGTGCCTTAAGACTTATAAGCCTACCGACTCTTGTTTTGATCACTTTAAAGAACTTCAAATTCTACAGTACCCAGTACTTACATGTTTGAAGTTATTAATTATATTAAAGAACACAACCTTGTTACAGTTCACCAGCATTCTCACAATACTAGAAATAAAAATATCAACCCGTGTCTGTGCCTCACAATTTAAAGTTTTTTTGAAAATAAACCAGATTACACTGGAGTAACATTTTTCAGTCAACTTCCACCACAAATTGCCCATATTAGTAACTTAAAAAGATTTAAATATGAACTCAAAAAGTACCTCATCGATCAATGCTTTTACGAACTTCCACCTTACCTGACCTGACTCAAAACTGTTGCAATTACCTTCTCACACCCCTCCCCCCCCCAAATGCCCCTGCCTACCATGATACCATGACAGCATCAAGAAGATGTGCATGTATAATATAGTAATATAAGTAATCCAACTGGTCCTATGGATAGACTTTGACCATGAAGTACCAAACATGGTCAATCAGGCCGACGTGTTATATGTATATGTATTGTATGTTTAAAAAAAATCAACATTTTACTCTTTGTTACTTGCAAGTGTTACCAACACTGCAGGAACTAACAATCGTTCTCGTTTGCATATTGGAGATTTTTTGTCTCAACTCTCAACTATTACTAAAATAAGGAATTTCAAAGCAAACTAGGGTAGAATTTATGGTTTTAGATATACCGTGATTGATAATTGTTAATTTGGTCATTACCTAATAGTTTGTGTAATAATCCAAATAATGTAAAATAGAGTAATATGGTGTCGTTACGATAATTATCGTACCCGTGGCAAGACTTCTTCATTCTCTTTTTCAATCAGCTGTGTAATGGTAAATATTATAATGTAACTTGACTTCCGTTTTAGTTTTGACGCTTCATATCCGGAACACAAAAAATAGCTATTCAGCTGACCTTAGAAGAAGTTATGCGTTTTCCTCTACAGACCTTGACAAATCCTGTACAATAGGTATTGTCATACTTCATAACGTCCCTATTTTACTCATTTATTTATATAACATTGATTTTAAGTCTAAATCTCTTTACATCAATTTACTAAAAAAGAATGAATTAAAATTAATCAAAATCAAAGAAATAACCAAGAATTTAACGATGAAGTTTCTTTAAAACTTAAACTAAGTAAGGCCATGCCTTTGCCATTCATATAGGTGAGCCCAACGAGGTTATATAAGTCACAGTATAACACGTTCGCTACCAGGCACCGCATATATGCGGCGGTCAGTTCAATCCCACAGCCCACCAAATTAATCATGGACTTCCCTGTAGACCGGCCCTAGTGGTTGTGACTTATGCCACAGACCACGAATAGAAACCGTCCAAAATTAGTTTTCACACTTCAAAATATCTTAATTTCATTAAATAAAAAAATATATACAATTTTCTCTTTATTTTTGGTAATTTTTTGAGCGCCGCACATTTGCGGCGCATGGTCAGAGACTAAGTGACGCATGTTAGCGTCGGCACTAATATAACCTTATTTTTAGTCATAACCTTTGAAAAGCGAAAAATAAAATACGGCTTATACATAAAAACATTGTATTGAAATATTTAGTTTACAAAAAGAGTTGTTTACAATTCATTTACGTAGTATAATTATGATGTTTTACAAGTTTACAAAATGCAAATGTTTATACATTTTTCTTACACAATTAACATTTTTCAACGTGCCATATAAGAGATTTGATGAATATTTGTGTAAAGATATATCAAATACGTTAAAAAATGTTACTTCCAAAAATACATTAAATAAAAATGTACGTAAAACACTTTAGTAACGTCAGTGATCGTTTTAGCCACAGACCAAGCGCCGCACATATGCGGCGGACTATCTCGTAGACCGCGCCTAAACTGTCTGACCATTAAAATAGACCGCACTGAAGAAATTTCGTATTTAGTATCATGGAGCCATCGCCGCAGATATGCGGCGGCAGTCTATTTTAATGAGCCCAGCCGCCGCAGATATGCGGCGGTGGGCTCTCAGTAGAACTCGCCCGCCGCAAAATTGCGGCGGCGGGCTGTGGTTACGATTTTTTTTAACATTGTGGTAGCGAACGTGATAAGTATATAAAGAGTGCTCACCAGATAGGGAAAAGTGGAAATCATGCTGGTACATAGGGAAATATATATATATAAACAAAACATACCTGAAGGTTAATACATAATCACATAAAACCAATATTAAATTCTAAAAGTTGTTTATATTTCGAAATTAACTCCATTTTCAGAACTTTACAAATCCTGATTTACAAATCTGATGGGGATTTGTAAAGTTCTGAAGATGGAGTTAATTCCGAAATATAAACAACTTTTAGATTTTAATTTTGGTTTTATGTGATTACCCACGATTCCCGACGTTTCTATGGTAACCAATCTCAATAGCCTGTTCACAGGCCATCAAAATAAAAGTGGTTTTAAAATCAAACAACAAAACAATAAATAATATCATATGTTTTAGAGGTAGAATTTGTGATTTTTGAAGCTGGTTGCGACCAGCGAGCACAGAACATAAAATAGAGGGGCCATTGTAGCCAACTAACATTACAGGTGGTGAAGCCATTTTCTCCCACTACTTTTGTGGGAAACTTGCGCTAAATAAGACAAACAACTGATTTTTTTGTATTTTGAATTGGCTTTAGTAAACAACACTGAACGCTGCAAAAATCTGAACTCAAAGCTGATGGTGGCGCTCAGGACTACAGTGAATTACCGTTCCCCCTACTACTTTTGTGGGCCTAGCTGCTTTATGAATGGCTTCGCTGCTGAGCTCAGCTGGCCTCTCTATTTATGTTCTGTGCTCGCTGGTTGCGACCAATCAGGAGTAGCTGAAACTGGTATAACCACATCCGTCTCGATCGAGGAATGATCCTCGCCTATTGCGCATGCGCGAGTAACATGTTGCGTGTGGAACTGTTACAAACGCATCAGGAACAGTTGCGACGAGGAGCATTCCTCTAGAGATGCAACAAGAGCATTTCTCCGTTACCGTTTTTTGCTTCTAACCAATACCTCCTAGAATAATAAGAGAAGGCCAAACGACTGAAATTCGTTACGTCATATAAGTAGGCTGATTTGTTATGTTACGATATAAGAAAACAGATGTGCTACTGTCAGTTGACTGGGTTTCATCTGTCATGACTAACTTATTTGTTTACAAACAACGAAAAATCAAAACAAGATTAGATGTTTTACTGTTTTTTTGGGGACAACCAGCACCCTCTAAAGCATGAGTTGGAACTAATGATTTAACACATCAGCCTACTATAGTATTATATAGTATATATATATACTATTATGACGTAATGATCTTCAGTTGTCTGGCCTTCTCTTATTACTCTAGGAGGTGTTGTTCTAACACGATTCTTTTATGCGGACTAAAGACCCGTGTTTTACTACATACCTTTTACCTCCCACGTCGTCCTTTGGCACCCCACTTTGGACTTTGGGCCATAGGACCAGTCATATCCTTGTCTTGTATAACTTATTGGTTGTGAAGAGGGGTGGCATTAAACAGTAACTGATATAATCCGGTAGAGAGTAAAAACTCTTTTCAATAAGAATTTTGTTGGATAAATTTTTTACTTGGCAGTATTTTTACAATGATTTCTTAAATTACTGGGTATTTTTTTTTTTAATTGTTTGAGTTCAATGTTATCAGGTTTCTCCTCAAAAATTGCTCCACTGTAATATTAGGCAATCTATATATATAATTCCGTAAGCTAATCGGTCCCCACGAAATATCTCGAGTTACAAGTAAGATAGGATAACGTATGATGGCTCATTTTAAAGCTTGAGGGCCAAGGACGCAAGGAAAAATACCAGAATCATCAAAAGTTACCTGGGCTTCGCCCCATTGGACTTTGAAGTTCCAATGTTAATCTAATGGGAAGAAGATTTTTAGACCTACACGTGTTATAAAGCATATGTTTCAGTGAATATTTTTATCATAAACTCAGCTGGTTATTGAAGAGATATTTTGAGTAAAGATAACTTAATTATAACTTTTTTTAATTTGGCAATGCAACTATAAAAAATGAGAAAACCAATAGTGATGGAACAACGGGTTCACAGTATATTTCTTTTTCGTGAACCTATATATTTTGTGTGCTGAATGTACCACAGTTTGAAGTGCTTAGCCATGGTGTGGTTGATATAAAAGATAATATATTGTCTTTACTCAGTGATTTGTCATTTGTTTAAAATGTTACTGCTTTAAATATTGTATATTTAATGGTTGTAGTTGAATCGTTGTATTAAGTGTTAATTTTAAATAAAATATATTATGTAAACTAACAACATTGGATAAGCTCTTTGTGAGAGATATTTTGTTTTATCCATTCTCTACTTCTTTCTTTACATAAGTAGTATGTAAACAATAAACGCCCAGTAATCCATAAAATGGTGGGCTATTCATAAGAATGTCAGTGTGTGAAAAAATATATGAATCAATGTTTTACTTCAATGAACGAACAGACAAAATAGACTACAATCATAGCTGTAGGAAAGTCGGTAGAAGGGAGGTAAGTGGAATTGGGGCACGTTTAGGAAGAGGTCCAAAGAGAGCACGGGGGCTCGGAGAGGAACAACGGGCAAGGGAGCATGGGTAAAATAGAGGGAACGGTGGGGAACGGTCTCTATAGGGGCACGGGAGCATGGGAGAAACTGGTGGCAGGGGAGGCATGGGGAACAGAGGGGGCACGGGGGTATGGGTAGTAACGACAAGGATAGGGGCACGAGGGACTTTGGTGGCATGGGGAAGTAAGGTGGGCATGGGGAGCACAGGAGTAAGGATGGTGGGGGGGACATTGGAGGCACACGGCCCCCTGGGGAAACGTATGAGGGGAGCAGAGGGGGCATGTGGGGCACTCAGAAAAACAGCGGGATTGGAGCACAGGAGTGGGGGAAACGAGGGACATGGAGGAGGCATGCGTTACAGGGGGTCTACGGGAGTACGAGGTAAACCGAAAGACATAGGGACACAGGAGCATGGGGAGTATAAAGGCTTAGGAGTATTTTTAGGGTACAAGGAGCACGAGGGACTTTGGTGGCACGGGGGTAGTTAAGCATGGGGGGGCATAAAGAAGACGTGGTGGATATGTCACGGGGAACATGGCATGGGAGCACGAGAACATGGGGCCACAAGGGGCAGGGGGTGTATGAGGGTGGGAGCATAGGGGGCACAAGGACCCTACGGGCATATGGGTATACTGGAAACACGGGGTACTGGAAGGAATGGGGGGCATGGGGAACTCGGGGAGTATGAGGGGCACAGGGATTCCTGTCTGATTCAGAAGTATACAGTATATTTGGGCTGATAACCATTTTGTCATGTAGTATTGAACAATTTTATTATTTTGAGTTACGAATTCATCATGTACGGTACATGTTTAATTTTAAATATATTTTTATTGAGTCCGGCTCTATAATGGTGCATTGAATTTTTTTTCACAAAATAGACTACTATATTTTAAAACAGGGGAGATTATTCGTTTGTTGCTGATTTGATACCGCCCAAAAGATTTATAAATATTAGGTAAAATTTTATAAGAAGATTAAAGCTTATAAATTCACAGTACAGCTTGAGAAGAAATACAGTGCAAAAGGTTATGAATTGAAACTTACTTTTGGAGATAACATCACCAGTTTGCTTTTTAGGGGCCTTTGCCCCTACAATCCCCTAGTTTATATTAATTTAATCTGGAAAATCAATAAATTTAGGGCCTATGTTTAACAAGTACCTTTTTTTAAAGTTAGCAGAGTCACAATAATTTTGTAGGCTACTGTGCTTGGCGCTGTAACTTACATAAGCTGGGAAAAATTAGCATAGGGCTAGGCCGAGTAATGGCTTCAAGATTATAAAATAGCTCTGTGAGAGAAATAATAAATTTGTTGTGACGCAGTTTTACACATTCTATTCAAATTTAACCTTGCAATTTATGGTGTGGTCAAATGAAATCGTTCCAATTACCTTATGTACGTGGGACTTAACACATGAACACCGCAAAGAAAACGCAAAGTGGCAGATGCGTGGGCACTGCTCGTCCAGTGAAAAGTAAAAGTATACTTTATTATTTCGCCTCTGTTGGCACATAAGACAAGTAACAGGGACGGAGGAATGCTACTCGTTGCAACTGCTCCTGCTGCGTTTGTAACAGCTCCACGGAACAAGTTACTCGCGCATGCGCAATAGCATGCGATAGGCAAGGATCATTCCTCGATCGAGACCTTGGAGGAATAATATATAAGGAGAGGCCACGTTCATATGGATATACAATGCTAAAGTGAAGCCGGCCGCTCCCCTCCACTAGAGTGGCACGGCTGGCCGTAGAGTGGCATGGTTCCGCCGCTGTAACACGGGAGAGATGGGGAAAAACGCGACGCGCGCATCTTTGAATTAAAATCCTGAGCAAACCAAGCAAATCACACAGTCCAACTTTTGCATTTTTAAAGAGGATGAAATTCTCAATCCAGTAATATAATATTTTTCTAGATAAAAATTTATTTTTATTTATAAATGGGCATTAAAGTAAAAGATTTGTATTGAAGAGATGATTTTAATGCATAAAAACTAAATATAAATTATGCCAATACATATATTTTACTGTAAAATTAATTTTATTCCTTAGTATAATACTTTTAACAAAAAAAATAATACATAAACTGATACTTTCAATGTATATTACCTTACTATAATTTGTAAAAAATATTGAGTTTACTGCTTTATGTATAAGGTTCCGTATATCATTTAAGATATGTTGGACAGTACTTTATTGGCAAACGATACTACCTAGTTATTAATTAATTAAATTAATTCATAATTACTATAAATGAATATAAAATAGTAAAAATCAGGCTTATTAGTAGCTTATTAAAATAGGCTTATTACTTATGCATAAAAATAAGCTTTTTCTTAAGTTTCACACATTATTGTTGTATGAACACAAGTTTTGTAGTTTAACACTATGGTGCAGTCTTGTTTTCATGAATTTTCAGTCACTGTTATATGCCTAATATGATACTGTTATATGTTAGGCCTATATGCCTCTGTTATATGCCTGCCTGTGGGACTCGGGAGTTCGCCCCACCACTCGCCGTGTTGCGCGGCGGCTTCGCTTCTAGCCGAACGTGGCCACTCCTTATATATTATTCCTCCAAGATCGAGACGGATGTGTATAACCAAAGAAACGCGTGTAAAGTGTGGCGAGTGTGGGATGGTTACCAAGGAAACGGCGGGAATCGTGGTTAAAATGGCACCAATGAACAAGGGACAAAAAATTAACATGTATAGAGCACTCTATATCGACTTAACCTCATTGGTTGAGCCTAATATAGCATCTAGTATGGCTTTGAATTTGAGCGTTACCATTGTCAGTGGAAAACCAAAAGAATTGGAAGAATTCCCAATTTCATTACATTGGATGGAACAGAAGAAAGCCTCTAGGTCATTGACCCAAAAATTAGGTACGCAAAAGAGGCAGAACAGCTGAAGAAAGTCGACGAGGAAAATAGACAACTATTTTAATACTTTTAGCGAATTTCCCTATAGGAAATACGCTATTATATTACGGTAGTAGCCATGGCAAGACCTAAGCTTGGGTTTACTTTTTCATTTTGAGGTCCCCAGTTGCCAAAAACACCATTCGTTCATTTACATATATATATGTATATATATATATGTATATATATATATATATATATATATATATATATATATATATATATATATATATATATATGTCCGTCGTGGTACTGATAACTTTTGAAGGGGACCTCCGATTTTGATGTAATTTGGTATAAGAATATGTCTGTTTTCATGAGTTTGCAAACCAGCATTGTCGGTTACGAGAACGGGGTTTTATGTGGTTTCAAAGGGATCAACAATGGGTTTTTGGAATTGTTGTACCTCAATTATTAAAATTCAAGAATGTTAACTAAAAGCATTTAAAAGAACTTAAAAAACAAACAATTTAGTATCTAGAATTTTTAACGTAGCTTAACAGATTCCGGAGAAAAGCTAAAAACAGGTTTCCCATGTTAATCTTATGGGAAACCAATAAAAATCTGTTTCTCGCTTATTTATTGACATAACTTGTTAAAATTTGGTATGTACATTCTCTACGTAGGGTTTAACTGATATTTGCTTACAACACCCATGTGGCGGCAAACCTCCATTCTCACCCCCATGGGGTTTATGGGGAGTATTAAAAAGTGCTGAATATTGATACAATTTTATTTTTACCTTACCCAACTATTACTTTTCCTAACAACAAACATTTTTAAACAGCATCACATGGCAATAAACCTACATACTCATTCCTATGGTATCTATATGGAGAAAATACAAAATATCAAATGGCTTTGGTAATTCGCTGAGTACGCAGGTCTGCTGTTAAGGGGGTATTATAGTATTTACGTTTATTGAGGGAATCTGAGGGATTACCCCCATGAAAATATTTGTTCAGATTTGATAAAAAAATAATATCAGATCCTGATCAAACTTGATTAGATTTGTATGGATTATGGGACATTCCCGGATCAAATTTGATCAGGAATTAGTTCAGAAATGAACAAATCTGAACATTTTTGATCAAATCTGATCAAAGCCCCTGACTAAACCTGATTAAATTTGAATCACAAAAAAATTTAAATGTTAATTTAAGCAATAGAAACGTGTTAAGAACTATATAACAGAGTAAATTAGAGTACAAAAGTCGATATTTTCAAAACAAAAATTGTGGCCGACCGGGGGACTCAAACTCATGACCTGCTTCGGACTCGAAGTCCGACGCTCTACCGACTACACCACAACACTGTTAGAAACAGGTTCGTAATCAACGTCTATTAGCCTACATTTGTTCTCATGACATTATGGAAGTGCTGAATAATTTTTACTGATGTGTATTTATTTATACAATAATGACAGATCTATATTCCCAACTAAAACCCGGCATTTAGTTTTCAACATTTCTTATTAGTAATTTAATGTTAAAGAGTCATAACTTAATTTTATCACTGAACTTTCGTTATTGGTACTGTATACCTATGTTCATATATTTTTGTTGGAAAGTTAATATTAGCTACGGTTTTTAATATTAACCAATTATAATATTTATTTAAAAATTTAAAGATTCCATCTTAATGTTTTTAGGCTAAAAAATATGAAATTTTAAGTTAATTAGGCCTGAACAAACTTGATCAACCTTGATCCAAGATATTTGATCAAATCTGACTACAATCAGGTCTGATCAATTTTGGTCAGGCCTGAATATATTTGATCAGGACTGATCAAGGCATTTGATCAACTTTATTCAGGCCTGATTATATCTGACCAGGCCTGATCATATCTGATCAGGCCTGATCATTTCTGATCAGGTTCAAGTCCACCTGATCAGGCCTGATCAACTTCTTTGATCAAAGTTGATCAATTTTGTTCAAACTTGCTCAAATCTGTTCAAGTCTGATTATCTTTGATCATATCTGTTCAAATCATTTTCATGGGGGTATGGGGCTTGCTGGGATAGGTAGGAAAAGTTTTATGGGATTTTGATGTAGGATGAACTGAAATGAGTTCAAAAATTGAAATCTGACGAAAACTGAAGACGTAAAGATAAAGATAATCTAACCGACTCATACAAGGTCATAAACCCATTCCCTCAGGGGCAGTGGGCTTTCCACTGTACGGGTGTTTCTTGGCAACCCCGGGGTACCTGAGCCAAGCTGTGAGACCCTCCTCACAGTTCTTCCCGAGCTAGGGCCTTTCTTCTCATCTTTCAGGTCTTAGCTCACCGTCTTTATTCTTTCCTGAGCTAACCTTGCTCACCTTCTTGTTTTCGACCCCGAATCAAGGGTGTCTTTCCACCTTCTTTCGACCGGCGCATGCTGGGGGGTCCTGGGAGTGTCCCTGTTGTGTTGCAGGGACTGATGTGTGCCTCGCACTGCCGATGGTCTCCTCCAGTGTGTCGTCAGAAGCCAGCCGCTTCGGACCTTAGTCAGGGAGTGCGGCATGGATGCAGGGATCGGACTCTGCATTGCCACGGTGCGACCCCCAGCACGTCCGGCACATTTTGTGTATCGGTGCTGGGCAAACGGAGGTTCGGGCCCCGGAGTCCCGGGGTAGGGGTGTCTTATCTCCTACGGGGGGTAGACCTCCGAGGGTGTACCCGCTCTCGACCGATGAAGGGCCGCCTCTTGCCGCACGATGCGCTGGTGAAACAAAAGTATGGATTTTAAAATGCAAAACACGAACGATGATGAGATAGAGCAGGCCGCCTTTAAGCGCAGCTCAAGACTGCAGAGGTCTCCAACCTTGAACACTGGAACGCCGACGAAGGGTATTAAAACCACCCCCCCGCCGATGCCATTCAAGGCTCTTGGTGGTGTCGGATCGTCGTCCAAAACCGGACAGAAGAAGGAGGAGATCGGTATGGCGATGGAGGTGGCCGAGCCGGCAACACCATTAGCCAATATCCAAGGGATTCCTCCCAGGAAGAGCCCTCTTCGTGCGGCATTCGAGCTGCAAATGCTTCGTCAGCAGCAGGACGACGCCCACGAGGAGGAAGACTCACTTCTGAAGAAGATGAAAGCTCTTTTGAAGGAGATGGCCAAGGCCCTCTTAATTCAAAAGAACGTGAACAAGGCGATAAAAGAGGGGATCCCGAAACTCGAAGATGCTCTAGAAGAAATCGAGGAATGCCGGAAAATCAGGCTAAAGGCAGTGAAGCAGGAGCGCGATGTCACGAACCGAGTCATCTCTGCTTCGCCTCAAGCTCACCTGGCTGAGTTCCAGACTCAAGCCAGAAAGCGAAAGAAGAGGCAGAGCGGTTCTTCGCCTGGAAGCCCTGAGCTTGTCGAGGTGGACTCGGTGCCGAGACCGGTTTTTGTCACTGCGGCATCGCAGACATCTCCTGTCCAGGCTACTGAATCCGCCCCGGGCGCTGCCGTGATTCCAGCGGCTACTCCTGCAGAGTTTCCTGCTCCGGCGGCTAATCCTGCCTTGGCAGCAAACTCTGCCTCAACACCTTTGGGGGGCTGGAAGACGCGCCTGTCTAAGAAAGAAAGGAGGAGGCAGAAGCAAGCGGAGGCGGCTTCGAAAAGTGCGTCGAGGGTGGAGCGGACGCAAGTCTCGAAACCGGTTGGGGAGGCCTCTGGCAAGTCTGTCAGAAAGCCTAAACAACCCAGGCCTAAGAAGCCCAGGACAGAGGCAATCTTGATCAAGCCTTTAGGGGGGCGATCTTTTGCCGATGTTCTGGGTCAGATTAGATCGCAGGCCAAACCGGAGGAGACCGACACCGTTATCAAGTCTATTCGGCGAACCCAGAACGGGGATGTCCTCCTCGAACTGGGGAAGTCGAGTGACAAGATCGGTTTTGCCGCTTCCCTCAAGACTGCACTTGGGGACAAAGGCTCAATCAAGGCCCTAGAACCGAAGTGTTCGGTCGAGATTCGGGACCTTGATGCCCTCTCCACCGAAGAGGAGGTGACCCGTGCGATCCAGGTGGCACTCCCGGAGATACCAGCTGATGGAGTGAGGGTATGGCTAACAAAGCCCAACCGAAGTCAACTCCGGATGGCTGTTGCTGAAATGGGCGAAAAGCACGCCAATAAGCTGCTTAGCCTTCAGCACCTCAGAGTCGGTTGGGTCAGTTGCAGGCTCAAACGGAGGGTGGTAGTTTCGAGATGCTTTCGCTGTCTCGGTTTCGGCCACTCCTCCCGAAACTGTAAAGGGCCCGACAGGAGTGCCAACTGCTTCCAGTGTGGAAGCCAGGGCCACAAACGCAAGGAATGTTCTTCGAGCCCCTCCTGCTTCCTCTGCAAGGATTCAGGCTCCAGTGCCCTCGGTCACTTACCCGGGTCTGGTCAGTGCGGTGCCTTCAGAGCCGCACTTGAACAGGCAAAAGGCAGCGGCCGGTAATTCGCATCCTCCAGGCCAACCTTCATAGATCCTGGGGAGCTGATAACCTTCTAGATCAGCTCGCCCTAGAACTTGGTGCTGACGCGCTCCTTATCAGCGAACAGTATCGGGACAGAGACCCAAACATTTGGATCTCGGACAGCCTCGGTACTGCTGCATTTTGGGCACGTAATACACGAGATGTCTTGGTGCGGAGTCACGGGCGCGGCCGAGGATTCGTCTGGGTTCGGTGTGGGGACGTGACTATCTTCAGTTGCTACCTCACACCCAACGAGGCCGTCCAGGACTTCCGCGACAAGATAGATAACCTAGAGGAGTGCGTTCTCGGCACCACCGGGCATGTCGTCGTTGGTGGCGATTTCAATGCCAGGGCCGTCGATTGGGGAATGCCCTCTACCAACTCCCGGGGGAAATACATCCTGGATTTCATCGCCAGGGCCGGTCTTGTCGTCCTCAACCAGGGCGACACACCTACTTTTCGGCGCCCCGGGCAGAGAGGCACGATCCCCGATGTCACCTTTGCGTCTGAGTCGCTCCTTCCGAGGATCTCTGGCTGGAGGGTTGTGGAGGACTACACGGGTAGCGACCACCAATACGTCGTGTTTGACCTGCATGATCAGGCAAATCGTCGATTTTCCGCATCTCGGGAAGGGCCACGCCGGTGGAACACCAACAAACTGGACGTGGTCAAGTTCACCGAAGTCATCTCTCGGGGAGCGCAGGGGAATCCTGGTGAGGCTGGGGCCGAGGCACTAGTAACATCCACGATGGAACTGATCGTCTCGGCCTGCGACCAGTCTATGCCGCGAAGGAAACCCCGACGCGACAAACAACCCGTTTACTGGTGGACTGAAGAGATTGCGGAACTCAGAAGAACATGTTTAAGAACTAGACGAGCCGCCACAAGAGCGAGAATCCCCGCAGACAGAGTTCGTAAGTCGGAGGCCTATAAAGCTGCGAGAAAATCTCTCCGCCAGGCGATCAACAGGAGCAAGGCGAATAGCTGGAGGAGACTTCGTGACGACGTTGATTCCGACCCCTGGGGCCTGGGTTACAAACTTGTAACACAGAAACTCGGCGCCCGCTCTCCACCTTCCATCATGGAGGGCGCCACCATGGGGAGGATCGTCGCTGCGTTGTTTCCTGAACATCCACAGCGACCGCCGGTTGACTTCGGACGGGTAGAGGACGTTCCACTCTTCACTTTCGAGGAGCTAGAAACCTCCGTTCTCTCCCTGAAGAGCAACAAGGCTCCTGGCCCGGACGGGATTCCCAGTGAGGCTTTAAAGAAAGCATTTTTAATCAACGCTGACTTGTTGTTGAGAATGTACAATGCCTGTTTGGTAGAAGGGGTGTTTCCGGCTCCCTGGAAAACAGCCAGGCTTGTACTGATCAGCAAGGGCAAAGGTGATCCCGAGCTGCCGTCGTCCCACAGGCCTCTCTGCATGTTGGACACGGCTGGAAAGCTGTTCGAGAAGCTGATCCGTTCCCGCCTGACTTCTGCCGTGGAAGCTGCCGGGGACTTATGCCCCCGTCAGTACGGCTTCAGAAAGGGACGGTCAACGATCGACGCTGTCACCGAAGTTCAGAGAGCTGTGGAGAGAGCCGAGAGCCACAACCATTTCTCCCGCCGAGTAGTGCTTCTTGTTACGCTTGATGTCAAGAATGCCTTCAACTCTGCGAGGTGGGTCGATATGCTGGATGCGCTTCGCAACACCTTTCGTATTCCTGCATATCTGTTGCGGCTCATCGAGGATTATCTACGCTCTCGAAGCCTGATTTATGACACGAGGGACGGAACGCGGACGATGGAAGTCACTTCTGGTGCCGCACAAGGTTCAATACTCGGCCCGGATCTCTGGAACGTTGCCTATGACAGCCTCCTGAGGTCCGAGATGCCTGAGGAAACCACTTTGGTTGGGTACGCCGATGACGTCGCAGCTCTCATTGCTGCACGCAACGTTGAGCTGGCCCAACTGAAGTTGAACCGAGTTATGCGGGTGGTCAACAACTGGATGTCCGATCACGGTCTCTCACTTGCTCTCAGTAAGACGGAGATCGTGATTCTCACGAAGAAGAGGATCGACACCGTCGTCCCGTTTCGAGTGGGAAGGGAGGTGGTCACATCAACTCGTGCCGCCAAATACCTCGGGGTTATGGTGGACACCAAGTTAAGCTGGAGGGATCAGATCTTCCGTACGGCGGACAAGGCCGCTAAGGTAGTGACTTACCTTAGTAGGCTGATGGCCAATGTCGGGGGTCCCCGATCCAGCAGAAGACGTCTGTTGATGTCCGCGGTCCAGTCCGTGCTTCTTTACGGGGCAGAGGTGTGGGCAGGCGCTCTAGATAAGGAGTGCTACAGGTTGCGACTCGCCCGGGTTCAGCGTCAAGCTGCGCTCCGAGTGTGTTCCGCCTACCGGACAGTGTCCGAGCCTGCCGTCCTGGTGGTCGCCGGAGTCATCCCTGTCAAGCTCTTGGCAGGGGAGAGGAAAGCGATTTATCAGAGACAAGGCGAGATCGGCAAGGACACGGCAAGAACAGAAGAGCGCTCCCGAACCTTCCAGCAGTGGCAACACAGCTGGGAGCACGACACCCGAGGACGATGGACTGCGCGACTTATCAAGCAGGTCCAACCATGGGTGGAACGGCGGCATGGGGAGGTGGACTACTACCTGACCCAATTTTTCACAGGTCACGGCTATTTTCGGTCGTACCTGAACCGGATGGGAAAGACCGGTTCACCGGACTGCATTTATTGCCCGGGTGTTCCCGACGATGCGGAACACACATTCTTCCGCTGTCCCCGTTGGGAAGGGCCCCGCCTGGAGGCCACACAAATCTTTGGTGTATTTTCGGTGGACTCGGTCTGCCAAAAGATTTTGGAGGATGAGGGCAACTGGGATTGTTTGTCACAGTTCGTCCGGGGCATCCTCCTGGAAAAGAAAACCGATCTGGACCGCGAAGTGGCCCAGATCCCTTGATCGAGCGGCTGGATAAGGAGCGAGCCCCACGGGCGTAAGCCAAATTTAGGCCTAGCCTGACGTAATGTGACAAACAATTCCAGGTTAGATTCCTAAAGAGTAGAGGAGGTTTTTTAGTGGGTAAACCCGTTTTTTGGGGAGCCCCACACTACAGGCTGGCCACCTGTGTGCGTAATGCATTTTTCCGCCTCTCCCTCAAAAAAAAAAAAAAAAAAAAAAAAAAAAAAAAAAAAAGGTCATAAACCCATTGGTCGAGATGAAAATCCCGTTTCATCCCGCTAACGTTTGAGACTATACCTCACCCACAAATATTTACATGCTGTGAGCGTCAATTTTTCAGATAAAGAAATGGTTATTTCTTAACTAAGATTGCTCATCTGCGTGATATTTAGAAAATCTATATTTACTGTATGATTATAATTCTAAGGAGTAGATACTATATGAATCTACTCCTTATAGTATCTACTCAAAATTTAATTTTGAGTATATACTAATATATTTCTAGAAAGCCTAAAACTTTAAAAAAGTCTCTGACCTTTCTGTGCCCCCTCCGAGCCCGGGCCCCAAGTTTCAGACTTGGCTGACATATCCTCCCGACGGCCCTGTATTGATTAAATATATACATAGTTGTGCTGATGATACTTTTTCAGGTTAATCGCCTGACAAAATGCAACTGTGTAAAAAAGCAATTAATTATTGATGTTATACTCAAAGGTTACAATACAGTACAACAGCAGGACTATGGTTTTCTTGATATGTAAGGTCGACCTTGGGAGATATTGGATGATTTTTAAGCTATCTGTTACCCTGGTATTAATGCTGCCACATGACATGGTTTGAAATACTTGTGTTATTACTAGGTTTACCCACCCGGTAAAATAAAAAAGTAAAATAAATGGTGGGTATCAAGCATCTCATCTGTAATTTAACTTAAGTATAGTATATGCAAAGTGTTTTATATTTTTGTATGAGCTCAATCAGTATGGAATTTTAACAGCTTGTCAGGGGTCGGGGTTGGGTATATTTGAGAAAATAAGAAATATTTATGAAAATTGGTTTATTAAATATCCTGTTTATTTATTTATTTTGCAAATTAAGCAGTTCCAGCCCTTAGTAAAAGATCTTCCCAAAAGAATAATTTGTCTCCAAAAAAGTTAGAATCCATTTTGAATCCATTCTCCCCGATGTTGAGAAAGTCTATAGATGAAGATGCAACTGGCAACCAATGTACTGGAGATCCATCAGGTGTAGGGTCCCTGAAAATAAATATTAAAATTAAATTGTTAGCAAATAAGACTTTATAACTACGAGTGTTACATATTATTTTTTCCTTTAAAGTAAGACAAATGGTATCTAAAAGGGCTTACAAGAAATGAAATCCTAACTTGAAGGAATGAGAAACCTCCTGCCACCACCTCAAACAAATATTATATTAAGTAAAGAATTTAATATTTACTAGGGGATTGTAGGGGCAAAGGCCCCTAAAAAGCAAACTGGTGATGTTATCTCCAAAAGTAAGTTTCAATTCATAACCTTTTGCACTGTATTTCTTCTCAAGCTGTACTGTGAATTTATAAGCTTTTATCTTCTTATAAAATTTTACCTAATATTTATAAATCTTTTGGGCGGTATCAAATCAGCAACAAACGAATAATCTCCCCTGTTTTAAAATATAGTAGTCTATTTTGTGAAAAAAAATTCAATGCACCATTATAGAGCCGGACTCAATAAAAATATATTTAAAATTAAACATGTACCGTACATGATGAATTCGTAACTCAAAATAATAAAATTGTTCAATACTACATGACAAAATGGTTATCAGCCCAAATATACTGTATACTTCTGAATCAGACAGGAATCCCTGTGCCCCTCATACTCCCCGAGTTCCCCATGCCCCCCATTCCTTCCAGTACCCCGTGTTTCCAGTATACCCATATGCCCGTAGGGTCCTTGTGCCCCCTATGCTCCCACCCTCATACACCCCCTGCCCCTTGTGGCCCCATGTTCTCGTGCTCCCATGCCATGTTCCCCGTGACATATCCACCACGTCTTCTTTATGCCCCCCCATGCTTAACTACCCCCGTGCCACCAAAGTCCCTCGTGCTCCTTGTACCCTAAAAATACTCCTAAACCTTTATACTCCCCATGCTCCTGTGTCCCTATGTCTTTCGGTTTACCTCGTACTCCCGTAGACCCCCTGTAACGCATGCCTCCTCCATGTCCCTCGTTTCCCCCACTCCTGTGCTCCAATCCCGCTGTTTTTCTGAGTGCCCCACATGCCCCCTCTGCTCCCCTCATACGTTTCCCCAGGGGGCCGTGTGCCTCCAATGTCCCCCCCACCATCCTTACTCCTGTGCTCCCCATGCCCACCTTACTTCCCCATGCCACCAAAGTCCCTCGTGCCCCTATCCTTGTCGTTACTACCCATACCCCCGTGCCCCCTCTGTTCCCCATGCCTCCCCTGCCACCAGTTTCTCCCATGCTCCCGTGCCCCTATAGAGACCGTTCCCCACCGTTCCCTCTATTTTACCCATGCTCCCTTGCCCGTTGTTCCTCTCCGAGCCCCCGTGCTCTCTTTGGACCTCTTCCTAAACGTGCCCCAATTCCACTTACCTCCCTTCTACCGACTTTCCTACAGCTATGATTGTAGTCTATTTTGTCTGTTCGTTCATTGAAGTAAAACATTGATTCATATATTTTTTCACACACTGACATTCTTATGAATAGCCCACCATTTTATGGATTACTGGGCGTTTATTGTTTACATACTACTTATGTAAAGAAAGAAGTAGAGAATGGATAAAACAAAATATCTCTCACAAAGAGCTTATCCAATGTTGTTAGTTTACATAATATATTTTATTTAAAATTAACACTTAATACAACGATTCAACTACAACCATTAAATATACAATATTTAAAGCAGTAACATTTTAAACAAATGACAAATCACTGAGTAAAGACAATATATTATCTTTTATATCAACCACACCATGGCTAAGCACTTCAAACTGTGGTACATTCAGCACACAAAATATATAGGTTCACGAAAAAGAAATATACTGTGAACCCGTTGTTCCATCACTATTGGTTTTCTCATTTTTTATAGTTGCATTGCCAAATTAAAAAAAGTTATAATTAAGTTATCTTTACTCAAAATATCTCTTCAATAACCAGCTGAGTTTATGATAAAAATATTCACTGAAACATATGCTTTATAACACGTGTAGGTCTAAAAATCTTCTTCCCATTAGATTAACATTGGAACTTCAAGGTCCAATGGGGCGAAGCCCAGGTAACTTTTGATGATTCTGGTATTTTTCCTTGCGTCCTTGGCCCTCAAGCTTTAAAATGAGCCATCATACGTTATCCTATCTTACTTGTAACTCGAGATATTTCGTGGGGACCGATTAGCTTACGGAATTATATATATAGATATTTAATATAAATAATGTAATAACATCTAAAATTAAAAAAGGGTTTGTTTGATGTTACATCCCTTTTTCTCTCAACATAACAAATTTTTAAGACTGAGGTATGTTATTTTAAAGCTTATTAGCGAATTTCCCATAGGGAATAAGCTATTACCGTAGGTCTTATGGTAAGACCTAAGCCCGGGACCATGTTACTTTTTCGTTTTTAGGTGCCCAGAGACCAAAAATAATAGTCATTAAAAATTTTATATATATATATATATATGTATATATATATGTATATATATATGTATATATATATGTATATATATATATGTATATATGTATGTGTCCCTAGACACGATAACTCTCGTAAAAATGGTCCGATCGAGACCAAATTTGGTAGAGATGTGTAATCCTACGTTTATTCGGATGAGTTCGTAAACCAGACATATCGACCTACCGTAAGGGGTAGTTTTGGGGGGTTTTGTACCCCAAAAATGGGTTTTTTGCATTTTTCATAAGTAAATTTTAAAAATTTTAAATTTTTATTTTGACCATTGGATTTAGCTCAAAAAAACACACAATTTAGTATTTTGAAGCTTTGCTCTATCTCCATTGGTTACCGAGATATTACAAAGTCTAAAGATAGTACATTGTATTTTGGGGCTCCAATGTTAATCTTATGGAGAATTGGGATGTGTTAATATTTTACTTATTAACTAATATTTTTCGATGAAACTTGGAATTCAGCTTCATTTGGTTGAGATTCATCCATTTATGGTAAAAAATCTTGGTTTTTGTGCTTATCATGGCAGCAAACCTGCATACTCTTTTCCCATGTTAATCATATGGAGAATAGGCAAACTTCTTTAGCAATGGACAGATATTGATAATACCCCCCGTCGCAGCAGACCTGCGTACTCAGCGAATTTCCAAATTAGTAATATTAATTTTGACCATCTAAACTTGAAAACAAAATTTCATCACGTGCTCATAAATAGGCAAATAAATGTCTATTCTCCTTAAGATAAATATAGGGAAAGAGTATGCAGGTATGCTGCCATGGGGGGCACTAAAAGTAGGTTTTTAGCATAGAAAAAATTTATTTCCACCATATAAAGCCAAATAGTAAGTTTCATCAATATCTGTCCATAAATAAAAGAGTTTGCCTATTCTCCATATGATTAACATGGGAAAAGAGTACGCAGGTTTGCTGCCATGATAAGTACAAAAACCAAGATTTTTTACCTTAAATGGATGAATCTCAACCAAATTAAGCTAAATACTAAGTTTCAACCAAAAATATTGGTTAATAAGTGAAATATTAACACATCCTTATTCTCCATAAGATTAACATTGGAGCCCCAAAAGACAATGTACTGTCTTTAGACTTTGTAATATCTCGGTAACCAATGGAGATAGAGCAAAGCTTCAAGATACTAAATTGTGTGTTTTTTTGAGCTAAATCCAATGGTCAAGATAAAAATTTAAAATTTTTTAAATTTACATATGAAAAATGCAAAAAACCCATTTTGGGGGTATCAAACCCCCCAAAAATAACCCTTCCGGTAGGTCGATATGTCTGATTTACGAACTCATCCGAATAAACGTAGGATTACACATCTCTACCAAATTTGGTATCGATCGGACCGTTTTTACGAGAGTTATCGTGCCTAGGGACACATACATATATATACATATATATATATATATATATATATATATATATATATATAAAAATTTTAATGACTATTATTTTCGGTCTCTGGGCACCTCAAAACGAAAAAGTAACATGGTCCCGGGCTTAGGTCTTACCATGAGACCTACGGTAATAGCTTATTCCCTATGGGAAATTCGCTAAAACTTAGTAAATGGCTTCATATGGTTGAAATAAATTTTTTTATGATAAAAACCTACTTTTAGTGTTCCCCATGGCAGCATACCTGCATACTCTCCCTATATTTATCATAAGGAGAATAGACATTTATTTCCCTATTTATGAGCATGTGATTTTATTTGGTTTATAGTTTTATGTGGTCAAAATTAATATTACTAATTTGGAAATTCGCTGAGTACGCAGGTCTGCTGCGACGGGGGTATTATGATCTGGTACATGTGTGAATGGTGATTTAAAAAGGTCATTTCGATTTGGGCTTCATTTGTGGCCCACCAAACTTTGATTTATTTCTAGAGAGCGCTTTAAAATATTAATAAACTTTCTTTATAAGATTTAAAATGTGAATTGTAACTTCATAGCTGATTATCTTCAAATGGATTTTATGGCAGATTGCAAATAAAAATAGATTCGTGGACCTTACAAGCTCAATACGGATTGCGATATTTGGATCGTGATCCTGGATGACGATACAAATTGAGCGTGTAAAGTAAAATATTGATGTATGATCCATACATCAACATAGATCATACATCAATATTTTACTTTACATGCTCAATCTATATCGTGATCCATGATCACAATCCAAATATCACAGTCTGTATTGTTGATTCCATTGTTGTCACTGCATAATTAGCATAAATATTTTTTGGAAAGTCATGTAACTCCTTTGAATTGTATTTAGGTAGGTTTCTCACAAACAGAAAGAAATATATGACAAATGTGCAATTTGCACACAGGCCCCTAGTTAGATATTATATTAGTTAACTTAATTCTTACTAGTGGCTTGTAGGGGCAAAGGCCCCTAAAAATCAAAATGGTGATGTTGTCTCCAAAAATAAGTTTCAATTTATCACCTCCTTGCAGTATTACTGTATTTTTCTCAAGCTCTAGTGTGAATTTCCACGTTTGGGTTTTCTAATAAAATATTTCCTAATCATGACAAAACTTTTTGGCAATATCAAATCTGTAATTTAATTACCAATAGATTTCCCCTGTATTAAAATACAGTAGTCTATTTTGTAGAAAAAAGGAAAATGATTGCACTATTATACTACCGAACACGGTAAAAATAGTTTTAATTTTAAACATGTTCATGATGAGTGTGTAACTCAAGTAAATAAAATAGTTCAATACAACATAAGCCCATTAATACTGTAAACTCCTTCACCCTGGACCCTTGTGCCCCCCATTCCCTATACTCGCTGTGACCCCATGCCTCCCGTGCCCCCGTTAACCCCCCCTGACCCGTGTTTCCTGTACCCCCTATGCCCCAGCGGTCCAAGTAACCCCCATGCCCTCGTACCCTCTTGCCCAATCAATTCCCTGTGCCCCCCATTCTACCGTGTTCACATGCCCGCAGTTCTTCCCTATGGGCCCCGTGCCCTCTATGTTCCTCATTCCTCCCTTATGCCCGCACATGCCCAACCACTTTCCCTGCCAACGCCGTCTCTAGTACCCCTTTTGTCCCCATTCCCATGCCCCCATTCCCATGCCCCCATCCCCTGTCCCCCGTACTCCATGCCCACTATTCCTCCCCATACCCTCTATATCCCCATGCCTCCCTAACCCCAGTGTCCCCGACAATCCTCGTGCCCCCATGCCCCTGCACCCATGGTACTCCAGCATTTTTACCCATTCTACCCTTCTTCCCCATAGTCCCCATGCTCTCTATGTTCCCCAAGCTTTCCCCGTGCTCCAATGCCCATCCATTCCATCGACGCCCCTATTGCTCCTTGTGCATCCGCACCCACCGCCGCCCTTGCCCCAGTGCATCCCCATGCCTTCCCAGAGTGCCCTGTATGCCCCCGCACGCCAATACCCTCCATGCTCCCGTGCCATCATGCTCGCCTTTCCTCCCTCCACCAACACCCCATGCCACCAACTATTTTCCCCATGTCTCCCCCGTCCCCCGATTCCCTCTTGCCTCCATGCCACAATCATCCTACACTCATCTCTCTTTCATACTCAGGTTAAAATACCCACTTTGTGAGGTCTCTGTCTCAAAATAGTGATTTAGTCTCTCGTACTTTGATTTTAGTCTATTTTGTCTTTTCGTTAATGAAGTAGAATACTGATTGATATTGTTAATTTTTGCACGCTATGATTTACATGAAAAGCTCCCCGCCTTTATGGATTAACAGGCGTTTATTGTTTCCCTACGACCTATACGTAAAGAAAGAATCCAAATGGATCAAACAAAACAAAAAATATTCCTTAGACGGAGGTTGTCCAATGTTAGTAGTTTACAACAAATGATTAAGTCGAAAATAAACAAACACTCAACAATACGATTCAACTCTTCAACTTAAACTGAGTCTACTAAATAGCCAATATATAAAGCAGTAACGTAATAACTAAACGGCATTATTCACTGAGTAAATACAACCATTATATCAACCATGCCACATCTAAGAAAGTTTTAACTTTGTTATATTCAGCATAAAAAATCATTCCACTCCTGTTTCCTTAATGACATAAATGGGGTCACGAAAATGAAATCTCCTGTGGATCCGTAATCCGTTTATGACTATTGGAGTTCTTTTTTATAGTGCATTGCCAATTTCAAAAAGGTATAACCATACGGTAATCTTAACTCAAAATATCTGCTCAATAACCAGCTGAGTTTATGATAAAACACTGGAACATCTACTTAATCACACGTGTAGATCTAAAAATCGTCTCCCCATTAGATTAACATTGGAACTTCAAGGTCCAATGGGGCGAAGCCTAGGTAACTTTTGATAATTCTGGTATTTTTCCTTGCGTCCTTGGCCCTCAAGCTTTAAAATGAGCCATTATACGTTACCCTATCTTTCTTCTAACTCGAGATATTTCATGGGGACCGATTCGCTTACGGAATTATATATATAGATAAAAATAAATTAAAAATAAAAATAGATGCAGAGAAATTAGATTTAAGATTTTTGTGAAACACCTACAAAAGTTTTTAGAAAACCTTTGTTTTGCCCCTTTCTTTTGAAAAAAGTAATTAATCATCAAACAGTTTTTCTTCTATAATTTTAATCTTGTTCCATTGTAAAATTTCCATACAAAAATGTTTCATACTATTTTATTTTATTTTTTTAATTTGATCCCTGATTTGAATTAATATTTTGTACATACAAATACTTGATGAAATTTGTCCACATCTTGACGAGCTTTTTAGAGACCACCGTGTCTGCTTCAGTCTCATTGTGAATAAAAAAATTTCCAGTAGGAAATAAGTAGTACATCTCATCATAATGTGACACTCCTGAAAAAAAACATCAATTGAGTAACATAAATTTCTGGTTTAGTCCTGATTAATTAACAGTTAGTTACGTCTTTTGTTTAGAGGTCCCTAGGAGATCCCACGAATAATAATAATAAATACTAGAGATCGCCTCCTGGCCGAAATTCAACCAAAATGACAGGTGATCTGGGACCAATTTGTTTATAAACTATTTTATAAATGAAATATCTATTGTTAGTGATTTGTTATTTCAACAGCTGTCCTCAAGCAATCACCTTTCTTCCATAAGATTAACATTGAAACTTTGAAAGCCTGTAGGGCGTAGCCCTGGGGGCTGATTGGACTATAATGTGATTCTGCTCATCTACAGGACGATACTGTTCAAATAACGTATGTGCGGATTTCTCCTACCATGCACACAAGCTGAGAAAAAAGGAGGAAAAGGAACATGCTTGTCTATTAATATATAGACTAGTATACGTTTTGCTCGAAATCGAGCAATTTATTTAAATACAGTACAAATGTTACTTTAGCTCTAAATCAATTACATCCGACCAATCCAATAATGTGAATATCTTCAATCGCCAATAACTACACGTATTTACAGCTGATTATTAACAGATGTTGCAAATGCTTTACTCAGTCCCAATGTTATTTAAATGGGAAATTTTGAGATTTCAATGGTGGATAGCGCCTTTATTTTCAGTCCGATTCTCATCAATTTTTGGCGGAAACAACTACAGACCAAGCCCTATCCAACGACACCAAAAACTTGAAAATCGGTTGAAAATTGTAGGAGGAGTTCTCAAGACAAAAAAACCCTTAGCGTATTAAATAAGTATAGATTTGTATGTATTGTTTTTTAAGTCCAGGTTATTTACAGGTGCGTTGTTTAGATTACTATATTAGGTTAAGTTAGGATACATCAATAGATTCTACCCCTGTGAATGATATTATATACATCAATTTATCTTCTTCTGCAATGAAAACATTCTGTTCAAAAAATATTTTTAACTTGTAACATAAAGAACAATAGTTTGCTTGTAGCAGACTTGCGAATTTCCAATGACATTGCTATTTTTACCATTATTACTGTATAGGGTTGAGTATATAGGTTTGATGCCATGCTGCGGTGTTGTAAGAAAAATGGGTTTACCCCTATCCATTGAAGGTATCTTACATGCTAAATTAATTATGAAAAGTTCTGTTTTGTTGCTATAAAACACCATAGGGTAATACTAATTAGGTTTGGCGCCAAGAAAGCAGTAAGCAAATATTTAAGTTTCTTGGTTACCGTAGCCATTCATATCTATGTAGTGGACAATTGAGTTAGAACCACGATAGTTCATCTGGTATACGTAGGTTTTGCCATAATTCCGCTTGACTGCTTCTGCAAGGTTGTAATTGAACAACCCATCTGAAAAAAGCTGAAAGAAGTCTTGATTAAAATTGATATCTTTTCCAAGAAAAGATTCATCTCTACAACAATTTTATTGTGAAACCTTATAACTATAAGAGTTTTTTCAGATTTTTTGTTCATATGTCTTTCTTACGTGTTTTATTTAGTGTGTGACATTATACATCTAAGAAATGTAATTGCAAAAAATATTGTTTCTATATCAAATCATTACACTTTTTTGTGTTTTATTACCTTCCTCAAATCAATTCATCACACAATTTTCTAGTATCCCGAGGTTAAGAATCAGGATTCTGCATCACAAAAAAAAAAAAAAAAATATTTCAAATACAGTAAACCTTACTATAAACTTAATAATAAATACTTCAAGAATGTATAAAAGGATATAAAGTGTTTATGATAAAGTAAGATAGCAGCAATCCTTAACTGGTATAAAAATTGTAGATACCTACAAAAAACTTCTTTTTTTTTGTAACGAAATTCATATGTTAAAACACTCTTAGTGCAAAAGTCAGCTACTTTGTTATTAATTACTTGCATTTTTGTTAATCTGATTTTGATTGGTACAATTACAACCAATGACTAACTAGTGTAGTAAAATTAGTCGGGAAAAATGAAATAATTTTTGGAAAGCCAATTTCTTTTGAAATGTTTTCTATGGCATCCCCTGATCTTCCTCCAAAAAGTCCCCAGAAATCCCATATGGGGATCAAGCTTAAAAATGAGGGGTTGGCCCATAAGGAGTTACATTAAAATTTGATATTAAGCATACTAAATTTAAATACATTCCAGATGGTTTATATACATCAAATTAAAGGTCTTAAAATGTAGAATACAATGCCGTAAACCCGACCTAAATATAACTGTGGGGAGTAAAATGGCAGGCGTTCAAAGTTTATAATAAAATAACATTATAAAAACTTTGAAATGCAATAACTTCCGACATATTTGACCTTTTGAGGTCTGGTTTTCGGCTATGTACTCTCCTTACTAAGAACTTTAAAATTATGTATAGCATGACTATGGACTAAGAAATTTTTTTTAAACTTCCTCTTTGGGACGTTTATGTAGAGGATGGTTCAAGGGTAATATGATAGGCAAATGACAAGCTATCCGCATTTTCAAAGGTAATTGTAAAAGCAAACGTTTGCCACAAACTGCACCTCGAAAGGTCAAGAATTTCGAAAATTATTTCATTTTAAGCGTTTAGGTTAAAATTTGATTTTTATTCAAAGTTTGACAGGCTGCCGTTTTCGACTCAGGCAACCTTTTGAGATGGGGTTTGCGGCATTAAATTCTACGACTTAAGAGCTTTAATTTGATGTTCATAAACCTATTGGTCGACGAAAGACTTATTTCTGACTCCACGTGGGCCATCCCATCATTTTTAGGCACGTTGCCCACCGGGGATTTCAGGGGACTTTTCTGAGGGAGGTCAGGAGATGACATAAAACACATTTCACCAAAAATTCGCTTTCCAAATTTTTTTTCATTTTCCAGCCATATTTTGGTTAAATTTTAGGCACTAAACGGGGATAAACTTCTCATCCAAATGCATTTGTTTGATACCAAAGTTTTGACAGGTTCATTTTTGCTGTCCCGGAAGTGCTGCAATCAGTGTATCAATTATTCAGCTGGTTTTCAGTGCTGCAAAAACACATTAAATAATAAAAAAATAAAAAAAAACAGAATCTTTAATTATAAAATTCTTTATTCCAGACTATGAGTTTTGGAACTGATTTATCTATGTCATATCGTACTCCATGTGCGGCACAGTAGATCGTGCCTCAAACATTCTTATACTATTGACGTTCATGGTAAAAAACTGCATGAATTAAAAATTGTGTGGAAACAATTCATTTTTTGGTGTATATGCTACAGCCAAGCATGTGGCTCAGTGAAAATTTTTATTCCTGGCTCAACAACCATAGGCCACAATAGAGCATTACTTTGGTCGTGTTTATTACAACAAATTACAAATTTAGCCTTAACTTACCTGAATTAGACTGTTAAAGTGTTTACGATCAAATCTTTCATCATTGAAGTAAAACTTTTTCAACTTCTTTGCAAATTCTGCTGAACTGTTGGGTGAGCCAATAAATTGTAGATTGTAAGGAAGTATTTCTTTGTAGTTTTCATTCAATACTTGAAATGAGTGGTCCGTCTTGTCTTTATGTATATCTGCAAATAAATGTATAGTTTGATTACTATCTTAATATTTCCACGATGCTCTTTCAAACTAAGTGATTTTAAAAATATGCTCAAAAACTTTCTTAGGACTGTATTTTAAATCTTATGGATTAAAACTGCATACATACAAATTAATTTGGGACAATCATGGTTCCGTGTAATAGCCACCAGATAGTAGTTCAATATCTACTGTCCATCTGTGGTGAGTGAATTCTGCTTACAACGGTGAATGGTGGCTCAAACATAAACACAAGCAATCAGCTATATAGTTTTAGATATGACATAATAAATAGTAAGAGCATTGACTATGTACACTAACGTGAATAGACCTCTCATCCAATGCATTTAGTTCGAGGCAAACATTTGGAAGTTCGGTGGACGCCGCACCAGAGTCGCTGCCATCGATGTTGTTATTATTCAGCTGAATTAACAGTGCTGCTAAAACATTTTACCAAAACATAAACATAACTTTCAGTTATAAAATGTTTCATCCTTGGTTTAGAAGAGTGGTAATACTGATTTATCTATCATATGTTACGTGTACTTCGATGGACGCCGCACGAGACCGCACCACAGTCAATATGCTTCACACACGCCTGTGCTATGAGAAGTCTACTCACGTAGTGTACAAAGTCAATGGTAAGAGTTTCGCCATGAAAGAGTTAAAGAGTAAGGGCGGCCGCACACCAAAACGGACGCGACACGACAAATCATTCTTCGACTTCGCGAGCAAAGGTAAAACCATATGAGTAAATGGAATACCCACACACTGTCGTTTTTGCTATAGTGTATGCACAATCTATTTAAACATATGTTTACCTTTGCTTGTGAAGTTGTAAGATGCTTTGTCTCGTCTTGTCGTGTCCCGTCCGTTTCGGTGTGCGGCAGGCCTAAGCCTGTGTATGAGTTCATAGGGTTTATTCTGCAATCACTGTAATGATAATACCCCCGTCGCAGCAGACCTGCGTACTCAGCGAATTTCCAATGGAATTTCAGATTATTTACTTTCCCCATAAAAACACCATAGGATCGAGTATGTAGGTTTCCTGCCATTGGATGTTGTTAGAAAATCCAAGTTAATCAATAATTGGTGAATGTAAACACAAAATTGTATCAAATTCTGGCAATTTTTTATTTTCCCCATAAATCCCATGGGGGTGAGTATGTAGGTTTGCCGCCATATGGGTTTTGTAAGCAAGTATAAGTTAAACCTTATATAGATAATGTACATACCAAATTTGATTAAGTTATGTCAATAAATAAGCAAGATATATGGTTTGCTTGATTTCCCATAAGAATAACATGGAAAACACATTTTTGGATTTTCCCCGTAACCAGTTATGCTATGATAAAAATTCAAAATACCAAATTGTTTGTTTTTTTAAGCTCTTTTAAATGGTTTCAGTTAAAATTGACGAATTTTAAAAATTAAGGTCCAAAAATGCAAAAAAACCCATTTTTGACCCCTTTGAAACACCATAAAACCCCGTTCCCATAACCCGACAATGCTGGTTCGCGAACTCATGAAAATAGACCTGGTCTTACACCTCCATACCAAATTTCATCAAAATCGGAGGTCCACTTCAAAAGTTATCAGTACCACGGACACATAGATATATAGATAGATATATAGATAGATAGATAGATAGATAGATATATATATATATACATATATATGAAAATGAACGAATGGTGTTTTTGGCTTCTGGGGACCTCAAAATGAAAAAGTAAAGTGGTCCTGGGCTTAGGTCTTACCATGGCTACTACCGTAATAGCGTATTCCCTATAGGGAAATTCGCTAAAAATGCAAAAAAAAGAATTGAAAATATGTTTTAAAATTTACGAGACGTTGCCCGTTGATACATGACGGATAGGTCCACAGTCATGGTGAATGGAGTGCAAGGCAGATGATGCGAAACATGTATAAAATTATTTTTAAAACTGCCATTACCATCCAATTAATCAGCTGCTTTAAATAATTAAGTATAACTAAACAATTTAACAATCACATTTATTTTGTACTGTAATCCACCAATTGTAAAATTGAGTAGTTTAAATAGTATAACACTGGATTATATTTTCTTTCAATTCAAAGAATAATACATCTATATATTAATTGGCAAGTATGTTTCTTTTCCTCCTTTTTTCTCAGCTCGTGTTTATCGGAGGAGAAATCCGCGCATACCTTTAGAGAGGTACTGTCCTGTAAATGAGCAGAATCAAGTTATAATTTTCATCGGCATCCAGGGCTACGCCCCACAGGCTTCCAAAGTTTTAATGCTAATCTTATGGAGGAAGGGTGATTGAATGAATCATTAGACAGCTGTTTCAATAACAAATGCTAGCAAATCAGGAAGAACAGAGATGTTTCACTTGTAAATTTTTTTAACTTATATGGTCCAAATCTGAAATATTGGTCGAATTTTGGCCAGAGGGCAATCTCTAGTTATTTTTATATACGGTAGGTTTTTAGGTACTAGCCATAATGAACCAAATCCTTCTTGAGAGTTTGCTCTTCTACTGTGTTTAGACAAATACCTCGTGTTTTTACAGTCAGCTGATTGAAAGGCTGTAAAATAACCAAGGGTTTAAAAATTTCAATTTTTGTAATATAAGGAAGTAAGTTAATGTAAATAAAACCTGCTAACGCAGAAGTGATAAGCTTTTATTTGGTACAAACTGCATGTAAATCCGTTCAGTGGAAGTCTCAGACGGAAGGCATAGGATTGAAAAAGTTTATTTTTCCAAATGTTAAATTTCCATAAGAACATTTTATTTCTCATTTTTGACCAATTTAACATAAATATTTTAAAAATAGAAATGAAACCTGCTAATGTAGGACCGAAAAAGTTTGTTTTGGCACAACTCCCATGTAAAACGGCCAAGTAGAAGTCTCAGACGAACTTTCCAAAGGTGTTTTTGACCTTACTGTTTTAAATATAATAGATATAGAAGTTTTGTTCAATTATCCTCAATTAATTTTGTAAGCTCTAAATATACTCTCTGAAGTTGTAGAATGAATCAACTATTAATTGACTATTAGTTGGTTAATCAAATATTAATTGACTGTTAGTTAATTAATCAACTATGGTTCAATATACAAAATTAAATTCTATTTATTACAAAACGACTTTCTGAAAAATCACAATATAAAAAAGTGATTTTTGTCTACACAGACAAGTTTTAATGTTTATAAATTAAACAAAACTTTAATATTGAAATAAAAAAAATTAAACATATTTTAACTACAGAACAGTCTAAATGTTTCATAACATCCAAATATGATAAAAGGTTTTAAACAATTAAAAAAAATAAATAAAAAATAAAATGGTATTATAGACAAATACCCCCCGTCGCAGCAGACCTGCGTACTCAGCGAATTTCCAAATTAGTAATATTAATTTTGACCAGCTAAACTTGTAACAAAATTTCATCACGTGCTCATAAATAGGGGAATAAATGTCTATTCTCCTTAAAATAAATATACGGAAAGAGTATGCAGGTATGCTGCCATGGGGGACACTAAAAGAAGGTTTTTAGCATAGAAAAAATTTATTTCGACCATATAAAGCCATAAAGTAAGTTTCATCAATATCTGTCAATAAATAAAAGAGTTTGCCTATTCTCCATATGATATACATGGGAAAAGAGTATGCAGGTTCGCTGCCATAATAAGTACAAAAACCAAGATTTTTTACCTTAAATTGATGAATCTCAACAAAAAGAAGCTAAATACCAAGTTTCATCCAAAAATATTGGTTAATAAGTGAAATATTAACACATCCTTATTCTCCATAAGATTAACATTGGAGCCCCAAAAGACAATGTACTGTCTTTAGACTTTGTAATATCTCGGTAACCAATGGAGATAGAGCAAAGCTTCAAGATACTAAATTGTGTGTTTTTTTGAGCTAAATCCAATGGTCAAAATAAAAATCTAAAATTTTTTAAATTTACATATGAAAAATGCAAAAAACCCATTTTTGGGGTACAAAACCCCCCAAAACTACCCCTTCCGGTAGGTCGATATGTCTGGTTTTCGAACTCATCTGAATAAACGTAGGATTACACATCTCTACCAAATTTGGTGTCGATCGGACCATTTTTACGAGAGTTATCGTGTCTAGGGACACATATATATATATACATATACATATATATATATATATATATATATATATATATATATATATATATATATATATATATATATATATATATAAATACATATATATATATATATATATATATAAATACATATATATATATATATATATATAAAAATTTTAATGACTATTATTTTTGGTCTCTGGGCACCTCAAAACGAAAAAGTAACATGGTCCCGGGCTTAGGTCTTACCATGAGACCTACGGTAATAGCTTATTCCCTATGGGAAATTCGCTAAAAAGAGTAGTAATGAAGGAAGGCCAAATATATTAGTATAATTAGGTTTTTCGTATTAGTTTATCAACACTTTTATCAAAAGTAACTGATGCTTTAAGTAACTAATATGTGATACCGGCTAATACTAATATCTCTATGCCATATGCCGTATCACTTCTGCACAAAAGTGTTTTTTAAATTCGGTTTCTCTTAATACTCACTCGCATTATTTATAGTAAATAGGCTATTACATTATAGGTTTTTAAGAATAAATTGTGATTAAACGAGACATCATATCAGTTTTCCTAATACGGATTTGATCTAATACAAAACCTTCAACACTTATATTCTAAAAACTAATACTTTACTGATGTGCATGCTGGCATCTCTGCAATGCCAGATGTCCTTATATCATTATTCAGAAAACTAATATCAGGTATTAGGTTTATGTAACTAATATTTCTCTGCAACTAATATGGAAGTAACTAAAATTGTAGATATCTAATATGGCCAGGGCAGGCTTTACCATATAGCCGACCTACTAGGCAACCGCCTAGGGCCGAGGGGCGCCATCATGGAGGAGACGAGCACCCCTGATCAACATTTGTTATTGTGTCCCTGATCAATGGTAAAGAGTGCTCCTGATTGGCGGTAAAAATCGTCCTTGATCAGTGGTAAAGAGTGCCTTAAATATCACCACCGACCGATGCTGAACAGCGCCTCTGATAGGCCCAAATAGGCACCTGACCAGAGTTGAATTACACCCACAACTCATGTTAAAAGCGCCCCTGATCGACCATAAAGAGCTAGTAAGACTGGTTGTAAACATTTCCTTCTAATCGACGGTAAAAAAGCGCCACTGATCAGAGTCAAATTTCGAACCCAACCGGCAGTAACAGCGCCCCCGACTGTCGGTTAAAAGCACCCCTGATACACCGTAAAGAGCGCCCCCAATAAGCGTAAATAACACCTGTTATCAGCAGCTAATAGTGCCTCCGACCGACGTTAAACATCCCCCTAATTGACTGTAAACGTTTCTCCTGATCAGCAGTAAAGAGGAGAAAACCCTCGATCGGCCGCATTAGGTGGCGCCCCTTTTAGTAGTAAAGATTAGCTCCCAATAGGCGGTAATAGCTCCCACGGTCGGCAGTAAAGAGAGTCAACAAAGAGCGCCCCCACATGACACTGATTTTTTCTTGATGTGTAAAATACAACTTCGCAATGGATAAATAATTATTGTGCAAATTTGGTCAATAATGACTTATGAACAGATCTTTTTCCAAGTGCTTCATCTGCAATAAATTGGTAATAAAAATATATTTTTATTGTAAACGTTGTTTATTGCAATATATGTAATAACGGCTAAAAGAAACGGCTTGAGAGATTCCGGGGGAGAGGAGCGCCAATTAACACTTTCGCCTAGGGCGCCAAAAAACCTAGGGCCAGCCCATCCCTAGGTTACATTTCTAGTATTAATTGATAAAAAAATTCCCTATGTCTACGTATTATTTAAGATACCATACTGGGAGGTGTCTTGCCCAGCTTCTACTGTATATATTTAAAACAGGAAGATAAAAACACCTTTGAACAGTTCATCTGAGACTTCTACTGGGACGATTTACATGGGAGTTGTACGAAAACAAACGTTTTTGGCCCTACATTAGCAGGTTTTATTTGTATTTCAAAAATATTTATGTTAAATTGTTTAAAATTGGAAAAAACTTTTCTAAAGGAGATTCAATATGGGAAAAAGTAAACATTTTAAAAATTCTATGGACAGTTTGTCTGAGACTTCCTCTGGACCGATTTACATGTAGTTTGTACCAAATAAAAGGTAAACTTTTCTTTATTAGCAGGTTTTATTTACTTTAACGTTATCTTAATTCCTTATATTTAAAAAATCTAAATTTAAAAACCCTTGCAATGACTTTATATACAACCTTTTAATCAGGTGATTGTAAACACAAAAGGTATTGGTCTAAATACAGTAGAAGAGCAAACGCCTAAAAAGGGTTTGGTATATTATGGCCAGTACCCAAAAACGCATAAAATTATAATGTAATATTCTTTTAATGGAAAGAAAAATAATACAGTATTATACAATTTAAACTACTCAATTTTATAGTTGGTAGATTAAAAGATAGACTGATAAAATTTTTAAAATTACTTAATTTTGTAAAGCAGCTAATTAATTGGAAATAGCAATTTAAAAAAGTTCATTTAATACATAATTAATTTTTAATCTGTTGTTACCATTTCAATCATATATTGTTACGGTAACTACATTGACGTTGTCAATGAATTTATTGTTTTACGACAATAAACATCTTGAATCATATTTCACACCATCTTTTTAGCGCTCCACTCACCATGACTGCTGCTACATAGGTCGAGTATAGACAAGCAACGACTCGTATGTACATAAAAACAATTCAGCCATGAGAGACTCATTTTTTTAACAGTTTTTGTTTATTTTATTTAAAACAGCAGGACAACAGAGATATGTAACAAACATTGATAAAAAAAATCAATAATTCATAAAATATATATATATATATATATATATATATATATATATATATATAAAATATTGTGACTGTTGGGTAGTTATGCAATAGGTGGTGATAAGGTGAAATGTCATTGGAAGATATTTTTCTTCTCCCTTAGATTTCAAAATTAATATTATTTGTTTCCCAAATTCCAAAAAATAGCCATCGTCCATTCATAATCATTCATTCATTCAATGGGGCGGACCTAATCCCAAGGCGCGTCAGCCGCAAGGGCTTTTTGCGCTCCCCATCGTCCATTCAAATGTTCCAAAAAAAGAGTTGTAATAAGTCAGTTTACAAATCATACCAACTGAGGTAAATCGCAGAATTGATTGTGACTTTTCTTTTGACACCCGAGTTATGTTATCCAAACTAATTACACTCAAGTGTGCTGTAAATGCACAAAGTAATTTAGTACAATTCAATCAATAAAATCAATATTTCTTTACTAAACATAGCACACAGAGTAAAGTCAATTTGTGAGACTAGCCCTAATAACTGTACTACCATATAACCAGAGGAGGGCCTCCATCTCATTTGCCCCAGTTAGCAGAGGCAGGTGACTTGCCCAGCTGATGTTCCAAGGATCAGCTGTGATGATAGCGTCGTCTGCACCATCTGGTTCCACCACTGGCCCCACCATTGCCACCTTCCGCTTCAGACTGCTGTTTCCGCCACTTTCTTCTTCCTACAGTGTCAGAAAAAAAATTGAGATTAGTTTTTAAAGACTGGCAGATCCATAACTACTATTCTACTTGTCACATTATTTTACTGGGTAAAAGAACAATAATTAATTAATTATGCTTTGTATAAGGGGAATTTAATTAAATAAGGGGAATATAATTCACTATCTAGGATTTTTCTGTTGCATCTTAAAAATCAATATTTTTAAAACATTAAGATAAAAAACACCTTTGGACACTTCGTCTGAGACTTCTACTGGGTTGATTTACATTCCGGTTGTACCAAAACAAACGTTTTCGGTCCTATATTAGCAGGTTTTAATTTTTATTTAGAGAATATCAATGTTAAATTGGTCAAAAATGAAAAATAAACTTTTGGAGATTTAATATGGAGAAAAAGGCAACATTTTCAAACCTTTGGACAGTTTGTGTGAGACTTCCACTGGGCCGATTTACATGCTGTTTGTACCAAATAAAATCTAAACTCCTCTATTAGCAGGTTTTATTCACTTTACTGTTACCATACTTTCTTAAATAAAAAATAATGGCATTTCTAAACCTTTGCAATGAATTTATTTTAGACACTTTCAATCAGCTGATTGTTAATAAACGATATTTTTCTAAATACAGTATAAAAGAGCAAAATCTCAAGTAGGATTTGCTGGTTTAGTATGGCCAGTGACTAAAAAAGTATACAATTATAATGTATTATCCTTTAAATAGAAAATAATAATACAATGCTATACTATTTGAACTACACTGTTTCGCAATTGGTGTATCAAAAAGTAAGTTTTCATGTTGAATTATTTAGTACTAGGCATATATCTAAAAATACTTAATTATGTAATAACAGCTGATTAATTGGACAAATATAGCTTTTAAAAAAGTACATTTTATACATAAACTTTGCACCATCAGCCTATTATAGCGCTATAATAGCGCTCCACTTGCCACGAATGGAGCTGCACCCGTCAAGTAACGACGGACAACAACTCGTATATTTTTAACTTTTGTTGTAGATTATTGCTGTTATTGGTACTTATTATTTTCATCATTAATACTGAGAGTTGCAAAATTTATTACTTTTCAACTATCTGTATGAGCGATGAAAATATATATTTTTTAAATTATTATTTACACTATATGACATTAGATGCCTTGAATCACAAAAATATAAACATTACCTGATTTTTTAAGAAAATTGTTTATTGATTCAAAAATGTTGATTACGCTTTTCTAAATTTATATTCACTTTTTTTATTAGCATGATACGTGTTGTTTGTAATCAAAAATGAAAAACAAACGTCTACAACACTCAAAAATATATTTACACTTATACTGCAAAGAATACAGACGGTAAATATATCAAAAGATGGAAAATGGCAATCGATTTCGACCGGACACACCGATCATCATCAGGCCCAAAGAGAGAATGACAGAATCCAACATGGCGGACAACAATACAGAGACAAATGACGTCATAGTCACATGACTTCCTTCTTCACTGCTGTTGGTCCAAATTGTACCAATGGAGAATCAAAGTGTCATACATAAAAAATAATTAAAAATTACCAAATAAAAATATGATGAACCAAAATTAAATAAATATACATAAATATAAGATAATGAAATATACAAAATAATTATACAAAACAAATTAAAATACAATGAATTTCATAACACAAAACAACACTAAACCCCACTAATAACCTGAAACATATTGAACATATTGCGATAGGTGCCACCAGAGTCAAAATTTACCTGTTCATTGATCAATTTATCCCTATCCCTACATTTTTCTTTGAAAATAAACAACTCCTCCTATGCACTCATTAGGTTACCCTTCTTGCAACTCTGCAACACACTCAAATTGTCCTCAATGCTTCCCAATGAGTGACCGTTTTCCAATAGATGCTTGGCAACATTTGATCTTTCTGCCCTGTTATTATGCCAAGCCGAAACATGACTCTTATACCTTTTCACAAAATTTACAGTTTGGCCTATGTAAAAACTATCACAATCATTACAACAAATCTTGTACACACCAGATCCATCAAACCTGTTACAGTTTTCTATTTTAGGGTGCAAGATTTTGCTCATCGTGTTTTGTGTTCTAAAGGCTACAGACACACCATATTTCTTAAATCTGTTTGCAATCTTTTGTGTTCTTTCACCTGTGTAGTTGAAAACGGTGTATTTCTTGTTACCTTCATCATCACCTGTCAAAGTTGTAACATTGCGCAGACGCTCCTGACTTCTAATCTTTACAGATGGATGGTAACCGTTAGCACTTGCAATGGACTTGATTATTGTTAGCTCCTTTTTCCTACTCTCTACACTCAAAGGTATCTTATAAGCTCTATACAACATGGAACGAAAAGATGCCATTTTGTGACTCTTTGGATGGACAGACTTATTATTGATTGTGGTGTTTGTTTGTGTCGGCTTCCTATAAATATCAAAATCAATATTGTCTTCACCCCTCCTTAAAGTAAGATCCAAAAAGTTAATCTTCCCACCCTCTTCATATTCACATGTGAACCTGAGGTTAGAGTGATGTTTATTAAATATTTTCAACATGTCATCGACTTCACTTTCCCTAGACTGTTTAAACATGATAAGTACATCATCAACATATCTTACATACATATCCACATCGTGATTTCTTTTGATCTTCTCAAGGATACGTTCTTCATGGTACTGTAAAAACACTTCCGACATAATTGCTGACAAAGGACTTCCCATAGCCAATCCATCAGTTTGTGCAAAAAATCTATTGTTGAATCGGAAATAATTTTGTTTAAGCACTACCTTAAGCAAGTTCACTAGCTGGCTAACATAGGCCCTGTCCAAACCATTTCCAATAAGTCTACGTCTAATTAGAGCAACAGTTTCATTAACAGGCACATTAGTATACAAATTCGAAATATCAAATGATACCAACCTACTATCACCCTTTACAGCAACTTCCTTTATCTTACTTACAAAATCCAAGCTATTTTTTACGTTGTACTTATACTCTAATTCCAAATCATTGTAGAGTCTAGCAGACAAAAACTTTGATATACTGTATGTTGGCGCACATTGAAAGTTTACAAGAGGTCTAACAGGAACATTCGGTTTGTGAATTTTTGGAATACCTTTCATAACAGGAGCTTTAGAATTCAAGATGTTCATTCTTGACCTACATTCATCCGAGACAACTTTATTGGCTTTCTTCACAGCATCATTCAGTTCTTTTTGATATCCCTCAGTAGGGTCCCTAGGCAACTCTTTGAAATTGTTTTCCCTAATAAAATCCTCTGTTTTCTTTATATAATCTTGTTTACCCATGATTACAATAGCATTGCTCTTATCAGCCTTCACAACAATAGAATCACTATCTTCCATTTTCTTCTTAATACCTATGCACACTTTTAAGGGCATATTTTCCACATGACTGAAATCATCACATTGGACAGGAATCTCCTTTGTTATATCTTGACGCACAGCACGTTGGTCAACATCCTTTAACATTCTTACATTTGCTTCGATGTCAGTCGCCAACAGATCATTCCCCTTCTTCTGGCTGACAGAAAAGTTATGCTTGAGACCATACGCCAATACTTCGATTTCGTTTTTGCTTAACTGCACATCAGTGAAGTTGACAATCCTTTCTTGAAATTCATGATTAGTCACAATCGGTTCATTTTCACCATCACGTACAATCTCCATCAACCTGTCAAGTTTCGAGTTAACCCTTGCATACTTTCTCTCCATTACATCTTCAACTTCATCGGAAACAATATCATTCAATATGTTCCATGCTACAGGGCCATACTTTTTCACAAACTCAAGATGGAAATTGTAGGACTGCAATGAAAGTTCATCCTTCTCACAATACAATTGTTTGATCATATTTTCGACATACAAAACTTCAGCCTTCTCTTTAGTTTTCCTAGCAGCGATAGAGTTACAATTTATCTTAATTCTAGCATACACTGGTGTCACCTTGTTCCTAAGACATTCCTTATTAAAATATATATCAGCTATTTTTGTATGAATTTTGATTCTGACATCCCTATAAGACATTGCTAAAGCTGCCTGACTGGCATCAATAAACACTTTTTTTATTAGCATGATACGTGTTGTTTGTAATCAGAAATGAAAAACAAACGTCTACAACACTCAAAAATATATTTACACTTATACTGCAAAGAATACAGACGGTAAATATATCAAAAGATGGAAAATGGCAATCGATTTCGACCGGACACACCGATCATCATCAGGCCCAAAGAGAGAATGACAGAATCCAACATGGCGGACAACAATACAGAGACAAATGACGTCATAGTCACATGACTTCCTTCTTCACTACTATTGGTCCAAATTGTACCAATGGAGAATCAAAGTGTCTGAAGTCTGAGAATGGTTTGAAACATCACGACCATATACTTGCCATGATGTATCTATATATATAATACGTGATGCCCCTTTTTTGTTAACACTACTCCTCCCTTATTTCTGGACCAATTTTAAAGTTTGAGGTGTCAAAAGAATGGTCTAAGTTCGTAGTTTTGCAATAAGGTTTTAGATTTTTGATATTTTAATTCTGAAGCTCACGGGAAGCCCTCAAAATTCATTTTTTGTCCATAAGATTAACATGGGGAACAATTTTTATTGAATTGCTAAATTAAACAGCTGTTGATAATTAAACAAACAAACACACATGTAAGATGTTAAAAGCTGAATAGAAGCAAATTGAACTGGTACTGAAATATCAACACAATTTCATACTTTAATACGAGGAGTGTCTAATCTGAGGTTTTAACCTTTTCTCAAAATGTAGCAGGTAGATTTCGCTTGAAACTTTTATTTACGCACATGTATTTGGGCACAAAAATAAGTTTTGTAACTTAACCCGAAAAAATTCATTTTTGTTTACGAAAACAATTATGGGAATTGAAATTTTTGACATGGGTTTTATTGGTTGTCCGACTGGTATTGAAATAATAATGAAAGGTAACAAATATTAAAATAGAACACATTAAATTTGTGTGCATGGGTTTTCAAACTGCTGTAAACTATAAGGAAAAGGGATAGTTGGTTATAAGTGTAAGTGTATTGTGTTATAAGTGTTGGTTATAGTATAAACATGTTTTATGCAGAACACGTTTATACACATACTATTTAAAAACCTGTGTGAAGACAACATTTAAAAGTTTTTAACCTCCAGTATATAGAAAACAAGCTTTTTACAAAAATAGTTTTTATAAAGAGAAATTTTAACCAAAATAAATCTGCCACTAAGAACAAAATGGACCCCACCAACAAAGATGTAGATTCTCAAAAATTTTCCGATTTCTTTATTTAAATTTTGTAATGTCATGGAAAGTTAAGTTAAAGAGGATTTAGGCATAAATAGTAATGTGGACTCATTTACTATGTCATTGACTACCTCATACAGTAGTAACAAAAACAGCCACAGTGAGTGCTGTGTAACTCATACAGGACCGGGGAGTAATGAAATGTTGATTTTTATTCTGTTGTCATTTACGTTTCATGTTTGATGAACTATGTGGATCCAACATCTGTGAATTTATTCTAAATTTTATAGGAGGGTTTAGATAAAGGCCCTAAGACATATCGGCAAAAGAACAACTACGTAATCTAAGCTAATTTAGACCTAAAAGAACAAGCACCACATCTCAACACTATCACATTGGGAATGTTGGAGAATTGGTAATGAAGATCGATCGATGAAACACCTATAATGTTTTATCTGATATTCACTATAGTGAAAATTTCTTTCAAAGTATTACCATGGAGCAAAGCTTGATCGCCAGGTACCCTAATAAATGCAGCGCATTGCGCTGCACAGGCCCCCTAGTACAACTATAATATGTGGAATCATTCAATTAAGAAACAGTTTTGTTGGCATCTTGAAATTTATATTGTATAAAAATTTGTTGTCTTAAACTTCCTGTCAAATTCCGCAAGTGTTGCCAATGCTGTAGGAAACAACAATCGTTCTCGTTTGCGTTGGAGATTTTTTGTTTCTACTATTACTAAAATAATGAATTTCAAACCAAACTAGGATAGAGTTTATGGTTTTATATTCACCTTGATTGATAATTGTTAATTTGGTCATTACGTAATGGTTTGTAACTAATAATCCAAATGTAAAATAGAGTAATATGGTGTCGTCACGATAAATATCATATCCATGGCAAGACTGCTTCATTCTCTTTTTCAATCAGCTGTGTAATGGTAAATATTACAACGTAACTTGACTTCCGTTTTAGTTTTGACGCTTCATATCCGGAACACAAAAAAACTGCTATTCAACAGACCTTGGAAGCAGTTATGCTTTTTCCTCTACAGACCTTGTTTTCAGTTATGAAATATTTTAAAACTATTTGGTTCAAGATCAACTAACTGTATATTTGGTCAAATTTCGACCAGTGGGCAATCCCTAGTATTTATGTAATGCCATAAGCTCTATAAAATTTCACTACCATCCGTTGAAAGTTATTATCTTAAAAAATGTAAATCCCAGTGCAGTCTTTCCCATTAGCAATCTTCTCTCACTGTGCATAAGGCTTTGCTGACAGGACGCCCCAAGTACATTTAAGGATAAACTTAAATACAGATCCGAAGTGAGTGTGCGCAGTACTCGTCTGGAAAGTCTGCTGCAATTGCCGAGGGTCAGAACTGAATTGGGGAATAAAGCTTTCTCGTTCTTTGGACCTTGTGTGTATAATGCACTGCTATTTGACCAAAAAACAAACAGTTACGGAGCATTTAAAAATTGCATTAAAAAACATTATTTATCATTATTTATTGATCAACTGTAAATACTAAAAATTGTAGTGTATTTTACTGAGTTGTATTGAAAAACAAAGAATGTTACTTTGAATACCGCTCAACAAATAAAGACCTTATTTATTTATTTATTCAGCAATAAAAACACTAAGAACAGTGCAGTCTTAAACATTTAATCATATATTTATCAGTTATTATATATTATATGACATATAATAATATATAGCCTATAATTTATTTATACGAAAATATTAAAAATAAACTCCTTCTCCCATTGAAGTTGCTTCACTTTTAAGGCTGCTTAGTTTTAAAAAATGCAATACTTAAAAACAATTTTGATTTAAACCAAAACTTTTTTGACTTTTCACAAATGGTTCCTTAAAATTGAAACAGAGTATTTCACTAGACTTTCTGAAATTTTGTTTTTTACAAATATAATATAAAATAAAATTTTGGGCTTAAACACAAATAGGTACACACTGCATATTCCCAATAACTTATTTCCACTAGGTCACCCACCCTGGCCTGATTCAGCAGTCTGGGGAATTGATGATCAGGCAATTCGCGGAGGCAGGTTACCAGCAGACCAGGGTCTCGAGGACACCCAGAGTCCCGGACTATTCGGTCCACCAGGGGCTGCAGGGTCGTGTGGGAGTGCAGGGCCCACGGAGCCAGCGCTGAGCCACTGTTGCAGATCCCACCACGGAACAGACCTGTGACACAGGCCAGTGTTGATCAGGGGAGGGGGTCATTGGCGTGTGTTTGATTTTTTTATCTCATAGAGAGGGGGGAATTGCTGAGTTGCTCAGCGGCTGAAGGAAAATTTGGATGTCCATAAGGAAATTTACAAAGGTGACGATCAATAGACTTAGCATTATCATAATTCATATAATTAACACTACTAGCCCTAAGTCTGAGAATGGTTTGCAACATCACGACCATATACTTGCCATGATGTATAACAACTATAATATCAGAATCAGAAGAATCAGAATCAGAATCGATTTATTTCCACAATATTTTTACAATTTTTTTACATAAAAATTAAAATAACAATAAAACATCCTTGAAACTTAATCTACTATTATTACATGTAGGAAATGGGCCTACATGGACCTCAGTGGTCTGTGCGTAGGCCCGAGTTGATATCAGATTTGTGCTTTGTTTTATTAAAGGAGCAATGCGATGTTTTAGAAATTTTAATAATAATAGCAATTGTAGATACGTGAAAAAAACAATTTTTATGTGAATATGAACTTAAAACTAATGAACCGTAACAAATATATACTAGTGAAAAAGGCGGAAACATTCAATACATTATTGTAACGACAAACGCACGAAGATTATTGTAATGAATGTAAGTTATTTTGATGATAATTTAGACCAATAGTGAGGAGTACCGGAGGGGGGGGGGAATTGTCTGTTCGAGTCAGTTTATGTCAGGACGTCTGTAATCTGCCGAGATAAGGGTCTCGGCATCCTCATCACTGATAAGAAAAAGCCAATCTTTAAGATTTCTTTTAAATGTATTAAGAGAGTTTGAATCAAATAGATTAACAGAATTAAACCGAATGGAATAATTCCTGAACAAAATGTTTGCAATATAAAAACAATTCGTTTTTGCAAATGACTTATGTTGTTGAATGGCATTAATACCAACTTTACTGGCGTATCTAGTATTGTGTGGGTGTGCGGTCAACGAAAAAATTGTATTAAAATTTTTATAAATATGAATAAAAAGATCTTTAACAAACAGTTTTTGAATTGGAAAAAGTTTAGTTTCTTGAAATAACAATTCCGTTGAGTATCTTTTTGATTTCTTAAACCCTGCTTTTATAATAGATTTTTGGACCACGTATAAGCTAGTAATATGCGTATTGTAAGCACCCCCCCAAGCTAAAATACCATATGATAAGATAGATTGAACAAATGCAAAGTAGGCTGATTTAATTTCGTTAAAATTAAGGATTTCGCTAAGATTTCTGAAAGCAAAAATGAATTTTCTTGTTTTATTTTTCAAAAAATTAATATGTTCTTTCCATTTTAAGTGTGAATCAAAAATAACTCCTAGATATTTATAAGATGACACTTTCTCGATTTTCTCACAAGTGCAGTCGTTCGTTTGATGGTTGCCACAATTGTGCAAAATTAAATTATCTAAACTATAGTCTGTACTAGCAGTTAGAGAAATTGGCATGAATTTGGTTTTGGAGACGTTCAAGGATAAAACATTCTGGTCCAGCCACTTTTTTATGGACATGAGATCAGAAATGGATTTTTCTCTAGCTCCCTCCCATGATTTGTCTTTAATAAAAATGAGAGTGTCATCTGCAAAGAGAAATATTTTACCGGATATAGATAGCTTTGAAATATTATTTATGTAAATTAGAAAGAGTATCGGCCCGAGGGTACTTCCTTGTACTACTCCATAGTCAACAGGAAGTTCATCGCTGTTAACACCACAAACAGACACGGTCTGCCGTCTGTTTGAAAGGTAGGTTTGAAACCACGAGAGAGCATTACCCGCTACGCCTATGGCTTCTAACTTTGAAATTAATTTATTTCTATCTACACTATCAAAAGCTTTTTTTAAGTCCAAAAATACTAAAATAGAACGCATGTTGTCTCCCAAGGCCTGAAATATTTCTTTATTAACGTCAAAAAGAACGTCTGAAACATTTTTATCCTTTCTAAAGCCATATTGGCAATCTGCCAAAATGTTATTTTGATTTAAATAATATATTAATTGCTCTTTAACTATTTTCTCCAGTACCTTAGAAAATACGCTTAAAAGGGATATAGGGCGGAAATTATTTGTATCGGTGTATGTACTAGATTTATAAAGAGGAATCACTTTTGCCAATTTAAATTTGTCAGGAAATATTCCGTATGCCAAACTCAAATTAATTAAGTGTAAAAGCGGTTTAGACAAAAAAATAATATTATCCTTGAGGAGAGACGCCGAAACGCCATCGTAGCCGGGGGCGGACCCCCCACGCAATGAATTAACATGTCTGATAACGTCTAGTTCAGTCACCGTCTGCAAAGTAAACACCGAGTCCTGCTTGTAATCTACATCATTGATAATTAGTGGGCCACCACTGTCAATTGAACTAGCAAGGTTATAGCCAACCTCAGCAAAAAAGGTGTTGAATTCGTTTGCAACTTCTTTACATAAGCTAGGGGTGATATTAGATACGTTAGGACAAAACTTTTGTATTGGAAAAGAGTCTTTTGAATTATTTCTGCCCGCAAGCTCATTAATAACCATCCAGAACTGTTTAGGATTATTTTGGAATCTAATCAACTTTTCTCTGTAGTATAAGCGTTTAGAATTTTTAATAGTGTTAGAAATTAGTTGTCTTAGAGCACGATAGTCATTTGTTAAAGCAACGTTAAAAGGTTGTCGTTTAACTCTTTTACTCAATTTATCTCTTTCACGTATTAATCTGATCAAATCATTTGAAATCCATGGTTTTAATTTCTTAAATCTTGACGATTTTTTAATTACCTTTTTTGAATTTTCTATTGTTTCTGTTATAATTTCGAAAAAGTCTGATGCGCAGGAATTGACATTCCCATTAAAATAAATGTTATTCCAATCAATTTTAGACAGATTACAGAACAACAGCGCAGGGTCAACGACCCGTGTAGTAGTGTCAAGTGCGTCAGACTGTAAAAGTGTAGGAAAAGTAATTGTAATTCCAGTACTAAAGTGGTCCGTTATGTTTGTCTGTAACACAGCTGATTGAACATTCTTCATTTCATTATACCGAATAAAAAAGTGATCTATGCAAGTCGTACTATTGTTTGTTACTCTAGTTGGCTTATCTATACATTGAATGAGTCCTGAACCCAATAAACAGTTTAAATATCTGTCGTTAGTAAAATTAATATCCAATAAGTCCAAATTAAAATCTCCAGTCAAAATAATCATGGTATCTTTGCTAATACTGTCCATGTAAAGTTCTAAGGCGTCTAAAAATAACTGAGTGTTACTATCAAAGGTGCGATAAAAAGCTAATAAACAAAATTTTTTGTTGTACAAGTTAAATGATAATTTTATTCCGTAAACGTCAGCAAGTGAAACCTGTGTCTTTGTGACCGATAATCTTTTATTGAAGTAAACAATGACACCGTCGGCTCTGTTGCGTCTGTTTTCAGTGAGTACAAGATCAAAGCCGTCAATGGTCCGTCCCTCCTCCCCCTCCCGCAACCAACACTCAGTCAATACAATGAAGTCCAACGGTGGAAGTTCATTTAAATAAACCATAAATTCATCGATATTTTTTGAATAACTTCTTATGTTATTGTGAATAATTTTAAGTGAATCATCGCCATTACTACTTCTGAAAAAATCTTTAAATTCTGAAATTGATTTTAGTTCTAAACAATTATTGTGGAAAAAAGTTGGGTTGTCATCATCCGCATCCGTCATCCAGCCAACGTCACAGACCACCCGCCCGGTTGGCTTACCCACTTACTTAAGCCTAACAATAAAAATACGATAACAAATTAATGAATGACTTACTTAAGAGTGATACTAATATTCTACTTTAAACTACTAAAATTTTAATTACGGTTAACAACTGAAAACAAAGAAAAAAACGAAAAACGAAACATTATTGTTATAGATAAATATTTGTAGCTATTATACCACTTACATGATAACATTCCCATGAAAAATGTTTTACTGTATTATACATTGCAAATATATCCTAGATGACGAGTATACACAACTTATAGATTAATTAATAAACCTTAAAATAGTAATAAAGTACTTTGAAAACAAAAATTTAAGGACTAGTATTGCTGGACATCCTTATGTTAATTCTTATCATTTTGGTAACAATACGACAGATAAATTGAGATATAAAGAAGGATAATAATGTTTATTTCCTTTTCTACATTTTGAAAGTTGGAATATTCAGATTACGTTCTGCAGGAAGGAAAAACTTGAATCAATAATTACACTATTTACTTAATTTTGAAATATAAAGCAGTAGTGATAGTTAAATGTTGTATGATCAATGCCAATACAAATAAATGTCAATAAATAGTAATGTCAGTGATATTACTTATATATTTACACTAGATTGATTTAATGAAGACAAAAACCTATGTTCTGTGTAGAATTTATAATTTTAAAGTTAAAAATAATAATCGTAATAATAATTCAGTTATTGAGGCTTAGGAAAAATTAAAAATTGAAATGACATAAAATAGTTTATAAAAAAAAAAAAAAAATTTAAAAATTAAAAGATGGATTTAGCTGTGGTATTTTTGTATCATAAATTGAATAAAATAACATTCAGAGTCTTACTTGTAAGATAGGACATAACTACGACTTAATTCCCGCCTCCAAACTTGTTCAGGTCGCTCAGTGCGGTGACATGGACAACCTGGGCATCATAGGACGACTTCACCAGCACTTTGCCGTTGAAATATCCTGCGAATACCAATTTACCGTCTCTTCTCAGTCGGCGAGCCTTCCCGAGGATCGCTTTGTTGTGTGTTGTTAGATGGTCGTTGATGTAGACCACACCTGGGGTTAGAGATGGATGAATGTCGACCGTGTTGAGTTTCCTTTTAGCTCTTATTGCTTTCATCCACACCTCCTTGTTGCGCCGAGATGAAAACTGAGCGATTATAGGCGGGTGGGCGTGTTTGGTTTTGGAGAAATTGCGCAGGCGGTGGGCAATAGAGAAGTCCTGTAGTTGGAAGGTAACGCCAAGGGCCTTTGAAATTTGTTGGAGACAGTTATAGATGTCTTCACCTTCTGTCACTGGCAACCCGACGATCTCTATGTTCGCAGCACGGGAATGTTGTTCAGCATCATGCAAGCGCCACTGTAGGTCGCGCACTTCCTCGGTCAGTTCCTCGTCGGCATGCTCAAGCTTGCTACAGCGGTCTTGTAACTTCTCCTGTTCTTGAGCCAAATTAGAAAGACCTTCTTGGAGATTTTTGACGTCTTTTTGTAGATCTTTGACTGAAGCTAACACATCATTAATTTTTTGGTCAATGTTACTATTTATGTCAATCTTAATAGCTTGAATCGCATCCAAGATAGAATCAGTATCGTCCTTACTGCACCCCGAAGCACTTGATTTAGTTTCCTCGACACAGGAGTCACATTTTAAAGTCTTGCTTTTTGATTTGGTGAAACTTTGAGATGATCCAGCTCGCGTGCACTGGGGATGGAAGCTCAACTTACAGTCAACACATTTAGCTGCAATTTCACCTTCACCAAACAGCTTTTCACATTTACCACACTTTTCAGACATAGTAAAAAATACGTTTGTACAAAATAAAAAATAATATTAATAAGGAATTAAAACAAACTACTATTGAATAACGAACATGTACAGCCAGGCCGGGCAGGTAGCAGCGCGACTAGGGTCGGAGAGATAAGGCGTCCGCTCCCATCGACTGTCTGATAACAACTGAATATGTGGAATTATTCAATTAAGAAACAGTTTTATTGGCATCTTGGAATAAAAACATGGTTATCTTCCATATTTCAAAGCCGTAGTTGCACACACAAGTAAACGTATGTAAAAAGTAGCAAAATCAGTGTTGACCTAGGTTAACTTTCAAAGAATCAATCGATCCATCAACTTCCACGCGAGCCTGCCACCTATTTATTTTACGTAGGCCCTCCCACCAACATTGCCATAGATCGGCTAACCCTTTTAAGAGTTGCACCACCAGGCCAGGTTTAGTTGTAATCGGGAATGGAATCCCTTGCTAAGGTGAATACGAATTCGCCATCTCAGCGATCATGACCAGCAGCCTAGGCACGAGAATTAGGGTTTTGAATGGTGTCTGCTCCTGGTGGGGAAAACTGTAGGCCATTGGTAAATGAGTTCTAAGCTACTAAAACTCAGCACTAAACAGTTGCTCTATATTTAAAGTAATAATGACTGTCCTCAAAGGGCTAATCTAATAAGGTTGTATTATCTTTGTAAAATAACTGTTTTGAGATCTGTCTTTCATGCTCATGTGCAATCCCATATATATTATGGGATTTGTGTTTATGGAGGAACTACTAGTCAAAACTTAGATAAAATTTTAATTGGTCAAAAGAGAGCCTTAAGAGCTTTGTTAAATCTTAAGTCTGATGAATCTGTAAAACAGCATTTCACTAACCAAAAAATTTTAACTGTTTACAGCATGTATATATTGGAATGTGTTATGTATGTCAGAAATAACAAATCTAATTTTTTAACTCACCAAGATATACACAATTACAATACAAGAAACAAAAACAGATTGTCTTACCTATACATAATTCAGAGTTTTTTAAGAGAAAACATCTTATGCTGGCACTAATTTTTTAAAATACATTCCTACAGAATTACAGAATATTGAAAACTGTAACAAATTTAAACTGCTGTTTAAAGATTTTCTTATAAAAAATGCTTTTTATTCTTTAGAAGAATACTTTAATTCAAGCACAACAAATTAAATGTCATCTCCATTTTATTTTCATTTGGTTCCTGAGTAATGTACATATACTGTATTACAAATGTTGACCTAGATATAAGAATGCAAGATGACGCTATTTATTGTATGTTATGTACAAAAACAAATAAAGATATTTTGAATTGAATTGAATTGAATTGAATACATACTCCATCGTTCGCATTATAACTTGACATCCTGTATTTTTAAGGGTTCATTGAACCCCTTTACACTCTCTCTAATCTGCCAGGGTGGTGCGTATACGGTAGTTAGTGGAAATGCCCGGTAGGCCTAAGTGGGAAAAGTCAAGTTTCCCAGAGCCGACTTTATTCCCATTTTACAATATCTGTTCTCTATGACGATCGTATCACAAAAAAGCAGCTGCTAACAATGAATGCAAGGTTATTGTCCTCAAATACTGATCGATTTGTCTAATCAATTAAATAGCAAATTGACTGTGACTATGACAAACAACATTTCACTACCCCATTTTCATTAAATAGGCCCTATATCAAGAACCATGCCAAGAAAAAATTCTGCAAATAGCTATAGCGATTACCATTTTTTTACGAGTATCCCTGGCCTGCTGGAGGGAAAATGTGCCGGATTACAGGGACATTTCTACCAGTTTACTGTGTACATATACAAGTAAAGTTTTTTTCCCAAAAAAGTGTACCACATCAGGAAAAGGTGTGGTGCTAGTGCTTCACCGAGTAGTGAGTCTTACTCCTGTGAAGAAAAGTATCCTAAAATGTTAAACTCCTAAGTTCATATTTCAGTTTTTAAAGTTAAAATTTTTTCCAAGCAAAGAGACATAATTTTTTATCTATTTTGGTTTACTTACATGCATAAATAGTGTATTTATAACATTTTTTTAGTGCTGAAAATCTTAGAGATTTAAAAAATGCCTAATACCTTAAAAAAGTACATTATAAATACCATTTTCAAAATTAAGAAATAGTTTATTTAAAAAACATGTACCTCCTGACTACTAAACAGAGTTCATCAGGACATTAAAATTTAAATCTATTTTTAAGTTTCATATTTCCTCCATTGCACCAAAAAGCTGCATTTGAACTTATTGTTTTAAGTTTAAATATTAAGTTTCCCATCTTTAATGGTGTACTCTGGTTATAATAGATTTCTAATGTCTTGGAATGTGATGAATTTGTTTCCCACAGTTAGCTTATTTTACAAACCTTCTTTAGCAGTGAACATCAAGTGGTAATGAACACTGGCGGCCCCGGCACTCTCACCAAACAAGGTCACCTGAAAAGTCAAAGGGTGTAGAGAGTACAGTAAAAATGTCGTCTCATAAATAAAACATTTAGCTATTGATGAAAATGTGCATAAGCAGCGTGCTGGGTGCTTGATATGCCACTTATTCTGAGTGGAGTTTATCACAATTTGAACTATATCAATTAAAATAAACTAAGGATCACCTAATAGCCGACCACAATTTCAGTTCTGGACCCAATTAGTATAAAACTAGTGGCTCACGAGCAAAAGCACCTAATCATAAAATTAAGATAGCATGAACCATAGCAGATGATTTCCAGAGCTTCACTACAAAAGTTTTCAGATTTAAATTTATGTAATATTTTAGCAATGCCATTGAGGTCATTCCCCTAAAAAGCACTGTTCACAATCCTGTACTACTAAGCTACCTATTTAATAGTAAATGTTTCATATTTTCTGTTGTTAAACCTATATCTATCTATGAAAAAGACTTTTTTGAAAGAAATCATAAGTATTTTTGAGCTATGACGTCCTATTAATATAACATAGAAAACCGGTAATGAAAAAAAATGCTCATTCTGCACTCATTTAAGGGGCAGGAAACTTTCAATACTTTCATCATACCCATTTCATTGTCTTGTTTGTCCTATAATAGAATGGATGTTTTTACTTGTATCAAATTTTATTATTTTTTCATCTTCAAATTTTAACACATCACCTCAAAGTAGATCATCTTCACTCACTGTCCATATTTCCCTCATAATCAAAACACTTGATTTAGTGTAAACAAGCAGACTTTTTAAAAAACACTTTACATGAAGAATCTTTCAGGAAAACCTTTCAGAAAATACATCTTTTTTATATACTTCCCATTTTGTTGCAAAGCTTTAAACCTTCTACTTAGGACAAACGTCTTTGATTTTAACTCTCTCCTATTATGGCAAAATTCAGCAAACAGATTAATACCAACACTTCCTTGACTGATACACTAAGTTTCAATCAATATGTCACCTTCACTCAATATGATCATTTGACAATTCTCATTTGAAAATCAAACAAAAACACGTTTTAAAGTAAATAAATTAGGCATTTATCAAACCACAAGTCATTGCCCATTGTGCCCCCATCACAATCAGAATGTTTTTTTTTTTTTTTTTTTTTTATGATTTGCGTTCAATCTCTAATAGCAAAACAGAAATTTTTTTAGTTTTTTTTTTCAATTTAAATGACTATAATGATAGAAAAAATCAGCACTATTATAGTAGGTTACAATACCTCAGACCGTCGTCAATCCACTAGTTTTCTTCAATGATTACTAGTTTCGGGAACAATGCCCCATTGTCAAATCTTCAAAATGTCGAAGTTGAAATTTATTGGACATCTTGTCGTCGTCGAATAGTTAAAATGACACATACACAGAACACAAAACACCATACATTTAAAATAACTATGACGGATAAATTTTTTATCCGTCATGACATGTGGTGTCATAGATTTCAGTACACCACGATTAGGCTCGGTCTTAGGTCGTGGACGACACGGTGACCTGCTAAGCAAGCGAGGCAGGTGCACACGACCATGGTGGCAGAGGCAGGGACAGCGGGCTCAGTGCTCGCTGCGTGGCTGTGGAAGGTCCCGGTAGGCTCGAGGGGGGAAGAGGGGAACTGGGAGATGATCATAACCATTCGATGTCTCGTCGTGTACTGTGGCCTTGGCGCCCGTAGCGTTCAAATTGGCAACTACGGACGATTCGCGACAAGAGTGCAGCCCAACGTTGTTGACGCGAAATAGCAACAAGCGAACGCAGGTGAGCGTTCTGTATCGTTTCTTTTTTCTGTGATTTGAGACTCCTACCATCTTCCTGCAATGTGTAAAACGCTCACAATTTAGCTCAAAAAATGTTGGTTAACAGAATTATATTTATAGATAATAGAAATCTCTTCTTTTCAGTTTGGGATATACTTTAGCAATTTTTAGTGCTGATAGGAAAATGCCATATTGAAACAATTTCTTGATCATTAGAGTTAGAGGATTATTAGCAAGGTTGCCATCACACTTTTTCACTAATTTCAATGATAACTCAATAATTTCACTTGAAGTTTTGTTCTTTAGCAAGGAAATAATCTCTTTCACTTATTTTTCATTTATTGGCGGATCTTACACGTTCAATACGGATCGCAATATTAGGACCATGATCCTGGATCATGATACGGGTGAGTAAAGCAAAATATTGATGTATGATTCATGGATCACACATCAATATTTGACTTTACACACTCAATCCATATCGTGAACCAGGATCACAATCTAAATATCGCGATCCGTATTGAGCGTGTAAGGTCCGCCATTGGTGTTAATTTAGTTTACGCTAGTCAGAGGAGACTGGGTAGTCCTTGTTCTATTTGTTGCGATAAATGGTATACGTTAACAGAGTAAATTCTGTATCAGATTATATATGAAATACATTACAATTGTCAAGGATCGCTTTCCCCAAGTATTAAGTTTCATTAAGTTTCTAAACTTAAACTCAAGTTTAAACCAAAGTTATTTCTATATGTTTAATCTATAAATAAACTAAGTTTAAGTTAAACAAGTTAGGGGAAAGCGACCCTTAATGAGGTATACATATTTATTTGCATGGTAATTTGTTCACCTTTTGCGGGTCACCGCCAAAGTGTCGGATGTTGTCTCTCACCCAGTGCAGAGCTGCTCGCTGGTCTTTGAGTCCTAGGTTACCAGGCAGGGCAGGATCATCCAGCGACAAGAAACCTAAGTTGTGGAGACAAAGAGAGCATAAAGAGTTTGTGTTTAGGGATCTGTACTTAGTTTTCAATGCATTTAGTGATAAAATTTAAAATTTGAATTTTACTAGTGTCTTAGTGTAAGGTATGCTCTCTTTCGCAAAAGAATGATTTCTCCATAAAAACACGTAAGATATAGTAATTTTTTAATTACATATTTAAAAATAAGAATTGCCAATAAATTCCATAATCAATATAATTTTATCAATGTTCTGAAAAATATAGATAATTTCTCTTAATTTAGTATTTAAAATGACCAAATAAGTCTCTTATCCTAAAAAACGGATATGTCTCTGTGGCCGTGGCTAAATAAAGCACTACGTATAGAAGTGCTTTTAACTTACCCAAGATCCCCAATCTGTAATTGAGTGTAACAAGGACCACATCTTCATCAAGTAGATACTGCGGTCCATACAGAAACGATTTGCTGAATCCAATTTCAAAGTAACCTCCATGTATAAATACAACGACTGATAATTTTGCATTCATGTCAATCTGTAAAAGGGGGTTCAAAGAGTTCCAGTTTGTCATTGATACATAACTATCAACAATTTTTAAAAGCTTCAGAAGTTACTACAGTTACTGAAGTTGAACCATACAAAGTCGACTCCCGCTAACAATACATATTTAAAATAAATCGATGAACTGACAATGTTTGAGTAATTTGCTGTTTACAACATTTTATCACATTGAAATTGTCAACATTATTATTTGGAATTTACAGTCTAAAGATGGTATTTTAACATGGTTGCGGCCTTTTTCCTGTATCATGTTCTTGTATGTTATTGACAGCTGGTGTAACAATTTCCGATAGCTATTTTCAACTTTTAACATGAATGCATTGCAGATGAAGACCATTTTCTGCGGTCTGTTCATTAATTGAGAGCCGATATTACAGGATCTAAACAAGAAATCGGTTGGCGTAAAAAATGACATTGGAAATTTCACCGTTCATTAAACTCCACCCACAGTGCCTTAGTCCACAAAGTGTTGACTTTGTAGGATTTTATACTCAGAATTACAAAATATTTCTTAAACTTACTTCGTTTTTATACTTGTAATTATTAATCAATCAATCAATCAATCAATCAAAATATCTTTATTTATATAAGTTTATACAGCGTATAACATAAATAGTGTCAATGAATCTTATGACTAGCTTAAAATTAGAAGAAAAACAAAAAAAGAACACAATAAATCTGCTTGAATAGCCTGTTACATCACAACTGAAAAAATCATTATGACTATGAAAAATGTCAGAAAAATTCTAAAATTAGAAGCCCCGTTCAAAAAATTCATCCAGACTGTAGTATGGATTTTCTGTTAAGTACTTCTTAAGTTTATTGAAAAAGGATTTATTATTTTTATTTGCAATTAGTTCCCCAGGTAAGTTTGTGAAAATTTTTAACCCCATGTAAGATGTTTTATTTTTGTACAACTCTAATCTATGGCGTTCTACTAAAAAGTGGTTTCTGGTGTTGTAGGAATGAGATTTATCTTGAAATATCTGAATCTGATTATTTTTTATGAATTTAATAGTTTCAAGGATGTAAACGTTATATATGGTTAATATGCCTATTTCAGTAAAAGATTTCCTAACAGATTCCCTTTTTGTCAGGTTCAGCATTATTCTAATCGACTTCTTTTGTATACGAAGGATTTTTTTAAGATTTTTGGATGCTGTGGATCCGTATAAGCTGATTCCAAAAGTTATATGCGAATGAATTAAAGCAAAATAAATATTTTTTAAAGTATCTAAGTTACAAATTTTTGACATTTGTCTAAGTGCATATAGACCAGAAGATGATTTTTTAATGATATTTTGTATATGTTGATTCCATGTTAAATGTTTGTCAATATGCAGTCCCAAAAATTTTATTGTCTCTGTTTCTTCAATTTCGTTGCCATTTAATTCAATTTTTGGTGTGAGTTTTTTCCTAGACTGTTTGGTGGAGAATGTAATAAATTTGGATTTTTCAGTGTTTAAAAGAAGGCAACGGCTATCGAAAAATTGTTTGATTTGCAGAAGACTAATGAAAGCTGAAAGTTCTAGTGTTTCATTATCTTTGCCTGAAATTACTAAATTTGTGTCATCTGCATACAGAGTTACTGTGCATTTATCTTCTTCAAAAATGTTTGGGAGTCCTTTCAAGTAGCATAAGAAAAGAAGAGGCCCTAAGATGGAACCTTGAGGAACCCCATATTTGACTAGTTTTAGCGTTGAATTAATTTGTTGTTCGTTGTTATCATTTACGTGTAAAATTTGAACGTATTGCTTTCTTCCAGAAAGGTATGATTTAAACCAGCTCAATTCTAAACCTTTTATGTTGAAATTCTCCAATGTTTTAATTAAAATATTGTGTGACACTCTGTCGAATGCTCGACTTAGATCAAGAAAAATTCCTACAGAATGTTAATGTTTAATATATAAAATTATTAAACTTTGTTTTGAAGTAAGAATGCATTTTTGTGCCGTATTAAACCCAATCAAAGATCAGAATGTGACACTAATAAGAGTAGAGTGTGAGTGCAATTGTACTGTACTCAATTTTTGTTTTAAATTGAAATACCTTATCCAGGCAAATGTAGAATAATTCTACATTCGCCTGGATATGTTTACCCTTTGATGTGAAGGAAAATCATAGAATTCTTATGGACATGAGTGGAGTATCGACCCTACTGCAAATATAGCCTCCTCTGTATAATGTTAACTGTGATCGGAAAAGAATCTGTTCTTGTGCAGGGTGTTCACAAACCCCCAAGGTTTTAAATTTTGTGTTGCTGCTAGCTACAGTATTTTGGATACACTCCATACGTCGCTCAGTACCTTCAAAGGCAACGTTGTGGAGGTAACAAGGTCAGTCACTGTTAATTTCCACAGTAAGTGTGTGTGGGGTCTCTTGGCATCTACTATAGCACCGACAATTTGAATGGTCTCGTTGTTACAAAAAAGAAGGTCTATTAGCACCTACAAGTGTTAGCACTATTAGAAAATGTTCTATTCAAGTCAACGTTACAAAATTATAACCTGTAGGTTAGGTTAGTTAAGGTTAGAGTAGGTTCATTTTTAAAATTTTTTTTATATATTTTTAAAATTTATTATTATTTTTTTCGGTGAACCTGCGCAAGTACTGTAATGTTTTAGTATCTGACTTTATTTAGTAAGTGTTCAGTTATAACAGGAAATTAAAAACAGTGATCTTATTGAAGTGGTTGTGTCACATAAAGGGAGGTGAGTACTTAATTAAGGGCTTTGTCAAATAATTGGCTTCCATTTTAACTGGTCACTATATCTTTCAATTTGTTACAACTCACCCTTCCCCATTCACAGCCCAAAATAACATTGTGAGTGTACTTACATTTGGAGAAAACACATTGAGATAGAGACAATCTTCAGAGCCGAAGGTATCGGGCATGAAAGGCAGACCGGCCAGAATACTTGGCTGGATACAGGCATGACCCTCACTGGTGGCATCATACGTTCCTTGCCACGGGTCTGGGCTCTGGGGACTCTGGCATTGGCAAAGAAAAAAGGCGGACATTATAACTCATGAAGAATGGGTATTTGAATCTGCTATAATACTTCTACGATAGATTAGCAAATTAAGTTCAGAAATACTATACTATAATACGAGCAATGTCTGAAGGGATGTGTGTTCCACGATCTCGAAATCTAGCGGTTAGATTTTGCTTAAACTTTGCATTTAAGAGTGTTTTGGCCCAAAAATAAGTTTAGAAACAGTCTCAATCCCAGTAAAAATCAAATTTGATCTAAAATTAAGTCTAAAAATTGTAATTTTTAACATTGGTCTTATGGGTTGCTATTTTGGTAACGAAATAACAACTAAATGTAAACAAAATGTAAACTGTTCTTAACCAATTGTAAACTACTTTTCCTTCAGCTTCTGTTTTTTAAATCACACTTGATGTAACAGATTAAGCAACTGAGTTGGATCTATTATTTTAAACTTAAAAATGTTATTATAGCATGTTTAGCAGACTTTTTGAAACAGCTGTTAACTTTGAAGAGGTATAGTTGGTTGTTGGTGGAAATGTTAAAATAATTGAATCAAAACCAATGAGCAAGGCTCGGTTAACCTGGTACTCACAACAGAATTGTGTAATCATTAAATTTCTAATGGCGATCGATCGCCATAGAATCGATTTGGTGAATAGATGAATCAATTCATCTATTCACCAGATTCCACAAAGTTTGTAACCATTAAGACTCAAAATTATAGCTTTAACTCATTTATAAATTAACTAACCCTTCATCCTAATAACAACGATGAACTTCAAAATGTTACCACCTTATTTCAATCTTGGTAATAAATCAGTTTTATAAAATTCATCAAATATAATCCTGAGTGGTTTTTAACGTAAATATGTTAGTCCTATTTAATGTAAAATTTGATTTAAAATGTTTTAAATAATTACCATAAATCTTAACCGGCCAACAGGAGGGGCTGCATAGGGTATGCCCAAAAATGAAGCAATATCCCGCCCACCTCGTGTAGTAAACCAAGTTCCTTTGATAAGACCTTGAACGGAGTTGGTTTGAGGGGCAGGTTTCGGTTTCATGGCGGGATGGCAAGACTCTACAACCCACACGAACTGCAGCAGCACCTGGAAAGTGAACAGCAAAAAGAACATCCTAATTGTAATAACCATTTTCTCACACTGCTCTAAACAGTTTCTGCAACTGCACGCAAATGCTTATCATATAATCCGTGAACTTTACCTTGTAAAAGTATTTATTTGTTTGGAATAACATATCATTCTCATTGTTTTGTGACAATGGAAAGCAAAGAGTTAATAAAGATACAGTAGAACATGTTTGTTTTCTTGTTTAATCTAAAGCTTTTGTAAGAACTGATTATGGTATGTCAAGTCGGAAGTTTACTCAGGAATGTGTCAGCTTTTATTACATAAATCTCTTCCTTTTGTTTGAAAAATCACTGCAGATAACTCTTAATGTAAAAGAGTATTCTTAAACCAAAAATTGTAACTAAAAATTAATTAAGTACCGTACTCTGGCTTGCTCTTTGGGAGGAAGGAATCTATAATGGTGTATACTAATTAATTAGTGTAGACAATGAGCTTTAATGTTGACATTTAGTAATATTTTTAAATACCCCAGTCGCAGCAGACCTGCATACTCAGCAAATTTCCAAAGGAGATTGAGATTTTGTATTTTCCCCATAAACACCATAACATAGGGGTGAGTATGTAGGTTTGCCGCCACATGGATGTTGTAAGCACATATGAGTTAAACCCTACGTAGATAAAATACATACCAAATTTTATCAAGTTATGCCAATAAATAAGAGAGATACAAGGTTTTGTTGATTTCCCCTAAGATTAACATGGGAAACCTATTTTTGGCTTTTCTCGGTAATCTTTTAAGCCAAGTTAAAAATTCAAAATACTAAATTGTTTGTATTTAAGCTCTTTTAAATAATTATAGTTAAAATTGTTAAGTTTTAAAAATTGATGGCCAAAAATGTCAAAAACCCATTTTGACCCCTTTGAAACCCCATGAAACCCTGTTCCCCCCGATCATGCTGGTTTGCGAACTCATGAAAATAGACCTGGTCTTACACATTCATACCAAATTTCATCAAAATTGGAGTTCCCTATCAAAAGTTATCAGTACCATGGATACATTTATATGTATGAAAATGAACGGATGGTGTTTTTGGCTTCTGGGGACCTCAAATTGAAAAAGCAACATGGTCCTGGGTTTAGGTCTTACCATGGAAGGCTACTACCATAATAGCGTACAATCCCTATAGGGAAATTCGCTAAAAGAGTTTTAACACCAAAGGAAATGGAACAGGGACTTTCTCAATATAGAGGAACCACAATTAGCAATTAGCAAATGCGCTATTACGGTAGTACTCATGGTAAGGCTTAGGACCGGGACCATGTTACTTTATCGTTTTGAGGTCCCCAGAAGCTAAAAACACCATTCGTTCAATTTCATAGACATATAGGGTATTTAGGAAAACGTTCCAATAATTTATAGGGGTTCCAGTAATTTTCTACACATTAAAATAAGCAAAAAAGTTGTGAACATATGTCCTTAAATTCTTCATTACGCTGCTAGCCACCATTTTGTGTTTTACACTTAGTAATTTTTATTTCCGTAACGGATGGTTACATTGAGTTCATATTTGGCATGTAGGCCTATCTTTTTCACAATGTTCATTTTCAAGGAAAAAATTTTTTTTTTCTGATCTGCATTTCCAAAATGGCGGCCATTTAAAAACTTTAATTTCTCAAAAACAGTAAATTTTATCAAACTTTTACAACAAGAGTTTAAAAAGTTGCTAAATTAAATGATCCAACCCTACCTACTAAGTTTATAAGGATCTAACAAAAAATACCGGAGAGTTAATGACATTTTTTAAGAAAATTTACAAAATTTCCATTAATTATAATGCAAAATCTATGTTAATAAGCAAAATGAAATGAAATGACATGTTAATGACATTTTTTAAGAAAATTTACAAAATTTGCATTGATTATAATGCAAAATCTATGTTAATAAGCAAAATGAAATGAAAAAGTGCTAAAAGATTGATATATTTTTCGGAGACTTCAGGAAAGCCCTCTTAACACAACATTTAGAGGCTGAAAGCCAAAATTTACATTCAATAATTAATACTTTGCATCCACACACATTTTAGCGAATTTCCCTATAGGGAATACGCTATTACCGTAGTAGCCATGGTAAGACCTAAGCCCGGGACCACTTTACTTTTTCATTTTGAGGTCCCCAGAAGCCAAAAACACCATTCGCTCATTTTCATATATATGTATGTATATATATATATATATATATATATATATATATATATATATATATATATATATATATATATATATACATACATATATATGAAAATGAGCGAATGGTGTTTTTGGCTTCTGGGGACCTCAAAATCAAAAGTTATCAGTACCACGGACACACATATATATACACACACATATATATATATATATATATATATATATGTGTATATATATGTGTGTCCGTGGTACTGATAACTTTTGAAGGGGACCTCCGATTTTGATGAAATTTGGTATGAAGGTGTAAGACCAGGTCTATTTTCATGAGTTCACGAACCAGCATTGTCGGGTTAAGGGAACGGGGTTTTATGGGGGTTTTTAATGGGTTTTTGGCATTTTTGGACCTAATTTTCAAAATTTATCAATTTTAACAAACACCACTTAAAAGAGCTTAAAAAAAACAAACAATTTAACTTACTATTTTGAATCTTTAAAATTGCTTAACTGGTTATAGAGAAAATTCAAATCAAGTTTCCCATGTTATTCTTATGGGTAAATCTTTAAAAAATTATATATCGCTTATTTATCAACATATCTTAACAAAAAATTTTATGAACCTTCACTAGGTGGTGAGTAATTAAGATTTGATCAAAAACCCACATGGCAGCAAACCTACATGCTAAATCCCATGGTATTCCCATGGAAAATAAGTGTATAGTGGGAGCAAGAGAGACGGAAATAATAAGGTATCTGTTCCTAATCAGCTGATCAGCTGTCTTCTGCATATTTGTCAAATTTGAAATGTTTGTTTTGTTATTTGTAAAGAAATCATTCCTTTTGCATGGGAGCTTTGGATGTGCACTTTTATTACTGTTAAAAAAGTTATTTATTGCAAAATAAATATTAATATATAAATTATTAAATAAAAATAATTTACTCAAAAATATAATACCATTAAATATATTATATTTCCTTGTAAAGATTATTAATTATATAATATAGCCAAAAAGTTCTTTGATGTTGAAACAATAATTCTTTGGAAATTCGCTGAGTACTCAGGTCTGCTGCGGGGGTATTTTTATTTTTAAAACTTAGACAACATTTTTTAGCAACACCCAAAGTACACAGTAATTGAATTTTTTACTATATGGAACATAGAGTATAAAATTCTTTAGATCGACTTTAAATTTCTCTTAGGCAAATTTTTGACCCCCAAAAGGCTTTTTCATTACTAATTTGATTTCAATTAAATTCTCAGGTTAGATTTTAAGTATTTTAAACTAGGTAATAAACTATAATCGAGCAATTATTTTCAAGTATTAAAAAAGCTTATTTTCCGGAATTTTTGACAGAACTTTAGTTGTTTAGGCTACATAATTTTACTAATGTAGTTGCTATCTATTTGCCTTGGTTGCTATGATCAGTTTATTTTCCCCGATCGCAGCTGAGTGAGTTGTCGCTGTATGCTGAAAACAACATAACATAACCTTTTCTTGTTTATATTTGCTTGCCGTTATGTTACTTTTTAAATAAAATTTAATTGATATTTTGACAGACCTATTTGTTAAATTAAATAGATCAACACTGATGTTTCCCACATAGCAAAAAAACCTTGATTCGAACTTCATTCAAGCTTGATTTTTGAGGCTTGAAGGTTTGATTCAAACCTTACCAATCGAGCCTGAAAACTTGATTCAAACTTGATTCAAGGCTCTTAGTCACCGTGATGTGAAATCGATTTCAACTTGAATCAAGTGTTTCATTCAATTCTTTTTCAAGTCACTTTCAAGCCTTTAAAGTCTTGCCTAATCTTTTCAAGTCTTTTTCAAGCATCTTTCAAATGTTTTAATGTTTTTCAAGTCTTTTGCAAGTCTTTAGATTCTTTTTCAAACCTCTATACATTTTTTAGCCTCGTTCAAATATCTTTTAAGTCTTTTTTGTTCTTCTGCAGCTGATATTACACATTAAAGTGGAATAATACATCACGTGGTTAGTGTAATTTATTTAGTTTAGTTTAAAACATAAATTAGTTAAGTACAAATTAATCAGATTAACTACTTAAGTAGATGGAGTATCTCGATTTTTAAATTATTTGTAGGCCTAATTTGTGAAATTGAGTTAGGCATATGTAAGTTTATTCCATATTCTCAGTAAAATTTAAAGTAATTTTTTTATAAGTTCTTTTTTTAGTAAATTTTTGATTATGTACTCAGAACCCCCGTTTTAAAACCCCCGTTTTAAAAGGTATGAAATGTATATATGACTCAAACACATACATACCTTTTAAAACGGGGGTTTTGAGTACATAATCAACAAATAAATTACACTGACCACGTGATGTATTATTCCACTTTGTGTAATATCAGCTGCAGAAGAACAAAAAGACTTAAAGAGATTTGAAGAGGATAAAAAATTATAAAAGCTTGAATAAACACAAGACATAAAACTTACTGAAAAATCGTAACAGTAAAATACACATCCGATAACTTCGGAGTCTGGTAAGAAAGTAATGGCGTTGGCCCGTCTCGTCCCGAAAAATCTACACAAAATCGATGAGAAATCGATCCTCGGGAGCCGCGCACTGCATTGTGGGACAGCGTTGGACGGCTTGTGATTGGTCGGGACGTCGTGCCGTGAATCTGTATCGATTCGAGTTCGATTCGTAAACGTGAATTGAGTTTAGTTGGATAATCAAATTCAAGGCTTACATTGCAATTGAAGGGAGAGGTAAGTTCAAGCCTTCTTTAACTTTTTGGTGCTTTCAAATCGGAATCTATTAGATGATTAAATTCAAGGCTTACATTGACATTAAAGGGAGAAACAAATTCAAGCCTTGATTATCTTTGGTTATTTCGAATCGGACTCGAATAGATGCTCAAATTCAAGGCTTACGCTACAATTAAAAATCGAGGAAAAGTCAAGGCTTGATTCAAGCTTCCTTGCTATCTGGGTTACTTGTTGAAGTTAAAAATTATATAGTCTACCAAAAGATAGGCATGTTGATGGGGAATGAATTGGTGTCGTACGGAATTATGCGATTAACTAATTTATGGGATACAACTAATATCTATTTGGGAGAAAGATTTAAATAGAACAACTAATTAGAATGTGTTGTGCCATTGTAGCCTATGTCTCAGGTAACAAAACATGCATTAAGTGTTAAAAGTAAGCGTAATTCTACAATACTTACATTACTTGATTTTTATTAATTTTGATTAATTAATCATGGATTTTAAATTGTATTGTTTTTTTCCGCTCTACAATCTATTTACCTTTAATATTGTAAGCATAATTATTATTAAGTTACTTGCTTGTTTTGAGGTCTTAGCTAAAATCATTCTTTGTATGTATTTATTTGTAGGCTAGGCCTAGGATGTACGCCGGTTGACTTTGGACGGTTAGATGACGTTCCACTCTTCACATTCGAGGAGATGGAAACTTCCATTCTCTCCCTAAAGAGCAACAAGGCTCCTGACCCGGACGGGATTCCCAGCGAGGCTTTAAAGAAAGTATTTTCAATTAATGCTGACTTGTTGTTGAGAATGTACAACGCCTATCCCGAGCTGTCGTCGTCCCACAGGCCTTTCTACATGTTGGACACGGCTGGGAAGCTGTTCGAGAAGCTGATCCTTTCCCGCCTGACCTCTGCCGTGGAAGCTGCCGGGGACTCATGCCCCCGTCAGAATGGCTTCAGAAAGGGGCGGTCAACGATTGACGCTATCACCGAAGTCCATGGAGAGCTGTGAAGAGAGTCGAGAGCCACAACCATTTCTCTCGCTGAGTAGTGCTTCTTGTTACGCTTATGTCAAGAATGCCTTTAACTCGGCGAGGTGGGTCGATATGTTGGATGCGCTTCGCAACACCTTTCGCGTTCCTGCATATCTGTTGCGACTCATTGAGGATTATCTCCGCTCTCAAAGCCTTATTTACGACACAAGGGACGGAACGTGGACGATAAAAGTCACTTCTGGTGCCGCGCAAGATTCAATACTCGGTCAGGATCTCTGGAATGTTGCCTATGACAGTCTCCTGAGGTCGGAGATGCCTCAGGGAACCACTTTGGTTGGGTACGCCAATGATGTCGCAGCTCTCATTGTCGCACGCAACGTTGAGCTGGCCCAACTAAAGTTGAACCGAGTCATGCGTGTGGTCAACACATGGATGTCCGATCATAGCCTCTCGCTTTTTTCTCCGTAAGACGGAGATTGTGATCCTTACGAAGAAGAGGATAGACACCGTCATTCTGTTCCGAGTGGGAAGGGAGGTGGTCCAATCAATTTGTGCTGCTAAGTACTTCGGGATTATGGTGGACACCAAGTTAAGCTGGAGGGATCAGATATTCCGTACGGCGGACAAGGCCGCTAAGGTAGTCACTTACCTTAGTAGGCTGATGGCCAATGTCGGGGTTCCACGATCCAGCAGAAGACGTCTATAATGAAATAAAATATGTTTCGTTCCTTAGAACTTCTTCAGATCTATAGTATGCAACTACCACATAATCCAATGTATTATTACATTGTGGTTTGTCAAATGATTCAATAAAATGTTGTCCCAGTCACTAAAACTAAAAGTTGTCATAGTGATAAAATTAGTAAAACAGAATAAAACTGATTTACTAATTTTATCACTATGACAACTTTTAGTTTTAGTGACTGGGACAACCTTTTATTGAATCATTTGGCAAACCACAATGTAATAATACATTGGATTTTGTGGTAGTTGCATACTATAGACCTGAAGAAGTGCTAAGGAACGAAACATTTTGTCTTTTGATAACCAGTGATTGGATAAGGTAATTTTATTTCATTATAATATATTCCAATCCAGGGTCATAATGAATACTAGAAGACGTCTGTTGATGTCCGCGGTTCAGTTCGTGCATCTTTATGAGCAGAGGTGTGGGCAGACGCTCTCGATAAAGAGTAGTACAGGTTGCGACTCGCCCGGGTTCAACGTTGAGCGGGGTTGTGTGTTCCGCCTACCGGACAGTTTCCGAGCCTGCCGTCCTGGTGGTCGCCGGAGTTATCCCTGTCAAGCTCTTGGCAGGAGAGAGGAAGGCAATTTATCAGAGACAAGGCGAGATTGGCAAGGACACGGCAAGAACAGCAGAGCGCTCCCGAACCTTCCAGCAGTGGCAACACACCTGGGAGCACGACACCCGAGGACGATGGACTGCGCGACTTATCAAGCAGGTCCAACCATGGGTGGAACGGCGGCATGGGGAGGTGGACTACTACCTGACCCAATTTTTGACAGGTCACGGCTATTTTCGGTCGTACCTGAACCGGATGGGAAAGACCGGTTCACCGGACTGCATTTATTGCCCGGGTGTTCCCGACGATGCGGAACACACATTCTTCCGCTGTCCCCGTTGGGAAGGGCCCCGCCTGGAGGCCACACAAATCTTTGGTGCATTTTCGGTGGACTCGGTCTGCCAAAAGATTTTGGAGGATGAGGGCAACTGGGATTGTTTGTCACAGTTCGTCCGGGGCATCCTCCTGGAAAAGAAAACCGATCTGGACCGCGAAGTGGCCCAGATCCCTTGATCGAGCGGCTGGATAAGGAGCGAGCCCCACGGGCGTAAGCCAAATTTAGGCCTAGCCTGACGTAATGTGACAAACAATTCCAGGTTGGATTCCTAAAGAGTAGAGGAGGTTTTTTAGTGGGTAAACCCGTTTTTAGGGGAGCCCCACACTACAGGCTGGCCACCTGTGTGCGTAATGCATTTTTCCGCCTCTCCCTCAAAAAAAAAAAAAAAAAAAAAAAAAAAAAAATGCCCACTCTTGATGGGACATAAATTTCCTTCGAAGAGGAAGTGGGTAAGGTATGCAGATCTTAAATCTAGTATTATGTGAATGGTCACGGACAATTGGATGTCCGTGGACCTTAGCATAGGGCAAAGAAGGGTAATGGTGCGCACCTAAGGGAAAAAAATTCTTTCAAGAAAATGTGCGGGCAAAAATTACCAATACATGTGTCAAACTCTTTGGTATGTAATGTAGTTTCTTATAAAAAATTATCATTATCATATATATTAACATTGATTAAATATACACCATTATATAAGAATATGCACTTGCGCACGATTTCCCTACCCATCGGGTAATTGTGCGCACGGGGGTGGGTAATGGTGCGCAGGGACGTATGGGTTGAAATAATTAGAATAAATGTGTTTCATTAATATAAATTCAATATCAATATAACATATGGAATGTATTAAAGCTAAACAATACTTTCTTTGAGCTTTACAATACACTTAATAAAAAAAATTTGATTAAAATTACAAAATTGTTCAAGGGTTAATGCAAAGTTAACACACGTAGGCTAATTTTCTGCTGTGTCTGCACCTGAGCTGTCTGCATGACTCCAGGACGAACAGTTTATGAGCATCTGTAAACAAGAATGTGAAAAGATGAAGTAGTTTTTTTTTCTTACCTATAACTACATGGTGTCCACTGCCGCGCACCATTACCCGATATTGCATTCGAAAGTATTTTATTTTCTCACTATCTTAAGAAGGGATGAAACCATAAATTAATTGGTTCAAACGATAAAGCAAAGACTACCATTAATTGTAATACTAAATAAGTATTAAGTTATCTAAAGATCTGCCCTAACCTTACTATTTTCTGAGGCGCAAAAATAACATGACTCACACGACTTTTAGATTTTGACCTCTCATAACCTCAAAAATTTCAGTATCTAAAACCACGAGGTCGGGTATTAGTTGTTGAGTCCCCCGCTAGGCTGCAGCATATACTGGAGCTTTTTAACTTATTTGATTCATAAGAAACTACGATGCGCACCTTTACCCGCCGCGCACGATTACCCTACTCTCCCAGAACAACTTCAAAAATGTAAAGACTGGGAAGTGTCAATATTTTGAGTCTTTTGAACGCCTCTCTGCAGTGATCACCAGCCTTGAGGCCAGCAATGAGTCTCACCGCCCTCTTTTGCAAAACAAAAAGACTATTGACTGACGTTTTGTTGGCCATCCCCCATGGCCATGCTTTTAGTCCATCCTGCGAAAGCAAATACAGTAAGAAAAAAAGAAAGAAAGAATGAATGAACCTCGCAGCTTCATGGTTCAATCCTACGGAAGCCCTGAAGGGCCAAAGAGCAAGCATAAATTTTTTACACCGCCGTGTTTGAAACACGGCGAGCCGTGTTTGAAAGGCAGCGAGCAGTGTTTGAAAGAAGGCGAGCCGTGTTTATAAGTCGGCGAGCCGTGTTTGAAAGTCGGCAAGAAGTATCTGAAATTCGGCAAGCATTTTGATGAATTAACTAAGACTAATAATTAAAAGATTTTTTATTGACTCTTAAACGGATTTTCATCCTCTTATAAAATTGAAAATAAAAAAAACAATCAAATCTCTGGAGCAAAAATAGTCTGTGCATTTGTTATGATGACCATAACCAAACAATTTTCTTTTTCATAGAAATCTGGCATGAAAGTTGTAATCTTTTTTAATTAGTTTGCAAATGAAATTATATCTAATCATATACCTATCAGATATCTAATTAATTATTACTCTTAATTACTTTATCAAAATACTCGCCGAATTTCAAATACATCTCGCCCACTTTAAAACACGGCTCGCCGACTTTCTAACATGGCTCGCCGACTTTCAAACACGGCTCGCCGTCTTTGAAACTCGGCGGTGTAAAAATCTATGCTTTCTCTTTGGCCCTTCAGGGCTTCCGTACAATCCAAAAAGCCGGCCAAATTTGGCAAAATAGAAAAAATAAGTATATAGGTTATGTTTATGTTGACGTGATCTTGGGAATCAGGATTTTAAGAACAGTACTTAATAACGTATTAAAATAATTAAAGTGTCGTTAGTTATCCCATCTGCTAAAATGGAGTCTATTGATCTACAAAAAATTGAAGAAATGTGTACTGGTTTTACTATAATCATGGTAGGATTGGGCTTTATTTTGTTTACATTATTCCTCAGCTATAAATTAACTATTGTATAAGAGATTTATTATACCATAGGCTACCAATTTAATTATATATCAGCAATAGCAATTTTAATAAGCACTGCTTTATTATCGTGATGAATTAATTAGCCCTCTGCATTGCCCATAACAGTTACCTGAGAATCTGACAGTTATCCTGATCTTGAGTTATCTAGCGACCAAGGTTTTGATAATCAAAGGTTTATTTTCAAACAAATAACAAGAACATTATCCACCCAATCCTTGTTGGAAGAAGTAACTAATTGTCACAATTTTCATAGGCCTACACAATACACATAACGTCGCCTAAGAAACAACACCGCCTAAGTGACAAAATGCAAACTTTTCAGGAGAGCCAAAAAACTCGTGAAGGATATAGGCGGTGTTGTATTACATGAAGAGTACAATATAACTGCGCCTACCTCCAATAAACACTTAAAGCTATTAATTTGACTCTTTAAATGTTTGTTTTATCACAAAGACCATAACCAACACTATCTATGATCTTTTAAAAATCAATGGAAATCAATGAAAACGGTAAATAAGTTTCACCTTATGCATAGTGACATCCGTCTCTTGTTCACTACAATGCTAGAACAGAACTGGTGGAGGTGGACATTGGCGGTGTTTTTTTAGCCAGTGATATAGGCGGTGTTAGAAGAAATCCGATAGGAGCGAATTCTGTTGGATTTTCACAAAACTACGTCGCAAGGACGTGTAAAAAGCATATATTTCCATAGAGATACAAAAATCTCAATTTTGCCAAAAATGTCACTTAGACGGTGTGTTTCTTAAGCGACGATATGTAATAATTGTAAAAAATACCGGGGTACTTAGGAATAGTTTTTTTTTCATTTTTAGTTGAAATAATAAGTGTTATAAAGGAGTTATTATAATGATAGTTTACTTTTGTATATAATTGTATGGCTTATTCAGTGACTTCTCCATTCGACTTCTGGTCATTGCAACTTCCATCTTTGCTCTGTCGTCAGCTATGCACCCGGGTCAAAGTCTAACATGCATCAAAGCTCTTTTTCCCGCTGTTCAATATTCCAAAACCTCTTAATTTCCCTTAATAAAAAACACTGAACATTAAAAAAACACAAAGTAGGTTCATCCCCTTTTACCCTCTTTTCACGGGTAGGAGGCCCGCAGATTCACTATTGTAGGCACTCTTTTTCATAAATGTGAAGTCTAAAGTCTGCGGCGCATGTACTGGAGGGTTAAGTAGCCGAAATTGTTGTAAGGTTTCTAAATGTATTTGTGAGTAAATCGTTTTTATTTGTTCATTTTATTCAACATTATTTCCTCATCATTGTTAAGCATCATCATATTTTTTTCTCGTTAATTTTATTCATTGATATGTATTTAGGCTACTATCAATTATTACCAGTATGGTTATTGATAAATGTATTGAAATTATTTATAACACATCACTGTGTTATTGTTGTTTTGTTCATGTTATTTGCTCATTTTTGTGTGTTACCTTATTATTCATTAAATATTTATTTATCATCAGTTATTGCTATTAATAGTAGGCCTAATTAGTTAATGATAAAAATTATCAATAAATTTGAATATCTAGTCTTTCGGGGTTAAGAAATGTAAAATGATGGTTAGCCATGAGTATTTTCATTGTTGGTAGTTTGTATGTAGTTTTATACAACGTAAATTAAATGCACTGTATCTTGGGCTTTAAACTAAAATATCAAGTATACAAAATGGTTGTAATGCAGTAAATCTATTACTTATTTAATACACTAGGCCTAAGGGTTTTTTTTGTGTTGATTACTCCTCCTACAATTTTCAACCGATATTCAAGTTTTTGGTGTCGTTAATGAGGCTTGGTCTGTAGTTGTTTCCGCCAAAAATTGTTGAAAACCGGACATAAAATAAGGGCCTTAAAATATACATAAATTAAATTTGAAATTTTACCATTAGAATAACATTGGGTTTGGTTTAAACATTTTAAACATCTGTTAATGAACAGCTGTTAATACTTGTAGTTTTTTTTATAATTAGGCCTACTGATGTTCAATATTGGATTGGTCGGATGTTGTTTATTTATACTGTTTTTTAATACTGGCCAGTTTGGTGTTGCAGTTCATGTTTTTAACTTAAATGTGCATTTTGTGTGTGAAAATCGTGATTTTTGCGACACCCACCACAAAAATGCGACAATATTTGGACAGTCTGTCGCGATTTTGCTACAAACATTTTACTATAATTAATAACAAGTACCTCGAGAATCACAGGTTTTCAAATTTTAAGTTTTCTGTCATAAAATTATGTCTAAACGTGTTATTTCCATCAAAGTAAAATACACCTTCAGTTAGTTAACCTCAATCTATGGCCGGCCACACACTGCAACAGACGAGGCGAGGCGGGGCATTTTGACTAAAGACGTCTTGAGCGACAGAGAAAGCATTGGCGATTATGGAGCCCCACACACTGCAAGAGGCAAGGCGGGAAGATGCGAACAGGCGTCTTCAGTCAAAAAGTGCAGCAGGCAAAAATTTTGTTTTGTCGACAGTCACTAACAGTCAAAGCATCCTGCGCATGAGCAATAAAGTCACGTGACACCTCGCACAAAGGTAGTATGAAAATACGTGAGAAATATGAGCAGCTCACACGTAGCGTGTTTTCCCGCCGTAGCTCTTTTATTGAAAATTGAACTATAAATTCAAGCAGCATGAAAATAAGCTAGTAATAAATGGTAGCTCTTGGGCCATTCCATGTCAAATCAACCTGAAAAACAGAATTTTCAACCTGACCGTCCCACATTTTAATGAAATTTGGTATGCTGTTAGTCCTAGTAATTATAAGCATAAAACAATTTTTTGTAATTTTTTATCTCTTATAGTTTTTTATTTATCGATTTTTCAAAATGGCCGAAAACGGCATTTTTTGACTTGCGGACAAACTTTCAAACTGCCATAACTTGAGTTCTATTGCACATAGAAAAGTCAGAGTGGGCTTTTTTTTGTAGCTAATCAAAAGGGCTTTAATTTGATATGCATGATGACCATATTTTAAAAACATAAAATTTTCAAACAGTTTTTCAAAAAATTCAAAATGGCGGATTTGAAAAAACTGTAATTTAAAAAATCTGGAAAAAATATATATTTATCATCAGACTTTTATCTACACATGGTGCAAGTTTGATCATGGGATGGCAATGGGATAATATTTTAATTAATTTATCAAGTGTGTAAGCGAGGCGTGATTTAGCTCTATACTGCAGTTGAATAGGTATCTCTCAGTCTATGGGTTATTTATTACCATTGTTAAAAGGTACTGATAGAAATAAAAAAAACATCAGTAGTATATTCAACTAATTTCACATGTTTTTATTACATACACATTCTATAATCATATGATAGTAGCTTACCTACATATGATTTTGCAGAAAGGAAGAATTATAACTGTTTTTTTATATAAAAACACATAATTCGTGTATACCGGTAAGTCATAAAAAGTCTTAAACATGATTTATAATTATTTTTCAAAAAGCTACAAAATAAGCCCACTCTGACTTTTCTATGTGCAATAGAACTCAAGTTATGGCAGTTTTAAAGTTTGTCCGCAAGTCAAAAAATGCTGTTTTCAGCCATTTTGAAAAATTTATAAATAAAAAACTACTAGAGATAAAAAATTACAAAAAATTGTTTTATGCTCACAATTGCTAGGTCTAACAGATCACCAAATTTCATCAAAATCCCAGAGGGTTGGGTTGAGAGCCTTGTTGATTTGACATGGAATGGCCCACTCGTGTGGTGTAAACATTTAAAGTAGTTAACTTATGATTGCCATTGAAGGTCCAGAGAAAAAAGATTTTAACTTTGAAGCTGCTTTTGAAAAATATTGTTTAAAACCAAGAATTTTATATTAGGCTATATTATTGTTGAGTAGGCCTATACCTACCCAGCCATGTTCATATGTTGATGTTTGAATCCGAAGACAATTTGGAGTTAATGTATTTGAGGCTTAAGTACTTATGCAAATCTGTAACTTTATATGAACCTAAGTAGCCTATTTTACAGTAACGTTTTCAAAATTAAATTAAAAGTCGTTTTGAACTTTTTAGTGCTTTTATTTTTTTTAGGTTAAAAAACAACTGCGTGAAAAAAAAAATACTTTTAAGGTGAAAGTATTGGTAACTGGTGACGAATTATACTACGCGCGATAGAAATGCTACAACATATTTCATTTTGCTACAAGTATCCAAGAGCTTGTAGCATTTTTGCTCCAAGAAAATTTTTCCCAGAAAATGGACCCTGGTCATTTAATTTGAATTGTAACTACATCTACATGACACATTGATTTTCAAGTTCTTTTTCTGCACCTGTTCAATTGATTCTTCCCTTGTGCTTTAACACCTAGGTTTAAGTTAGGCTAGACCATTTAAGCCTTGACTATATACATTAACGTAAAAATTCACTTCTCATCCAATGCATTTCTTTGATAGGCCTACTGAAATTTGGAAGATTTATGTTTGCCACACTAGAGGCTGCAATCGATGTTTTAATTATTCGGCTGGATTTACAGTGCTGCAAATGGAGTACCGGTACCGTATACATTTTATCACAACATAAACATAACCCTCAGTTATAAAATTTTTAATCCTTGCTTAAGAAGGGTGACAGTAGTACTGTACTGGTTTACCTGGCATATATGTCATTTGTTGTTTATTTTAGCCGAGGATTATCTCGTCACTGTAAATTGGTTTCAAACACGCCTATTCTATGAGAAGTATATTCACAATTCTTGTTAGTGTATACAGTCAATGATTTAAGAGTCCAAACCTTATAGTTCTATATAATACAAATAACTTATGCATTTTATTTACCTACAGCCAGCAATATCAGTTTCCAATGCCGGACAGCTGGCAGTGGATTTGCTTATTCAATCAAGTGGAGCGCAGAAGCTTGGTAACATATGGCACGAAGGATTCATTCCTCTTATAGGGAGCCATCCTTACAGAGAAGACAGCACAGATCTCTGCACTGAATTTGAAGGTGAGAAGTTTTAACCCGCGAGGGGTCGCGCCGCTGTCTTTTCCACCGGGCGATAGGTAATTTTTTTTTTACTTCTCAGCGTGGAAGCTTAGCGCTACCCCCCCTCCAGTACCTTCAAATGGACTCGTCTGCTATGCCATCGTGCATTCCCTCACCCCCTCCTACCGGCCAGTCGGCTGCTGTATTGCAACAAGTTAGCTACCTGTGGTTTCCACCCTGCGTGACATCATTGTATAATATATGATGTCGCGCACGGTGGAAACCACAGGTAGCTAACTTGTTTTCATATAGTATAATTTTTATACTATATGTTCATAGTATAGTGTTATAGTTCATATAGTGTTTTATTAGTTAATATTCTATGTAATATGTTGAATTGTAGACAATAAAATGGAAATGTGTACAACATTAGCAGTTATTTATAAACCCGGTGGAATCCACCGTGCGCGACCTCTAAAGTGATATATTTTGCGCGACCTCTCGAGGGTTAAAATAAATGTTATCATCAACATACAGGCACCGGGGCAAATACACAACTTTGCCCCGGTCCCCAAAATAGGGTGTTTTGTGGACATCCCCAAAATTTTCAAATGTAAACCCTATCGAGTGACTCCTCATTTTGAACGGTTTATCAAGAGAAATTAAATGGCTCAAACCGGAGGTTGATTCTCACCCTTAACCAAAATGGCAGTCATTTTAAAATTCGAGATGGGTTGATTGACAACTGTTAAAATTAAATTGGAAAATAGCTATTTTAGAATTAGGAATTTTTAGAATTACAGTAGAAGGCCTTAAGTCCGGCCTCGGATGATTCTTCTGCCGGATAGTCTGGCCATGGTCTTCCAGAAATGAAATGTTCAGCCGCGAGCATTTCCCATGGCAAAAATAGACAAGAGTCAACTTGTCCCTTGTTATACCTAAAATATATCAATTCAATTGCCATTTTCCAGACTTTTCATTGTTGGATGTCTTCTAAAACATTGTATTTGTGTTCTATTTTTGATCGTTATCTTTTTTTGATGACTCGCGGCCCGATTTAACACAGAAGTTAGGTCACTAGTCGGATTCCGTCGCTATTACGGTCTCATGTATAAATTAGGGCCTTCGTTGACAGAAGACCAGTAATATGTCCATTAAACACAGTTTCATCGCTAGCAACTTGTCCGTTGTTCGATCGTCATTTTGGCGTTATTACAACGTCTGAGCGAACAAATCATGATTGTTACAAAGTTGATGCCCATTGTGCAAGTATAAGGTTATTTTATAGTTCATTGTTGGTACACACATACAGGTCTCTATTTAATCTGTTTAATAAACCGCCGGGTAATCAGGCCATCTGGCTTAACATTTTATTTCCGGAAGACCATGGCCGGATTATCCGGCGGAAGAACCATCCGAGGCCAGACTTGAGGGCTTCTACTGTAACTCTAAAAATTCCTAATTCTAAAAAAGCTATTTTCCTATTTAATTTTAATGGTTGTTAATCACCCATCTCAAATTTTTAAATGGCTGCCACTTTGGTTAGGGGAGAAGGTTTGTGCCATTTAATTTCTCATGATAAATTGTTAAAAATGAGGGGACACTCGATAGAAGTTTACTTTTGAAAATTTGGGGCTGCCCTCAAATACTTTGGGGGCTGGGGCAAAGTTGTGTATTTGATAAAAAAGCGCAGTTTTTTATGTTCTAATCATGTGCCGAGTTTGGTTTTCCTACTACTGCAACTTGTTAAAAAGTTAACGGGGGGGCAAAAGTACTACTTTTGCCTAACCCTGTATGGACTTGTTTATTAGCGAATTTCCCTATAGGGAATACGCTATTACGGTAGTAGTCATGGTAAGACCTAAGCCCGGGACCACTTTACTTTTTCATTTTGAGGTCCCCAGAAGCCAAAAACACCATTTGTTCATTTTCATATTTATGTATATATATCTATCTATCTATCTATATATATATATATGTGTCCGTGGTACCGATAACTTTTGAAGGGAACCTCCGATTTTGATGAAATTTGGTATGAAGGTGTAAGACCAGGTCTATTTTCATGAGTTCGCGAACCAGCATTGTCGGGTTATGGGAACGGGGTTTTATGGGGTTTCAAAGGGGTCAAAAATGGGTTTTTGGCATTTTTTGACCTCAATTTTCAAAATTCATCAATTTTAACTGAAACCATTTTAAAGAGCTTAAAAAAACAAACAATTTGGTATTTTGAATTTTCATCTTAGCATAACTGGTTACGGGGAAAATCCAAAAATGTGTTTTCCATGTTATTCTTATGGGAAATCAAAATAACCCTATATCTTGCTTATTTATTGACATAACTTAATCAAATTTGGTATGTACATTATCTAGATAGGGCTTAACTTATAATTGCTTATAAAACCCTTATGGCGGCAAACCTACATACTCACCCCCATGGGGTTTATAGGGAAAATAAAAAATTGCCAGAGCTTAATACAATTTTGTGTTTACATTCACCAATTATTGATAAACTTAGATTTTCTAACAACACCCCATGGCAGCAAACCTACATACTCGATCCTATGGTGTTTTTACGGGGAAAGTAAATAATCTGAAATTCCACTGGAAATTCGCTGAGTACGCAGCTCTGCTGCGACGGGGGTATTTAGGTTTTAATATTAGTTTTGAACATTGCTTGTTGTTTTAAACTTTGAAAATTTTTTCACGATGTTTCTATGGGGTCTGCATTCACATTGAGTGTGGCAAAATACCAGGGGTTACCCTAGGGTCTGATTTTTTTCATAAAATCCTACCTTTTTTATCCAGAAGTCAGGATCAAGGCCACAAATTGACGTTCTAGCAGTTTTCACAAATAATAAAAAAATGGTGTCCATAATTGCTGGTAACTGGTGACCCTTGCAGTGAACGACGTAGGCGTCACGATGACAATACTATTCTTTTAGTTATACTAAAATCACTGATTTTCTTACTAAAAATGTTCAATAGCATTATAAATAATATTTACAATTATTTTAGTTATTTGCCTCCGGATTGCTTTTGAAAATTGTCACAAGAGGTTACAATACCTTATTTATCATCTACAATCCATACGTTGCTGCAGTGGTGACTGGTTTCTTGACACTCAATGAGGTATCATCATCAAGCCTAAAAAAACATTAAATCTTCACTTTGAAGAGGCCACCAGATAGTTTAAAAACACATACATCACAAACGAGAACGAACACAAAACAATGAACATACACAACGATTGGCCAAAACAGTTAAAATTTCACGGTGTGGTGAATGCCTATATGTTGCAGGGAGGTCCACGGTGAACGAGCCACACCCGAAGTGAGTAGATTCGAGGATAATTCTAACAGACTTGATACTTGCTATTGTAGTGGAGAACTGGGATGTAGACTACTTTCAAGCTAATCTCAACAATTCATGCTACTACTAGAAATCCACTTTAAAAACAAAAATATTCTATGGGAATTTATTGCTCACTACCTGAATGTATTGAAAACTACTCAAGATAGTTAAAAAAGGTTTTAAAAAAATGGATTATGGCAAAGTGTGTTATTTCCACAAATGATGATAAATATTTTGTAGATACCCTTTTCAATTTATCTACGTTGATTAAAACTTTGTGTACCAAAATAAATTTAATAACCTTTTATTAATAACCCTTTTGTTTCAGTTTACTATTTAAAACAGCAAGAAGTTTTGTTTCTACAGTTCCGTTCACCAGTTTGGGAGGTACTGTAAGTTATTTTCTTCTATAAAAATGCTTATGAGGAATAAAACTCGGAATTGGGTTTTTAAACTTGATGTTAATTACTTATGATAGAAAAAAATTTAATTAGTCATATTGATTATTGCCCCTGAGATGATATAACTAATTGTTGTCTACACCTTGTTTCAGTTTTTGGTCCCAAACCCAAAGTTTCAACACATGGAGTAGTAGACACGTCTAGTTGTCAATTAGTTAAAATAAAAATATTACTGTGTACTTTGGGTGTTGCTAAAAATGTTGTCTAAGTTTCAAAAATAAAAATAAATTTGTGTGGATGCAAAGTATTAATTTTTTTAACACTTTGAGCGTGAAGGACGTCTTTAGACATCTCTGGCCCATTGTCAAATAACTGAAGATGTCCTCGTGTAAGGTTTAGCAAATGGCGTTACTGTCATCTCCATTTTGATAGTAGCGATTTAAAACCCAGCCAGCTCCTTGGGAAGGTACTGTAGTATTACGCCATTACCATAGCTTTCTGTTCCGACACTCCAGTTGGTGGCGCATGTGGCGGAAAGTTCACAAACCTGTAAAAACACGTGTCTTACACTATAGTTCGGCACATGCTTCAATCGGATTAAAACCTATTTTATTGTGTTTATTTATTTTTTTTATTTGTTTGCATATTGTGGTTTTTCATATCATATTTTGGGGTTTTGTATAAAGTAAAACCTTTTTTTACATGTTCGTTGAATCCACCAGTGAGGCTGAAGACGTCTTTCGACGTCCTATTCTATGACGTCACAATACGAATTAAAGTGTCAATTAAATTTTTTCACTGCACATGTAAATAAAAGGAGTGAATTGTTGACTTTCATGTTTTGTGTAAACAAAAATCATTTTTTATATGTTGAATATATCAGTGAGGCTTAAGATGTCTTTAGATGGCCTAATCTATAACGTCACGCCACGAACCGGAAGTTGTCCAAATTTATTTTTTCACTGCATATCAGGCCTTCCATGACCAAAAGGTATGTGAATCAGCAATAAACAGTTTTAGCGATCTAGAAAAGTATTTTTAGAAGTCAATGTGTTAAAATGTAACAACTGTCTTCATGGCAGCAAATGCATCCCACATTAAAAAATTGATAACTATGTGTTCAAGACAAAATATAAATATTCAATTATATCCATCTTCCAGCTTGTGCTAATTACTATTGCTACTATGATTAATTACTCTAACTGGCTGGGTAGCTGAGTGGTTATAGTGCTCGCCTTTGAATCCAATGGTTGCCAGTTCAATCCTGCGGAAATCTAGTAGCTTTTTAAAGGATCGATCCCGGACCCAGTTTCCATTTGTCATTGGGCTATTAATTAATGATGCTTTCTAACAACTGTTCGATGTTAGATAAACTGGAGTTTGGACCGTTCCCCATCAAAACTTAAATACCCCCGTCGCAGCAGACCTGCGTACTCAGAGAATTTCCAAACGATCTTGAGATATTGTATTTTCCCCATAAACACCATAGGAATGGGAATGTAGGTTTGCTGCCTTGGGATGTTGTTAGAAAATGTTAGTTTTGTTAGGAAATGTAATAGTTACGTTAGGTAAATGTCAAACTGTATCAATATTCGGCGGCACCTTTTAATGTTCCCCATAAACCCCATGGGGGTGAGTATGTAGGTTTGCCGCCATATGGGTGTTGTAAGCAAATATCAGTTGAGCCCTACCAAGTGAATGTATATACCAAATTTTGTCAAGTTATTCCAATAAATAAGCGAGATACAGGGTTTTGTTGATTTCCCATAAGATTAACATGGAAAACCTATTTTTGGCTTTTCTCTGTAATATATTAAGCTAAGTTAAAAATTCAAAATACTACATTGTTTGTTTTTTTAAGCTCTTTTAAATGGTTTCAGTTAAAATTGTTGAATTTTGAAAATTATGCTCCAAAAATGCAAAAAACCCATTTTTGACCCCTTTGAAACCCCATAAAACCCTGTTCCCATAGCCCGATCATGCTGGTTCGCGAACTCATGAAAATAGATCTAGTCTTTTTTTTTATTCATTTTATTTATTTATTTATACACGGAATTTTCCATTTTCAATTTCATACAAAACAATTAATATTACAAGAAATGTAAGATTCTTACACCTTCATACCAAATTTCATCAAAATCGGAGGTCCCCTTCAAAAGTTATCAGTACCACGGACACATAGATATATAGATATATATATATATATATATATATATATATATATATATATATATAGACGAGGTGGTCCGTGCGCAAATTGCGCATTTTATATGATTCTGTATGAGTGAAACTCACCTACAGTATGTGAAGGTTGATTATGAAGTGACAGAGATCTATCTTTGTTTACAATCTGGCTTTTAAAATTCATCTGAAGGTAATCAGCTGTTAAATTACAATTCACATTAAAGAACTTGCAATAAAAGTTGGTCAACATTTTAAAGCGCCCTCTAGAAATAAATCAAAGGCAAGGGATATATATATATATATATATATCTTCTTATTTCTATAAGGGTTTCGTCTATTACGTCCCTTTTTCTCTCGACCTACTGAACCGATTTTTAAGATTGAGGTGTCATTTTAAAGCTTAGGATATAGCACAGTAACGAATCGTAATTAAAAAGGTCATATCGTTTCGGTCTTCGCACGATATAAAGCCAAAAACACCGTTCGTTCATTTTCATATATATGTGTATTTATATATATATATTTTTTTTTTCGGTTTCATTTACTTTCTTATTCTTCTTCTTTAAATAAAGAAAATGAAGATTACCTATGTGTTCCATACAGTTCTGTACTTAACAAACCAATAAGAAAAACTTTCAAGAATACGAACTTTAAATTAAGCTACAGAACCAGAAATAACTGCTTTGCATTGATCCAAAAAATGACGAACAATGACCAAAACAAAAAAACTGATAAATACAATAAATCAGGAATTTACAAAATGAAATGTCAAGAATGCCCCAGATATTACATTGGTCAAACGGGAAGGAACTTCTCATGTCGGTACAAAGAGCACATCCAGGCAATAAGATCGAACAACACAACAACTCAACGTTCAATGTTTGCAGAGCATATCCTGGAGTCTGATCACACATACGGGAAAATTGAAGAAATGATGGATATATTAGATATTGAAAGAAAAGGAGACAAAATGAACGTCAAAGAAGAAATGCATATATATTTGAATTCCCAGAACAAAAATTCACAAATCCTGAATATTAAGCAAATACAAAAGGCTAATCCAATATATGAAAAAATCAAATATATAAGGAATAAAGATTCAAGAAAGAAAACCAACTCGACCCAATAAGCAAAAATAATTTTACATAAGTAAATTAACATATGATGTAATCAGCTAGTTAAGTTTTATTTGTTTACATATTTTATCTGGTACTGTGACCATGGCCTAAGAGCCGAAATACGTATCAGTAGATAATTATGAATAAAAAATGAAAAATAGGGTACTCTGGTTTTATTCTATATTACTTATTATAATAGTAGCCCTGATAAGTGAACTGAATTTTACAAAATATATATACATATATATGAAAATGAACGAACGGTGTTTTTGGCTTCTGGGGACCTCAAAATGAAAAAGTAACATGGTCCTGGGCTTAGGTCTTACCATGGCTACTACCGTAATAGCGTATTCCCTATAGGGAAATTCGCTAAAAATGCCACTGGTGTAGATAGACACAAGATAAAAATAAAATTAAATGAAATTACTGTTGTTTAAGTTTTGATGCAATAGGTTGTTTACAGTTACCAATGTTTTCAGAACAAGGAAGAAATGTTTTTAAATGACTTAGTGAAATGGTTTGGAAACATCAAAGCCAGCAAGATAATAATAATATCCAGTTTGTATGACTACGAACGGACAGACAGCCAGATCAGATCCCCTCATGTCCGATGCTGCGTGTGTCCGCACACAACGCATCTGCTGGAATCTGTCTTTAGGTAAGTAGGCTACTATTGCAAATACCATTTACCATTATAAAAGCTTAATTACTGCTGTCTGTCACGTTATTATCCCTTAGTAAACCCATGTATCCACAAACAACTTATTCTTGAAACATCATTTAACCGTCATGTCTCAAAACACGTTCACAAACCATGAAAAAAAAACATATATTAACATTTAGGTCTACTTTGTGTAGGTAAAACATCCTGTAAAAATTATTGACTATTTGCGGAAATAAATTTTTTCTTACAATCGACAAAAGATTTTCTTTTGAGTTAATTTATGGCCCGCTAAAAACTTGTATTACTCAATTGATTCTAATAAAATTCTCAGATTGGCTGTCTAGTAATTTTTACTAGGTGGGCTAATAAAGTATAACTGAGCAATTAGCTTTTTTTCAATTATTAAAAAGTTTATTTTCCGGAAGTTTTGATTGCATTTTAGTTGTTGACACGGTTTTTGTTGTACAATTAAAGTTTGTTTGACTAGCTTAGTTTCAATAATCACTCCACCTTAGCTGAACTGTCATAGAATAGAATAGAAAAGTGTTTTATTTACTAAATATTTACATAGGCTACATTAACGACAAGTGGTGCACAGTAACAAAACCATTTTGACGGGCTGTCCAGTTGGTCCACTTACAAAATAAAATAAATTCGTATTCTTACATTAAAAATCAAAATAAATAATAAATAATTTTAAAACCAAAGAACTGTTAGATGAATTCTAAACTGTATGTTCATGTTAATTTTGAAAATTCTAAAATAGATGAACTGTCATTATTGTCATTGCAGAAGACAATTAACATAATTTTTTTTAGATTTGTTGACATTCTTTGTAATTTAGTTACAAATAAATAAATATTTAGACAAACTTCTTTGTTACATTTAGAAATACAGTAGAACCTTGATAATTCAACACCTTGTGGGCCTAGAGAGTGTTGAACTATCGAAATGTTGAACTAACGAAATAGGGAATATATGAGAAATTTTAATATAGGTAGTATGAAATCACAAGTTTAATTTAGGTAATACTAAATTGCAATGAAGCAATAAATTTATTTAACTTTAACATAACTGATATACAAATCGTTTGGACGGGTACTCTGTTAATATTTTCACCTTTATCAGTCTCCAATCCAATATGGACACTATTGGTCGTACCTGGCATGTTAAGTTGTCACAGATCGTATCGAACAATCGAGAGTCGAACTGTCGAGGTTCTTCTGTAGAACCTTTGAATACTTGTCCAAGTTTTAAATTATGTCAGTAGGCCTGTTGCCTGATGGACTATTTGAAACCAAGCAAATGAAACTAATCCATGGGCTACAACTTAGTTTGGTAAAATACTTGAACAACTAATTAGAATATGCTGTGCCTTTTTATGTCAGGAAACTAAATTTATACAATTTGTAGTTCCGTTTTAAACAAAAGTTAAAATGTCTCTTGTCTGCCAAGAATTTAAATTAATGAAGCATGAGTGAAAATTGTATCTACCGTACAGTAAAATCCCATAAACTACTCAATATTTACTTTTATAGTCGGCATTGGACTTTACAAAAAAAGATGATAATAAAAGCTGTTTACCCTGTTTATATTTTTCCATTCCAGTTTTTTCTTTCATTGGTATAATTTCGCTGACTCAGGATCCAACTTAATTTGCCAGATTCTGGGGTTTGTATCTAATTTGCTAACCACGCAAGGTTTACCAATCTGACCAAATGTTTCTTCAACCTCTAGCAAAAAAAATTTTTGCCTCCCTACGTTTGTTACATCCATGCGTCCCCATTTTGGATCATCACCATCACTGATCACCAATCAAAGGGTCTTTCACAGTATTTATGTTTATGGCATCTAATTGAACCTTGCTTTCCAGTTCTGACTTGACTTTATAACGTAATGTTAGAAGTACATCCCTGGGTGTACCAAGCGCATTGTCCTCTAAGTCAAATCATACCGGTAGGTTTTTCACCGTTACTATAAAATACTATTTAAAATGTTTTTTCTTTATCTATTGTTTGCACTTGATTTCCATCTCCTATTTTAGCAAATTTCCCTATAGGGAATACACTATTATGGGAGTAGGCACAGTAAGACCTAACGATTTTGATGAAATTTGATATAGAGATGTAGGGCAGTGTTCTTTAGGTTAATTTAACAAACCAGGATGATCGAACCATGAGAACAGGGTCGAGAAATACTTTATATATATATATATATATATATATATATATATATATATATATATATATAAAGTTTCCATTCTGAAACTTTTAACTAACCATTCGTAATGATTTGATGTATGTAAACAAGTAATAAAACGTAAAAGGTTAAAAAATTAACACAACGTGAACTGAGCTTTATGTTTTCTTGCTTTATTGTGGCAAGGGGAAAGGAAATGATAAGGGATGGCGGGAGCTGTGAATGACCTTGGCACCTGCAAGGGAAGGAGAGGGAGAGAGCAGTGATGATGAATACCCGACAAGGGTGGTATTGAAATACGTCGTATTTTTCAACAAATGCCGATCCTATAAATATTGAGGTACTACAGTGGTTTGTAAATTAAAATATCCGATTTGAATATCTTTAAACAAACTACCACCAAAATGGAGTTCAAAAATTAATTGATAGTCTTAATAAATCAATAAAAAACGGAACTTAGTAGCATTGACCAAAAAAAATTATCATTTTTAATTAAAACGGAGGTTTGTTAAAAATTACGAGATTTTTCCGTAAGGGGGGGCCAGACAAATTATGATGGTAGGATGATTTGGGGGGGGGGGGGGGCTGGAGGGTCCATAAATGGCCAAAATGCGATGACGTAATTTATTGACGTCTCCTTGGGTCTATTGGGAAAAACGCTCCTGAAGGTTATAAATGATTAACAGATCTTCTGTGCTTAAGGAAGGTTTTAATATGAATAAATAATCTCATGGAAAGAGTTATGAGCTTTTCCTATCATCATCATGCATATTTTGTCACGTTACATGTTATTCTTTAAGACACAAATCCAATTTTGACTTTCTTTTTCTTTGATTTTTTTAAGACTAGGAGGACTTTTTAATCCGTTGCCTCAGGAAAAAATGGAATCACCAATTTTAAAGGTTCGTCCCCACAGCTCAAGATTAAAATCTCCGGTTTTGTGTTACAATTCCTGAAATGTAAAAGCTCAGTAAAACTAAATACCCAAAAACATGGCATATTGTGCACTTTCTGGCGTCAGCAGCACTGAATGCAGAATGTGACTTTTAAATAGACACCTGTGTGTCCAATGACATGATAAGGTTGTCCAGTTCAGTATGAAACCTTGATGTTAGATTATAATTGGATGACATAAAAGTTATTCCAATATAACTTGTTATATTGTCTTGTTAATAAACTTCGTTACATCAAGGAGTTTTATATATTGACATTCAATATACCAAAGTTCCACTGTATTTAAAAACTAGTTGACTTAAAGGGGTTGAAATATTTATAGTTTGGAAATTAGAACAATTTTCCATGATTTTAGGCCACTAGGTGTGAAGCCCCTGGAGTTGAAAGCATCATCTGATCAAACTACATCCGGTGTAATGACAGAAAAGGTGTATCTTCCTGGAGCTGGCTTTACACAGAGTCTTCATCTCAAATGGTAGGTCTTCTAGTCTTCACTGATTCAGCATATTTTTAGTGATCTCCCTTTTAATTCAAATTAACTATTAAAAGTTGTGAAAGACAGAGGATGTTTAAAATGACAAAAACACTACATATGAAATTTACTGAGGTCCCAAATGCACTTAAAATTGATACTTAGTTTAATTCAATATTAAACATGTGGTCAACTTTAAGTCTGCACTGGCCGAACATTCGCGGCGAACTTGTTAAGTGAACAAAAAGACTCAACAAACATTTCTAACAAACAATTACTGACCATATGATTTATAATGAAAAAAAATATCATCAAACCAACTAATGTTCGGCGAACATGTTCACCCAGTGCAGACGCGGCTTTAGTTTAAACTTATTTAAACCTTTCATTGAAAGCAAATATTTATATTGGTTTTGAAAAATACCTGTTGTTACTTGAATATCACCTTAAAAGTTCAAGGGTCTTCAAGTATAGTAGAGGTTCGAGTGTATAAAAACAAAAATCATTGAAAAATAAATTTTAAACCCACACATTTTTAAGGTTTCAAATTCTTACTCAAGTCCAGAGTAATGACAGTGGCGAGCCAATATATTGTTCCTTTGTACTGTAGATTGAGAGGCCAGTCAATATATTTCAATTCCTTAGCACTTTTCAGAAATAAAACGAGGAATGGTATATCATTCACAGCGGAAGGTTAAAGAAGTCATATTTAATTGGTGTTGCCACTGAGCAACTTTTCCATAGAAATAAACCAACTTTTATTATGTTCCAGTTTTCATTAGATAGTTCAACAGTTGTGATAGTGACAAATTACAATTGGAATGTATAGCTAACTGATGTTTACAGATTTGTGTTTTGATCATTTTTATTTCAGTATTGAGAAAGGGCTGTCTGTGGTATCATTTTTCAAATTTTGCTACGATGGAGACAACTCTCCTGAGGCCCTAGAACTATCAAGGACAATTGATGGCTGGTTGAATCTGGTAAGTGTAACTTTTTTACTTCTTTATATTATGATCTTTATTTTTAAACAAAAAGAGGTTGGCAGACCTCTTTTTGCCTTACTATGTCCCGTCCACATGGATTATCATGATTATTATGACTATGATGTTAGTATGACATATGTTTGGCGTTTTAAATTGTTTTACAGAGTCAAATTCAAATAAACTTTATTCCTTAAAAAAATTAACAATTATAGTGTGCATATATACATAGGAAATAAATAATTCCCAAGTAGACTCCAGATCTGTGGCTGGGAATGAGTCCGTTACCGGTCACACTTTTCACATTGTTTTTGTAATGTACACAGGAACATAAAATACATAATTAATAACATTATTAAAGCCTTAACAAAATTAAATAAAATACAAATATTAATAACAACTAAAGTGGATGATAGTGACACTAATAAATACATAAATTACTGCATGGTATAATAAATAATGCATGGTATAATGGTTTTGTGTAGAGAACTCCTCCTACAATTTTCAACTGATTTTCAAGTTTTTGATGTCGTTGGATAGGCGTTGATTTAGAACTAAATGTAACTTTTGCTATACACAAATTAAATCTGAATTTTTTTTCCATTAGAATAGCATTGGGATTGGGTTTAGCATGTTAAATATCTGTTAATGTACAGCTGTAAATACATGTAGTTTTTGGTGATTACTGATATTCACAATATTGGGTTTGTTGGATGTCGTTCATTTAGAGCTAAATGTAACTTTTGCTCTGCATCAATATTGTTCTACTTCGAGCAACAAGTAGACTAGTGCCTCATAAAAAAAATATTAGCAGTACATTATTTTTTTATCTTGTCAGTTGGTATGTTATTTTCAGGTTCCGGGAGATAAGGAAAAGCCTAAGAATTTCATCCAACCTCCTTCTTGGAAATACATTTTTGGAGGACCTACACCACCAGAACTTTTTCCTTGAGTAAATGGTTTCCAAGAATATATATATATTTTTGAGTTTAGAGTCGTTGGTATTTTTATCGCCCTCTTTTCACCAAACTAAATTTAGAAACCAACCCAGGTTGAAATACAGTAGAACCTCGATAGTTCGACACTACCTGTGACAACTTAACATGTCAGTAACGACCGATAGTGTTCATGTTGGAGACTGACAAAGGTGAAAATGTGAACCAAGTGGCGAATGATTTGAATGTTGATTACTATGTTGAAGTCCAATTAAGTTATTGTTTCATTAAAGTTTAGTGTTTCGAAAATAAACTCATGATTTTTATACTTTCTAAAATTTCCCGTATACTCCCTTTAGTTTGACATTTTGATACTTAGACACTCTCTAAGCATCGAACAAAGTATTGAACTATCGAGGACCTATTGTACTTGTTTTGTATAATACAGTGTTTATCAACCGGTGAACGCGAGAGGATTTCAAGTGGTACCCGAGAGACAAAGAAAGAAATAAAGAATTAAATACATGAACAATTTTAAAAACTTCTGTATGAAATGACATCAACTGCTATTTTTATCAGCTCAGTTCTGCGTTAAAACCCATTTCCTCTTAGTTTGAGAGACTCCAATTGGTATAAGCGCGTTTTCCTAGCTATAGCAATTTTTTACCAACATAGCTAAGTAAATTATTTTTAAGTCTACCATTTTCCAAGCTTATTTATATTGACGAATAATTCTTTTATCCAGTAGTTGTTTAAACATGAATTATTCTGAGTTAAAGATTTACCATGAACTATTTCAAGTTACGAGACACGTTCTGAAGCTATGCAGAAACAATGAATTGTGAGGGAAAATTTATTTGATCCATAGAGAATTTTAAGTTTATCACTTATTAACAACACTGGAACACATGCTGTGTATATTCGCTCAGTAAAGCCCATCGAGTGATCTATCAAAATAGTATGTGTCTTGACATTTATTTGGTTCATGAGTCTTGATTGTTAATTAGTTCTGATATTGAGTAAGAAACAGCAAGTTTCCCAATAACAACCTCCCTTATTGCGATAAATATTTATTATTTGGGTACTTTATCTTTTTATTGTTTTAGCTACTTCTGTACGAATGCATAATAAATTATTTTTGCGTTTTAAAAGTGTAGGTGGAACAATTTGTATAAATTTTATCCTATTCAACTTTGTTGATAAAACCAGTAGCTAGCAGATTTGTTTAAAACAGGAAAATTTAGTTTACTTATTATGTTGATTTATAATCACATTAATATTAAGTACCGGGGAGCCGAGCTTCGCTCTATAGAATATAGATATGTTGTAAAATGTTACAAAATGTTTACAGTGGCATTGAGGTTAATAATGTGAGGGTGAGACGTCACAGCACGCCAGTCGTCCCTTTTCTGTATTTTTTTTTTTTTTTTTTTTTTCTTAACTTGACCCTGCTCAAGAATATTGGGGTGGGAGACTATAAACTGTAAAACAAAGAATTTAAACTTGCGACAGACGTTTTTGAGTAGCAGTTTTCCTTAAATAATAGTTTTAACCTCTTAATTTAAAAATGAAAGATTTGTGTGTCTTGAATATGCACAAAGACTACTGGACCGATTGACCTGAAATTTTGTAAAACTAACTTATTTGTCTAGAAGAAATATTACTGTTATTCGTAAGCTTCTGGACTTTGCTCTAGTGGCCTTGAAGATGTATTGTATGTTGAAATTTAAACGTGTATACAACAGAATTATCAAACGTGTAACTGGCAACTTTTTAGTACGTTGTATCATAGAATAACTAACCTTTATTGTATCTTTGACTATACACACTAATGTGAGTAGACTTCTCATAGAGGAGTGTTTGTAAAATATTGACGGTAGTGCGATCTTCTGCTGCGTATATGAAGTACAATTGACTTATGATGGATAAATCAGTATTACACGCCTCTCAACCAAAGATAAAACATTTTATAAGTGAAGGTTATGTTTATGTTGTGGTAAAGTGTTTTTGCAGCACTGAAAAATCCAGCTGGATAATAACAACATCGATTGCAGCGAATATGGAGCTGCGTAGGCCTATAACAACTTTTTAAATTTTGGTATCAAACAAAAAGCATAGGATGAGAAGTCTATCCAAGTTAGTGTACGTGTACATAGTCAATGGTTGTATTTAAATTTCTCTAATCTTTAATTAAATTCAATAATTTAAATAAACAGCTGTTAAAGATTTATTCTTCGCGGCATTGGATTATTTTGGTAAATATTCATATCCAGTTATAAGGGTAAACACTATACAAAACTTAATATATTTAAATTGTAACACAAGGTTGTTAAAGCATTCCCAGAAGTCAAAACCCCTACAACCTTATATTTGATTAAAATATCTTGACGATGTCCTCCCAACCTTCATAGGCCTCCGCCCCCCGCAGACATCTTCAATATTACCATGTTATTCTTACGGAAGCAACATTTTAGTAATGAACACATGAAAACATTTAGGAAAATGAATTAATAAACAGTTTTTCTCATTTAAAGCATTGAGGGAAGATTGGTAATAAAAAAACTTAAGCATATTAATTATAGACTTGAAGCGAGTGAGAGAAGCAAACGAGCTCAGCTGAAGGACATACAATTTCTCGGGTTGGCATTGCAATTTGAGTACCGTTGCAAAGCAAAGTATAAATTTAAAGCATAAACTGCCTTCATTGTGCCTGCCATTTTACCAACGATTCCCAACATTTCTTTTTAACCAGGCTTTGGTTTACACTTGTCCATGCTATTAGACATTTTACCCACAGTACAAAGATTCTGTGGAAGCTAATCTCAAAAGCCTGATCACAGACCATCATTTTGAAGGCAACAATTAATCCCACATTTTTAAAGTATAATGTGTGATTTTTGATTCATGTTGCAGGCAATCAGAATATCTAAAATGGGTAACCGAGGAAATGAGGGTGAAGTGTGGGTGGTTACCAAGGAAACGGCGGAAAACATGGGTAAAATGGCGCGAATGATCAGAGGACAACAAATTAACATGTATCTATCACTATATTTCTATTTTAAACTCATTAGGACATACCATTAAAAAAAATTCGTTTGGCAATCGAACACCAGAGGCAAATAAAGCTCTAACTTTAGGCATATATAGGATTACTACTCCCTATTGTAACGGAAGCGCTCGTTCTACCTATTAAATGTCAAAATGAACTTATTTGTTTCCAAAAAATCAATACAACAACAAACTATGCTGCCAAATAATTTTGGCCATCTTTTTTTTCAATTCAACAAATCACCATAATTCGTAAGTAAAAAGTGCATCTGATGGTGCTATCTGTGGCATTCTTGGTTTATTCCTCATAAGTATGTCAATACTTATTCGGTTCTGTATACATTGACAATTACATTTTTTAAACCTCTTATAATCATATGATTTGCAACTATGCTTTTCTTAACGTTATAAGTCACGCCACATAAGTTGACGAATGGCCAAAAACAGCTGGGTAGGGCGAGGGGAGGAGAGGGGGTACTTTTCCAAAAACATCGAGCTTACGTTACATGCAATTTTTTATAGAACAGCTGATTATCCAATCATTTTAACTGAATAGTAGTGAAAATTCATTCGTCAAGTTACGTGGCGAGGGTTATACCAAGAATGTATCGCTCAATACCGGGTTTCCAATCGTGATTTTGGAGATTATGCCCAACCACCAACAAAACTAATAACTTTTCTTGTTTTCAATACACCAACTGGCTACATGGTTAAAACACGGGACTTACATTTCAGAGAAAGTTTTATAATCATGTGATCGCTCCAATGCTTTTCTTATGGAGAAAAATGATTTTTATTAACGATTTTATTTAATATTCCGAGCGTTTTGATGAATTAAACTACCATTATTTTGTACCCAAGAATAGTTATTTTCCATCCGGAACGGTCTCCCGCTTGTACTTCGCGAAATAATTTCCAACCACATACCCCACTACAAAACTTTCTCGTTTAATATAATAGGATACTTGTAAAGCTTCAAATATCAATTTTCAAATATTAATACTCAAACGCTTCAAATTATAATTTTAATTCCAATTTATATTTATTGAATTAAAAAGGAGTTTTTGTGATTATTGTACATTTGTGTTTAATTTTTGCGCACACTGCTAATTATAGTAAAACATATTCCTAGGCACTCTCCGCCTCTATCTCTAATATTGAGGGGTGAGGGGAGGGGGGAGGAGGTGTAAGAGTTTTAGTGGTACACAAAAAAAATAAATAAAAAAACATCAGGTGGTAAAAAGTTGAGAAACACTGGTCCGACATAATTGTTCTTAATAGCAAAACAAAAGAAAAGGTTTCAATATTCTTAATGGCAAAGCAAAAAACAGGTTTCAAATTTTTAAATGTCAAAAAGAAAAATACCCCCGTCGCAGCAGACATGCGTACTCAGCGAATTTCCAAAGAATCTTGAGATTTTGTATTTTCCCCATAAATGCCAAAGGAATGAGTATGTAGGTTTGCTGCCATGGGATGTTGTTAAGGAAATGTAATAGTTAGGTAAATATCAAATTGTATCAATATTCAGAGCTTTTTAATTTTCCCCATACACCCCATGGGGGTGAGCATGTAGGTTTGCCGCCATATGGGTGTTGTAAGCAAATATCAGTTAAACCCTACCTAGTGAACGTACATACCACATTTTATCAAGTTATTCCAATAAAGAAGCGTGATACAGGGTTTTGTTGATTTCCCATAAGATTAACATAGGGAACCTATTTTTGACTTTTCTCCATAACCTGTTAAGCGAAGTTAAAAATTCAAAATACTAAATTGTTTGTTTTTTAAGCTCTTTTAAATAGTTTTAGTTAAAATTGTTGAATTTTGGAAATTAAGGACCAAAAACCCATTTTTTACCCCTTTGAAACCCCATAAAACCCCGTTCCCATGACCCGAACATGCTGGTTTGCGAACTCATGAAAATAGACCTGATCTTACACCTTCATACCAAATTTCATCAAAATCGGAGGTTCCTGTCAAAAGTTATCGGGACCACGGACACACACACACACACACACACATATACTGTATATGAAATTGAACGAATGATGTTTTTGGCTTCTGGAGACCTCAAAACGAAAAAGTATTATGGTCCCGGGCCCGGACCTAGGTTTCACCATGACTACTACCGTAATAGCGTATTCCCTATAGGGAAATTCGCTAAAACTAGTTCATTTAAAATGTATGAGATTTTTTTCTGAAAAAAGAATATGAGGACTTAAAAACAATAACTTAAATACTTTTTGAGAATCTACATTTTAATATCACACCAAATTTGCAATTTACAACTACTAATCAACAATATCACAATGTTAACACATGATATTAGTGGTAAGAAGGGAGTACAATGACAAAATAATAATAAATAATAATATTAATAATACTCGTCTTGAAACTGAACCAGGTCAAATTTCATTGTGAAAATGTTAATCAGCTATAAACAATAAGTACAATGGTATAATATCATCTAGATTATAAATCCCATCTTCCTCATGCATTCCTTGTGGGCTTCAATGTAACTCTGGCATGCTTCTTGCCCGTTTTTGAGAACACTGGAAAAAATATACAATGTTTTTAAGTTCATTCGTTTTATCAAAAAATCATTCATTGACTATAGCATATTAAAATTTAAAGTCTACTAAAATGTTTTAGCCTACTTGTGTTTTAATACTTTTTATATTAGATACTTAGATATACCCCGTTCAAAATAAATGTGCGGTCGAAACACAGATTTCATTTTTCGTGTTCCTCCCTTGGCCAAAAATCCAACCAATCACAATCACTAAGAATTAGCATACTACAGCTGGTTAATATCTCATGTCACTTTACGCCAATGTTATGATTTTTCTTAAACAAATATTCTAATTTTGACGTTTAAAACGTAACAAAAAGCGTTTCCAACACAACGTAGGGGAAGTAACACAATCATTACCACTATTTTCTACTCTAAATTTTAAGGGCGAAGTTAAAATAACATCTGATTGTGAAGAAAATCGGGGAAATCAAGAAGGTATTGAGGGAATTATTTTTTTGGTGGGAAATAAAATTCTGTATTTCGAACGCACATTTATTTTGAACAGGGTATAATAGGCTATAACGCTGTATTAAGATTATCCCAAAATGGCTTTATGAAACATCATTCAACCATCACAGATGTAAAATCTCTGATGCTCTTTCGAAAATGAAGTTAGTCCTCCTAACACTATTATATGACAAAATTGTTTGACTGTGTTTCCTATGAAGTACCGGGGTTCAAAAAGGACTTTACAACTTTAAAAATTTATATAAATTCACTGAGGGGACCTTTAGTAATAATTGTAGTGTCTATTTGTAAGGAAACACTCCCAAGTTTTTGTTCATATGGTTTGTTAGTTCCGAATCTTACCTATAAAAGCGCTAGTTGCTATTGCGTTAAAATGGCTTCCTTCATTTTGGCTAAGTGTATGTTATGATTTGAAGAGTCAAAGTTCTTCAAAATCTTTGTTCTAATCATAAAATTTGGCCCTCATAACCAAAATTTATGTGTATTTTTCAAGAGAAAAATGCTAAACAGTTGAAGAAGTTGTATCAGGTTTTTCTAACAAGCACATGGTTAATATGCTGAGTTCAATGAATTCAAATGTGTTCTCATTTTAACCCTCCTTGAGCGGTGGCCACTCGATATGAAAAAAATATATTTTGAAATGTTGATGTTTTTCCACTTTTATCTGATCGTTGACGTTGACTATACACACTTTTTTCATAAAAATAATTTTTTACAGGCTTTATGACCACATTTGTTTTGCCATTATCCATTATGTCTTCTTTAAAATTCGGATTACTCAACCTAAAAGTCATCTTCACTGAATCATCACAGTCTGATCCACAGCATATATTTCACTAACCTTTATCTCACTAGATGTAAACCCCAAAGGAGAATGTTTTTAAACTTTCTACAATGGACTTAAAAAATCCAAAAATTTTCTGCTGCCATACGCGGTCAAGTTGTGTGTAGTATGAACTGCGAGCATGATAAATTTAATGAATATTTGCAAATAAATCATAAGCACTTGTCGTATATTTTAGGTAAATTTAATGATACCTACACTAGTTACATCATGTTTCAGTAACAGGGTGTCCGGCGACCGGGAATATCGGGAAAACTGGGATTTATACGGGAATTTTATGCGACCGGGAATGATGCGGGATTTATGCGGGAAATTTCCAACTATGACACAAATATGCGGGATTTTGACAAGCGCGATTTTTTTCGACTTTTAATAATATCTAATACAAGTTAGATTGGTAAAACAGATTAAACAAATAAAATGAATAAGTTAAATATTTTTTTTATGTTTCGCGTGTTGACATTTTACACTACTGTACCAGAAACAGCAAAAACTCAGCCCCAACTCAGTCCGCAAGCCACGCCCCTCCGCTTTGCTATTGATCTGGCAACGTACAAAGCCCGTCAGCTGTGTGAGACAGCAGCCTCCCCTGCCTTCCCCAACTTGTGCGCGCGCATCCACTGTCCTCTGCTACTCTAAAATAACCTTATCGGTGTTTATTTCAAATGAGTGAAGACAGAACGAGTGTTGGTGTTTACTTCAAATGAGTAAAGACAGAATAAATGTTGTGTAGGTATATACATTATTTGCGAACAATGTTGTAACAATGTCTTGTTCAGAGCAGATTGTTTACAAAAATCTTAAAACACAACATCTTCTGAGGCATCATCCTGACGCCGAGCTGGCAATAAAATATCCGAGTTTCAAGCTAAGCCCAGGCAAAAAAAAAAAAAAAAAAAAAAACGTTAAAATACCAGGTTTAATCTGCCCAAAAGGCCATTTTTTGCCCATTAATAATGAAAAGTAAAACGTGAACCAAACAAGTTTTAATTAGAGATATGAGCATTTCTGGGTAAATTATAAATTCATTATTTTTTTGCCACCTAACTATAATGGAATGAGTAAACAGCTCTTCCAATTGACTGAACATTGAGGTGGACAAACAACTGAACTCTATTTTAAGGAATCCGGCAGGCCGGCACTGGGATGGGATCACAACAAACAAACAAAACCCCCACCTGTTTTGGTTTCTATTTTTAGAACATCCTTTCGAGGGTGCAGTGTGAGTGTGTGTGCGTGGGTGCGTGTAAGAGTGTGTGCGTGGGTGCGTGTGTTGTCTCCACCAGTCAAGGTCATTACTGCGGTCCTATTGCGTCGTAGGGATGGCAAAATGTAACCGCATCAGTTACTTTGCATTAGTTGCGGCGCCGCAACTGATGCGCAATGTAACTGATGCAGGAAAGTGGCTAATGCATTAGTTAAGCTCGGAACAGCCGATGCCGCTAAACACTGCGGGGAAGTGGCTGTTGAATTAGTAAAATCAGTTTGACTAAGCGACTAAGCTTTATGAATATCTTGTTTCTACCTGTTTAAGAAGTTAATCATGATGTCTAATATTCTACATATCTGATCCAGGCCGGTTTCGGACGTACATTTGAAGCGGTGATTTAATTTTACAAATCGAGTTTGTATATTATTTTTTTAGTTTTCTGTCAATAGAAATTATTTGACTTCATAATGTCATTCTTTCTTGATCCTTTTTCACATTGCACACCGTAACTTAGAGAGCATTTATACTAATAGTTGCACATTAGATTAAATTATTTCTACTGAGGATAATTGACAAATTTGGAAAATAAAAAATATGTATTTTAGAGTAGTATAATATTTAAATATTATTGAGCTTGGAAAAAATAAGGCTAAACTATTATAAGTTATAGGAAAAAAATAAAATTTACATTACAGTAATTTTAAAAATCAAGATAGTAAAAAATAAAACTTTGTACTAAATATCTGTGTAGCTGCAACAACGTAGCGCAAGCTAGTTAATTCTATCCGTACATGAAACAACTGTAGCGAGAAACAGGTAACGGATAAACGGTTGCCGACAGTTCTTAACTAATGCAACCGCATTCACTAAATTAAACTAATGCGCGGCCGCAACTAATGCAGTTGCAACTAATGCGGAGAAAACATTAGTTAAGCCCATCCCTATTGCATCGTAAAACAACCCCGCCCCGCCCCGCACTACCCTGCCATCTTACCTCCCTAACCCTGTTTACGATCACACAGCTCAATTATAAGCCGTGTGTCTCTGTTTTTTCCATTAATTAATAAATCAAATAATTGTTAGTACAGAGTTTTCTTTTTTAACTCCTTTTTTTGGGCGAATTGTTGCTTCTATAATCATTTTCAGTTCGACCACTCGAATAGTTTGGCATAACCTCGAGCCGAGCCGAATAGTGCTAGTGTGCTAGTATTCGACCACAACTATTCCACCACTCGAGTACTCGCACACCCCTTGTAAGAATATATCTAAATATTTCTCTGGCTCTTCTTTATTATTATTATTTAACTTTTAAATAAGTTTATGCGCTTGCGGACAGTTTTTGAGTTTTTCACACGCTGTTGCAGACAGATAAGAACGTTTCTGCTTTGGGGATACCGTGTGGTATGGCAATACAAGGGATCGGATCTGCCGTGCTTCTGAACAATAAGCCTACCCGGCCTACGATGCGACGGGGTCCTGCAGGTCCTACTACTGTAGCCACTCTCCATTATCATTGCACTTGGGACACCTAGCGTTCAAGACTAGAATCTGTATCGGTAACGTTGAAATGACAGGGCTGAGCGCACACCTGTCTGGCTCCTTATAGCAGGACGACTTCCTGGAGAAGTTATTTTATTATAACAAAGTAAAAATTTTTTCAATTGTTACAATTTTTCATCTTAATGATTATTACACGATTGGCTATGCTATGCTGACCACAAATGTGTAAAAATAATTCAACTCGAGCTATTTTAAGTAATGTTTTACCAATTAATAATTTATCTAAGAAAAATTACCGTATGTTTTTTCTAGACAATTTATTGTCTGATTAAAAATTTTTTTTGTATTAATGATCATGAGAAAATGCTTATTAACATGCATATTTTAAATTCAAATTTTATTTAGATTCGAAAAAAGTTACGGTTTGTATTTGAAGTCTAGTTGTGATTCATCCTCCAGCCGGACGTATTAGCATGAGCCAGTGGGGGAGAATATAAGCGAGCCTGTGGCACAGAGCTGCGTTGCCAATGTTTGTAAATACCAAGTGCAAAGAAATAGTGGTTGTGGAGATACTGTGTATGCGTGTTTCAGGGGTGAACCCAGGATTCAATTTCGGGGGGGGGGGGGGATATTTTTTGCGGAGTGGTAACACCGGGGGGTTTTTTTTTTTGGGGGGGGGGTATGGAATACCCCCCAAGAACACGGCGGGTCCGGGGGGCCTCCTCCGGAAAATTTTGGAATTTTTGAAGCTAAATGGTTAGTTTTAGTGAATTTCAGAAGCTAAAATTAATTTAATTTAATTTACTTTATGCAGACCTCTATACTCCACTAGAATTTGGAGCGAAACTAATGGGTTTTGAATTAAACGTGTTGACTTTATATTATGACTGGAAATAAATTACATTTGGAAATAAAGTACAAAAAACAGTTGTAGTCTAAAGTTTATTAAAAACACTAAAACACATTACTCATCAAGAGGTAAATACACGATTTATCTATAAGACACAGAATACAGAGTCAGAGTTAATTATAGTAATAACTAATAAAAGTAATACAATTAATTGTAACTTAAAAGTATTATAATATTTTAACAGTGCATATATCAAATCAAAAGATATCATGTCTTCTTAAAAAAGAATCAAGATGTCAAAATTCAAAATGAAGTACAGTAAATGATAGTCAACAGTCTCTAAGAAATTCTGAAACAAATACACTACTTAAAAATCGTAAAATATATGAATTATTGTTATCTCTAAGATACACACACATTAGACTAAGTCTACAGTCTCTAAGAAATTCTGAAACAAATACACTACTTAAAAATCGTAAAATATATGAATTATCGTTATCTCTAAGATACACACACATTAGACTAAATAAACGGCAAAACCACAAAATAACTAATAAATTAGAGGTGGCAGCACTGCAAGTGAATTAGAGCGCGCTTAGAACCAATTGCAAGAACTCGACAGTGACGCTTTGGAACTCGTCAGTAATGCCAACGCGTAGTAAATAACGTATTTAATTTCCAAAACTAAAATGACCTGTTTTGGATGTAATATTACAGTTTTATCTTTTTTGCATTGTGCAATTAAAACCTCTATTACCCTATTCTTTATATAAGTTGGCGTTTATATCTGTTTATAAAAGTCTGGTGCATGAAAATAATATTTTAACCATTTGTCATAGATTATTATTATTTTTTGAGGATATTTTTATTTTTTATCCTCCAACATTTCGGGGGGGGATATATCCCCTTTACCCCCCCCCCCCTGGGTTCGCCCCTGGCGTGTTTGGTAGGTGCACGTTTGGGTGTCTCGGTTTTTGTGCCCTCACATCGCTTCAAATTATGATTGTGCTGTTAATAATTTCAATACAGGTTTGCCGACGTCAATAAACAAAACAATGACCCCGGAAAAAAGCCTCGGGAAAAAATGACAAAACCTCGGGATATATGCGGGAATTTCCTCAAGCTCAATCGCCGGACACCCTGAGTAATAGTAATTAAATTAACATTAATAATATTCATTTTTACTTAGGCCTAGAGTGCAATACAGCCTACTGACATAAAACTCTAAGAACATTGTGTGAAAATAGTCAATTAGAAATGCAATTGTGACTTAGGTAATATTTCAAGCATATAAAAAAATATGTCGAGTACACATTCTGTCAATGATCGATTATGATCGTATATCGATTTGATTTTAAACGCTCGTATCGGTTTCGAATACGCCTACTTCTATACTATTGAATCGCTTTGGTAATTTAGTTATTCTATGCGTTGTTTCTCTTGATCGATGCACCGAATATTGAGGTGGCAGCTTTCATTAATGACGTTGTAGCGTTATACTGTTTGCAGAAATAAAGAATTTTTTCCACAGAAAGTAATTTTGTTTACTTCTTACAAGAAATATTTTCTGCAAAAATTATTTTACAAACTTATGCAGGATTTTCTGCTGCCAATATTTTTAAAACAACCTGTTGGGCACGCTGGGCTTTCAGCAAGCCTCGCCGTTTTTATGCGACAATGTCGCACAGTCACCTGTAGTTCTGCTTTGGGATGTGAACAAACACTGTATAAGCGCACGAAACAATAAGAGGAGAATGACTCAGGCGGCCGATATTAAAAAAATAACAGATATGAGATATAATAGATATGTTTTGAGATCAGTGATGCCAACCCGCCAAACAGAAATTTACCAAAGAAATAAAAAAGTTATTATACAGTAATAATAATACTGTATTTTATCCATAGCATAAGGTCACTGCAGATAGCCTAGACATTTAGGTATTTTAATACCTAACTGACGTTTTAATTTTTTTGAGTAGGCCTATATGTATGTTAAATGCTTGTGAACTTCAGATTGAGTGTCGTATATATACGGCAAACACTCGCAAGTGATAAGCGTCGTTGGTGTATATATACGTCAAACGCTCGGGAAGGTTTAACGTAACTGCCCCTAGTGCTCGTATTGATGTTATTCGGTAGCAAACTGTGGGGATCAAAGCTTGGAGTGTATCCTTACAAAATGACACTAAAATTATTACTAAAGGTCTCCTCAATGAATTTATATAAATTTTTAAAGTTGTGAGGTTCTTTTTGAAACAACTGGCTGAGAAAAACTCCTAAAAGTACGGTGCTGGGCGGTGCTGTTCACAATACCTATGGTCAATTTCCATTTTAAGGAGTTTAAAAATAATTCTACAATGTTTTAACAAATTATCTCGTGAGCTATTTTTAGGGAAGTGATTTTCAGGGGATTTATTTCAGGATTTCATTCAAGGGAAATAACTAGCGTAGTTTTTGTAGGCCCCGTTCCCACCCAGCCTTTCCATACATCAGATCAAGTTGCAACCTGAGCGTCAAACAACACCAACACAATACTAAGCGTATGTTTCTTTCAAGCTCGCATTTCGGTGCTATTGCTGTTTTTATATTCTCATGTGATTGGTTTTTTACAATTCTGTGTTGTTGTAAGAAGATTAATTTAATTCTAAATTTATAAAACTTACAAGTAAAGTGACCAAATTTTTTTTTTTCAGAAAATAGTTTTACAAAAAACATTTTCCTGTCGACTAGTAAGCCTAATTGTTTTTAGATTTTAACGGTCTGACTGACCACTACATTTTTATAATTGACAAACATTTTGACATAAAAAATTCTAAGTCCTCATTGGGCTTTTCAGTTGTGATTCTCGATTTCCAGATAATTTTAATTATGCTGGTGATATCCAAGTTCGGCATGAATCGATATATTAATAGGCAAGCATGTTTCTTTTCCTCTTTCTCAGCTTGTCGTATTAGAGAAAACCGGACATACCGCTAGAAAGATAGTGTCCTATAGATGAGCAGAACATTATAATTCAAATCCATCATCAGGGCTCCGCCGTACAGGCTTTCAAAGTTTAAATGTTAATCTAATGATAGAAGGATAATTGATTGAATCATTAGACAGCTGTTTAATAACAAATGCTAGCAAACCAGGAAGAACAGATGTTTCAGCTATGAAGCATTTAAAAAACACAGTATCTAGAAAACTAATTGGCTCAAGATCAACTAGATTTTAGGTTGAATTTTTACCAGTTACTGGCAAAATTAGTTATTACTGTAATTAGTTACCTACTATAATGGGTCCCTAGTTTTCATTAAAACAGTGTGTGAATTTAATTTTAATAATAACGTTTTCGTTTTATTTATAGAGGCAAAGTTAGGACTACAGTCGACTCCAGATTATCCAGGGGCGGGTAAACCGGGTTGCAGATTAACCGGGGTCACAAAAAGTCTATTTATTTTCTCAGCTTAGACAATAATACCATCATCTGTTGATCTTGTATTTTTAAATTAGAAGAAATCTCTTAACTAATTATTATTTTATTTATCAATGGAAAAAAGCAGAGAAACGGAGAATTTATCTGTAAATTGTTTGGTGGCGTGATCGTAGTCACGTCGTCAGGGAGGTTTGAGTCAGAGCGATGGCGTAACAAAGCGGGGTGGGAGGGGCGCAATCGAGGAGTAATGACCTTGACTGCTAGGAACACCTGTTTGCCCGCCGTAATGTGCTAAAAATATAAACCAAAAATGATGACATTGCAAGGAAGAAGGCTAGACCAAGACCTCACCACAGCTAGACGAGTTGCATTATAATGATGTGTGATGTTAGAATGAACATGAGCCTAATAATTCATTTCGCTAAACCTCCAATTTTTACTTTCTCCCCCTATACCATAATATTTGGGAAAGTATTGTTTTCGTCAAAATTTTCGAATTTGTGTTACGTTGTTAAAAGTCACAGACGCGCATAGGGTCAAACTCGTGATGCTCAGCTGTTAGCTATCCGACTGAGCCATCAAGACAGTAATGTTTGAAGCTTTTAACACCTTTTAGCGAATTTCCCATAGGGAATAAGCTATTACCGTAGGTCTCATGGTAAGACCTAAGCCCGGGACCATGTTACTTTTTTGTTTTTAGATGCCCAAAGACCAAAAATAATAGTCATTACATTTTTTATACATATATATATGTATATATTTATATATATGTATGTGTCCTTAGGCACGATAACTCTCGTAAAAATGGTCCGATTGACACCAAATTTGGTAGAGATGTGTAATCCTACGTTTATTCGGATGAGTTCGTAAACCAGACATATCGACCTATCGGAAGGGGTAGTTTTGGGGGGTTTTGTACCCCAAAAATGGGTTTTTTGCATTTTTCATATGTAATTAAAAAAAATTTCAAATCTTTATTTTGACCATTGGATTTAGCTCAAAAAACACACAATTTAGTATTTTGAAGCTTTGCTCTATCTCCATTGGTTACCGAGATATTACAAAGTCTAAGGACAGTACGTTGTATTTTGAGGCTCCAATGTTAATCTTATGGAGATTAAGGATGTGTTAATATTTCACTTACTAAGCAATGTTTTTGGATGAAACTTGGCATTCAGCTTTATTTGGTTGAGATTCATCCATTTATGGTAAACAATCTTGGTTTTTGTGCTTATCATGGCAGCAAACCTGCATACTCTTTTCCCATGTTAATCATATGGAGAATAGGCAAACTCCTTTAGCAATGGACAGATATTGATGAAATTTTGTGTATGGCTTCATATGGTTAAAATAATTTTTTTTTTAATGCTAAAAACCTACTTTCAGTGTTCCCCATGGCATCATACCTGCATACTCTTTCCCTACATTTATCATAAGGAGATAAACATTTATTTCCATATTTATGAGCTTGTGATGAATTTTGGTTTACAGCTTTATCTGGTCATAATTAATACTACTAATTTGGAAATTCACTGAGTACGCAGGTCTGCTGCGACGGGGGTATTTTATATTGTGGGGAGAAAGTACGTGTCAGTTATCTGATACCATTTATTTCCACTATTTACCAATATTTATTCACCTATCCATAAATAAATACAAAAAATTAAAGATCATGGCTTTGACATATTTATTTTAAAGGAAAAGTAAATAATTTAATAACAACTAAGTATGTTATGTAACAGATTAGTAAGATCGGGTTTAAAATATGCTTCTCATGTTAACATATATCCAATATGTGGTTTTGTTGTCTTGAAAGGAAATGAATTTTCAAGGTACGTTAAGTAGGTTGGTTCCCTGAATCTAGGGGCTGGACTTCATAATTGCACAGGGGCTCGAGAATTCTGTCGTCAGGCCTGCCTATGCATTTTAGTTATTGCCTTTGATCGATTAGCCTTTTTAACTCTGAAATAGGAATTTCTCAATTTATTCCATTAGGGGTCTTTCATTAGAAAAAAATTATTTAAAACTGTTAAATACCGTATACTTTTTTATAGTATACAAATAGATTTGTTATGTTATAGATAAATTATGATAGAAAGGGCAAAACCATACTCACAACCTACAAAATAATTTATTTTATTTTAAAATATTTATAATACATTAATTTTGGTCAAAACTTGAAAAATCTGTCATTTCTTGTAGCCTACGTACAATATTGGAGGTTGATCTCATCACTTTTCTTTTATAACTTGTCGGTTTAGTTAAAAAAAAAAAAAAAAAAAAAAGACATATGGGAAAAAATCATTTGATATTTATATACCCAAGAAGAAACTTAAAAACCTTAGAGTCAATTAGAGGTTCTATTATTAGAGGTACCTATAGTGCGTAGCCGCACTAATACGGTAAGTGGCGGTGCGGCGGAGGCCTCGTGGTAGCCAAAATAAACAATGAGAATATTTAAAACTTTGGACAACATTTAATAGGATCATACGCATTAGCTGAGAATGAATAATTCTTAATTTTAAGAACTTATTTAGTTGTAAAAACATCCCATATTGTGTATTGGTTTAATAGCATTTTTAGTCCTATGTTAAAAAGTGAAAAAAACTGTAAATGAGGTTATGTCAACAATGCCAGAAAGGGTGATCAGCTGCGTCAGCTGACTAGTAAATTTGATCATGTGACTTGTAAAAACCATTAGTATTTACAAGTATCTGAAAAATGTTTATGAAAAAGAAATTACTTGTACTGGTGAAATAAGGACTAGTAAATAATATAATAGTAACTTGTAAACTAGCAGTTTTATGAAACAGGCTCCAGGCCGGAATGCTCGCAAAGATGACGTCCTTGTAGTAATAGTGTTCCAGCTGATCGGTGTTGCCAAGAGCAAGTAATTTGCTTGACATTAGGAGATTTTGGAAGGGGATGGGTAAAAATTTGGATATTTTAGGGGTTATCTAAATACAGGGAATCACATTGAAATTGCGTCATTTCAGATTAGTTGAACACTACTGATATGACGTCATCTCTACGAGCATTCTGGCCTGGAGTGTAGTTGGCCTTCCCTCAACCCAAAAGTTTTAGAGAAATATTTAAGATCTTGATCATATAGATTCAAATTGAATCATTGGTTTCTCAGAGTAGGTAAAAATCAAGACAAGTGATACTCCCATTCAAGTCCAGAGTATTGGCAGTAGTGGCGAGACCATGTATCGGTTGTATCGGTTCCTTGTTCTTTTGACGAGAGTCAAAAATAAGTGTACAGGAATATAAATTATGTACCCTTTTAGAGTGGAAAGTGGCGGAAGGCTGTTTAAAGAGTTAAGGTTGAAAATAAAAATTGACCTGGGATCTGAGATAGGATTTTGGCAAAAGTATTAACATGTTAAGCACCGATCCGTCTCATGTTAAACGAGCTTACTACGGTTCAGACACAGAATCATCTCTACTGCTTGCATCCTTCAATTATGCTATAGGAAGCTGTCTTTGTATTGCTGCTACCTACTGATATAACTGGTGGCACCATGGTGCTAACCATGGATAATTACAAGAAAACTATGTGTATTTATCTTGGGTGTGATACTGCGCATTCAATGTTGAGCAGGGCGGGGTAATGCTACGTCACCTTGAGATGAGGCACTATATCCTGTTTGTGGAGGAACTGATGAGGCATCAATAGGCTACATTGATTTGAACTATTTAGGGCCAACCTAATTTTTTTTTTTAATTTTTCATGATTGCAGCCACTGAATGGAGATAACTATTGGTTAAAAATATAACCGTCGCAGCATACCTGTGTACTCAGCAAATTTCCAAAGGAATTTAAGATTTTATATTTTTCCATAAACATCAAAGGAATAAGTAAGTATGTTTGCTGCCATGGGATGTTGTTAGAAAATGTTAGTTGATAGGAAATGTAATGGGTAGGTAAGGTAAAAAAATCAAATTGTATCAATATTCGACACTCTTTCATGTTACCGATAAACCCCATGGGGGTGAGTATGTAGGTTTGCCGCCCCATATGGGTGTTGCAAGCAAATATCAGTTAAACCCTATCGAGTGAATGTCCATATAAAATTTTACCAAGTTATATGTCAATAAATAAGCGAGATAGATGGTCTTGTTATTTCCCCTAAGATTAACATGGAAAACCTCTTTTTGGTTTGGATTTTCTCCGTAATCTGTTAAGTCAAGTTAAAAATTCAAAATAATAATTAGTTGTTTTTTTTAAAGCAGCATCCGCACTGGCTGAACATGTTCGCCAAACAGTGCTCTGCCGAACTTTTGTTTGTTTTTTGGAATTTTTTTAGAATGCAAATCACATGGCCAGTAATTATTCGTGCGAAATGTTTGTTGATATTTCATGTTCGCCGAACAAATTCGTCACGAATGTTTGCCCAGTGCGCGCAGTGCGGATGGGCTTTAGCTTTTTTAAATTATTTAGTTATAGTTGTTGAATTTTTAAAATTGAAAAATTAAAAAAAATTTTTTAAATGCCAAAAACCCATTTTTTACCCCTTTTAAACAAAAAAAAAACCTGTTCCTATAACCCGATCATGCTGGTTCATGAACTCATGAAAATAAACCTGGTCTTACACTTTCATACAAAATTTCATCAAAATCGGTAGTCCCCTTCAAAAGTAATCAAGACGACTGACACATAGATAGATGGATAGATGCATAATATATATATATATATATATCATCTTATTTCTATAAGGGTTTCGTCTGTTACGTCCCTTTTTCTTTCAACCTACTGAACCAATTTTTAAGATTGGGGTGTCATTTTAAAGCTTAGGATATACCGCAGTGACGAATCGTAATTAAAAAGGTCATATTGTTTTGGGATTGGCCCCCTCGCCTTGATTTATTTCTAGAGGGCGCATTAAAACGTTGACTAACTTTTATTGCAAGATCTTTAATGTGAATTGTAATTTAACAGCTGATTACTTTCAGATGAATTTTAAAAGCCAGATAGTAAACAAAAATAGATCTCTGTCACTTCATAATCAACATTCACGTACTGTAGGTGAGTTTCACTCATACAGATTCATAAAATGCGCAATTTGCGCACGGGCCACCTCGTATATACAGGGTGTTTCAGAACTCCCTGACAATATTTTAGGGCATTGTTCCTGGGTTATAAACATAACCAAATATCATATTTAAATTGTCCGGAAATCTTTAGTTACTCACACAGCCGCCATTTTGTTTTTTTCACATAGGTAATAATTTTTATTTCCGTAACGAATGGTTGTATTAAATTCATATTTGGCATGGATCTTTATCATACCAAAGTACATTTCCAAGAAAAAAATAAATTTTTTCCGCTGTATTTTTTTCAAAATGGCGGCCATTTTAAATTTTTAAACGCACATATCTCAAAATCAGTAAATTTAAAAAAAATTTTACAAGACACAAAAAAGTTGACAAATTAAATTAGGCCTATCTAACCAATGGTACCAAGTTTGTCAGGATCTGCCAACAAATAAGTTAACAGAGTTATTGTGATTTTTTGCCATGAAAACATTGATTTTGCTGTTAAATGGCCTTAATTTGCATTGATTTTAATGCAAAATCTGTGTTTTCATGGTGAAAAATCACAATAACTCCGTTATTTGTTGTCAGATCCTTACAAACTTGGTACCATTGGTTAGATAATTTAATTTGTCAACTTTTATGTGTCTTGTAAAATTGTTATAAAATTTACCAATTTTGAGATATTTGCGTTTGAAATTTTAAAATGGCCGCCATTTTGAAAAAATATAGCGCAAAAAATTAATTTTTTTCCTGGAAATGTACTTTGGTATGATAAAGATTCATGCCAAATATGAATTTAATACAACCATTCTTTACGGAGATAAAAATTACTATGTGAAAAAAAAAATGGCGGCTGTGTGAGTAACTAAAGATTTCCGAACAATTTAATTATGATATTTAGATATGTTTCTAACCCAGAAACAATGCCCTAAAATATTGTCAGGGAGTTCTGAAACACCCTGTATATATATATATATATATATATATATATACACAGTGTGTTCATTTTTTTATGCTCACCATTGGGATCTCCCAAACTATAAAAGTTACAGCAAAGTTCAAATTAGCAAAGTAGTGCGGAATTATAAGCTAAACGAAATGATGTGTAAAAATCCCAGATATTACTACTGGTTCGTTCGCTGTGCTCGAAAAACTGTTTTTTGCTCAAAACTTCTTTTGCGTATAACTTTGTTATTTGTTGAAATACAAAAAAACTTTTTAGATAAAACTTTACTGAAATTTTACGTAGATTCTGAATATTAAAACTAAAATTTTTTACTTCAAACGGTTTTTGAGATATTTTAGACAAGTTGATTATTTTTAATACAAGTATGTATTTTTTTCATCATCATAAAAAAGAAATATTTTTTCTGATCACGAAAGTACCAAATATGGCATATTTATTTATCATAATAATTATTTAATTATAAAAAATGTGATTAATAAGCAACCCTGAAATGCTTATAATGAGGATGCTTCTAACATGCGGTGCAACAATGGTATAAATCAGCTGTTTTTCATTTTGTGTTTCATATTTTGTTGCTTACATTGTTGATCAGCTGTTTACCAGCATCCCATGTAACAGCTGATTTACACGTTCTATGGGAACCGCGGATGCCGGTAAACAGCTGATCAACAATGTAAGCAACAAAATATGAAACACAAAATGAAAAACAGCTGATTTACACCATTGTTGCACCGCATGTTAGAAGCATCCGCATTATTAGTATTTCAGGGTTGCTTATTAATCACATTTTTTATAATTAAATAATTATTATGATAAATAAATATGCCATATTTGGTATTTTCGTGACCAGAAAAATTATATCTTTAATGATGATGAAAAAATTACATACTTGTATTAAAAATAATCAACTTGGCTAAAATATCTCAAAAAAAGTTTGAAGTAAAAAAAAATTAGATTTAATATTCAGAATCTACGTAAAATTTCAGTAAAGTTTTATCTAAAAAGTTTTTTTGTATTTCAACAAATAACAAAGTTGTACGCAAAAAACAGTTTTTCGAGCACAGCGAACGAACCAGTAGAAATATCTGGGATTTTTACACATCATTTTGTTCAGCTTATAATTCCGCACTACTTTGCCAATTTGACCTTTGCTGTAAGTTTTATAGTTTGCGAGATCCCAATGGTGAGCATAAAAAAATGAACACACTGTATATGAGTCGTATAGTTCCAAAACATGTCTTATCCCAAAAAATTCAAAATTGAGATATTGGTACCACTGGATTTGTTATTTAAATCTGAATCTGATTCTGAATAGGTTTTATTCCAAAAAAATTCATAACCAATGTAAAATCAAGTTTGAAAATTTAATTTTATTCCATAAAAGGCCTTATCCAATTCAGTTTTATTCCAAAATGTTCCTAATCCATTTGTATTCCAAAGAGGTCCTACGTTCATTCAGTTGTAATGCCATTTCTAAGTGTTAGTTCCAAACAGATTCATATCCATTTTGGTTGACTTTGATATCGTATTAATTGTAATTTTATTAATAAAACAGGTAGGAATGGTTTTATTCCGCAACTTTCATTTTATGCTGAGATATTGCGATTAAATCCTAATGAGGGGGAGCATCTAAATGACGAGGAAGATGGGGAGTTGTGTTCTGGATGTCCAGTAAACCTATACAAGACGAAGTACTTCTGGAACTAAGAGTGTAGTTTTGCTGTGTTTTAGCGAATTTCCTTATAGGGAATACGCTACGGTAGTAGCCATGGTAAGACCTAAGCCCGGGACCACGTTATTTTTTCATTTCGAGGTCCCCAGAAGCCAAAAACACAATTTTTTAAGGGTACCTCCGATTTTGATGAAATTTGGAATGAAGGTGTTAGACTAGGTCTATTTTCATGAGTTCGTGAACCAGCATTGTCGGGTGATGGGAAAACGGGGTTTTATGGGGTTTCAAAGGTGTCAAAAATAAATTTTTGGCTTTTTTGGACCTAATTTTTTAAATTCATAAATTTAACTGAAACCATTTAAAAGAGGTTAAAAATCAATCAATTTGGTATTTTGAATACGTATCTTAGCATAACTGGTTACGGGGTAAATCAAAAAATGTATTTTCCATGTTATTCTTAAGGGAAATGAAGAAAATCGTATATCTTGCTTATTGACATAACTTAATCAAATTTGGTATTTGCATTATCTAGATAAGGTTTAACTTATACTTGCTTACAAAACCTATATAGTGGCAAACCTACATACTCACTCCCATGGGGTTTATGGGAGAAATAAAAATTGCTAGAGCTTGACACAATTTTTTGTTTACATTTACCAATTATTGATAAACTAAAACTAACAACACCCAATGGCAGCAAACCTACATATTCAATCTTATTGTGTTTTAATGGGGAAAGTAAATCATCTGAAATTCCATTGGAAATTCGCTAAGTACGCAGGTCTGCTGCGACGGGGGTATTTAGATTTACTGTTTTTTTTTCTTTTTTTTTAGATTTACTGACGGTTTGTTCTTATTAACAATACTATTAATCCTCTTAATCAGCTGATAATTTTTAGTATTAAACAATGCTTTTTCAAACAAAGTCTTATCCATTTTATTTATTTTGTTCCATAAAATGCCTTATCCAACCAATTATGTTCCAAAACAAGTCTAATCCAAAATTTATTCCAAAAGGTTCCTTATCCATATTAAAATATTAAATTAAAAATACATCTCTATCATGATATTAAAAATCTATATTGCTTTTTAATTAATAAGTCCTAGTCTCCTGAAGTATATTAATATTTATTATATATCTTCACAAAAACATTACTAAACAGTTTTTTCTCTCTCCTGTAAATTTTCAAAAAGTGGACAAGACACGTTTTGGAACTATACGACTCATATATGAAAATGAACTAATGGTGTTTTGGGCTTCTGGAAACCTCAAAATGAAAACGTAATGTGGTCCCGCGCTCAAGTCTTACCATGGCTACTACCGTAATAGCGTATTCCCTATGGGGAATTTCACTAAAAATATTATTACCATGAGCGATCTGGCAAAATAACTTTTAATTACTTATTGTAACCAAATATTAAATAGTCGGCTACCAAATTACGAATTATTTGGTCACGAATGTTCGACCAGCAGAAAAGTTTTAGATGAAGAGCCAAATTTAATATTATTAAAAGTTACAACTCGCTAAAAGCAATATTTCTGTTCCTAGTAGGAATTATATCAGGCGAAAAGGTGCGCGCAGAAAGCGGATACGGCCACGATGTACAATTACTCGGTTTCATGTTTGTTGTTAAGGCTCAAGGACCACTGAATTTCAGAAATAAATATAAGATTAAATTACCTCAATTCCGTCATGGGTCCAAATTGGTATCCTTTATGGCTACCACGTGGTTTCGGAACTTCAAAGTTCCATCAACGGGCCTACAAGAACGTTTTCTTCCATGTAGAAGTCGTCATAGTTTAAAATGTTACACAAATACACAACACGATACACGATATACGGACACGCACACATACATTTAATTTGGCCAAAAACAATACTAACGAACGACACGGCACGGGCGATGTACTTGTCATGACTGAGGCTCCAGGTGACCTTGGCCCTACCCGTTATCAGTGACGTGTCGGTTGTTTCCTTGTCGTTCTTTAATCGTAGATAACTTGATTGCTGCGTCGTATATTAAATTTGACTTAAAAGATTTTTGTTCGTTTAGCACATTTTGGGGTTCTGTTTTTGTAGCCTTGTAAATTTCAAACTCTTCTAAGCAGTCTAGATATCGGCCTTTTTATTATTTACATGCAAAATTTCTAAATTTTTCTCAAAGCTTGTGTAGTTGTGATTATTATCGGCTAAGTGTGCAGCGTAAGTGGACTTCAAATTGGATGGTCTCGATGGAATGTGCTCCTTGAATCTCTTTTCAAAAATGATCAAATTGTCTGGCCAATATAATATTTTGGGCAATCATCACAAGCAATTTTATATACACCAGTCTTATCTCTGTTATCACTTCTGATTCGTGTTTGTTTTTCTTTTAGCAACATCCCTAGTTTATTATCGGTTCGAAACGGAACTGTGACATTATTTTTTGCCATTTGGTTTTTGAGTGTGTGTTTTAGAGATGATCCGTAAACTGCTGAGACGTATACGGGTTTATTTTCAGTTCGAATACTTTTGTTTTTATTTTTGTGCTTAAAAATCAGTTGGTCAATTAAGGAGCTTGTGAATCCGTTAGCGACAGCAATATGTTTAATAGTAATCACTTCTTCTTCATAATCTGCGGGGGAAAGCGGGAGTGAGATTAATCTATGGACCAGGCTATTGTATGCTGCGATTTTATGATTGTAGGGGTGGTGGGAAGTAAAATGTATTGTTTGGTCTGTTGTAGTTGGTTTCCTATATACGCTGAAAGTTAACTTGGAATTTACTTTTGTGATTTTCAGGTCAAGGAAATTAATTGAATTATTTGTCTCTTCTTCTAATGTGAACTTATTGAGGCGGTTGTTTAAAAACAGTTTGAGCTGACGACTATTGCCATTAAAAACAACTATTGTATCATCCACATATCGGTGATAAAGTATGATTTTTTCTTTGTATGGGTTTTGTTCTGAAAAGATGTATTGGTTTTCCATGCTGTTCAAAAATAGTTCTGCTAGTATTCCTGATAAGGGACAACCCATGGCGAGACCGTTTTTCTGGTGATAAAATTCTTTGAATTGGAAATAATTCTGACCCAAAATTGTATTTACAAGGCTCATGAGTTCGCTTATGGCTGCTGCTGTAAGTTTTGAATTTTTCTTTAAATTATTCTCTAAAATGTTGACTGTTTCGGTAACTGGTACATTCGAATACAGATTTACAATATCAAAGGAAGCGAGGTTATAGCTACCTTTTAATTGAAGATTATTAACTTTTTCAACAAGTTCAAAGCTGTTTTTTAGGCTGTAATCATTTTCGATTAATATTTCATTTCTGATGATTCTATCAATTTTCTTGGCGATGCGGTAGGCTTGGGAGGGGGTAAAATTTACAAGAGGTCTGATGGGTACTAAGTCCTTGTGTATTTTCGGTAATCCTCGGAGAGTTGGGGCCCTTGGACATGGTGCTTTGCATTGTTTTATCTCTGCAGGAGTTAAAAGATCAGTGCTCTTATTAAGTGTTTGGTTTATTTCTTTCAAAAATAAAGGTGTAGGGTCTTTTTCTAGCTTAGTGATATTGTTTTGTGAAATGAAGTCCAGTACTTTGGTTACATAGTCGTTTTTGTACATCACAACAATCGAGTTACCCTTATCTGCCTTCGTTATCAGTGCCCCGTGCTCTTCTAACTTCTGTCTTATTCCTGTTGCAGCTTGGCGCTGGGATTTATACTTTGAACTAACTTTGCTGTTACGACTAGAATTCTTAACAAGTTTTTCTATTCTCTAAGGGATGTTGCTAAAAGAAAAACAAACACGAATCAGAAGTGATAACAGAGATAAGACTGGTGTATATAAAATTGCTTGTGATGATTGCCCAAAATATTATATTGGCCAGACAATTAGATCATTTGAAAAGAGATTCAAGGAGCACATTCCATCGAGACCATCCAATTTGAAGTCCACTTACGCTGCACACTTAGCCGATAACAATCACAACTACACAAGCTTTGAGAAAAATTTAGAAATTTTGCATGTAAATAATAAAAAAGGCCGATTAACTTAGACTGCTTAGAAGAGTTTGAAATTTACAAGGCTACCGTACAAAAACAGAACCCCAAAATGTGCTAAACGAACAAAAATCTTTTAAGTCAAATTTAATATAGGCCTACGACACAGCAATCAAGTTATCTAGGATTAAAGAACGACAAGGAAACAACCGACACTTCACTGATAACGAGTAGGGCCAAGGTCACCTGGAGCCTCAGTCATGACAGGGCCATTCCATGTCAAATCAACAAGGCTCTCAACCCGACCCTCTGGGATTTTTATGAAATTTGGTGATCTGTTAGACCTAGCAATTGTGAGCATAAAACAATTTTTTGTAATTTTTTATCTCTTGTAGTTTTTTCTTTATCGATTTTTCAAAATGGCCGAAAACGGCATTTTTTGACTTGCGGACAAACTTTCAAACTGCCATAACTTGAGTTCTAATGCACATAGAGAAGTCAGAGTGGGCTTATTTTGTAGCTAATCAAAAGAGCTTTAATTTGATATGCATGATGACCACATTTTAAAAACATAAAATTTTCAAAAAGTTTTCCAACAAATTCAAAATGGCGGATTTGAAAAAACTGTACTTTTAAAAATCTGGAAAAAATATATATTTATCATCAGACTTTTATCTACACATGGTGCAAGTTTGATCATGGGATGGCAATGGGATCATATTTTAATTAATTTATCAAGTATGTAAGCGAGGCGTGATTTAGCTCTATACTGCAGTTGAATAGGTATCTCTCAGTCTATGGGTTATTTATTACAATTGTTAAAAGGTACTGATAGAAATAAAAAATCATCAGTAATATATTCAACTAATTTTACATGTTTTTATTACATACACATTCTATAATCATATGATAGTTTAGCTTACCTATGTATGATTTTGCAGAAAGGAAGAATTATAACTGTTTTTTTTTAATAAAAACACATAATTCGTGTATACCGGTAAGTCATAAAAAGTCTTAAACATGATTTATAATTATTTTTCATTGCTCAGCCTGGTGCACCCTTAATGGGGTATAGTGGGTCAAAGTGTAATGGTTTGAAAAAATATTTTTTTCTTATAAAAATATTAAACCCACAGGTGAGAAAAAATTTGAATAGTACTACAAAATGTTAAGCGAAACAAATAGCTATTTGGTAAAAATGTTAATGAATAACTTCTTAGATTAAAAAAATAATAACCAAAAAATGACCCACTGTACCCCGGTCTCCCCGGTGCATAGGTATCTCTCAGTCTACCTGCTGTCTATGTGTTATTTATAACGATAGTTATTGTTTAGGTACTGATAGGGAAAAAAACAAAATATCAGTAGTGTATACACATTAATCAATAATCATATATGATGGTAGCTTACCTAAATATGATTGGCAGAAAGGAAGAAGTATAACGGTTTTTTGATAAAATACATAATACGTCATAATAATAAGTCATAAAAACTAACTATAAACATAATTTAAAAATCATGTAATCCTAGCCCTATTAATAATGGTATTTGATTAAATTTTTGAGAAAAACATTTAAAGAGAAACCTTCCAAAACTTACTTACTGCTTTCATGATAGCTCAGTGGCGCAATATAAAAAAAGAAAAAAACTATCAGTTTATGCCATCATGAAGAGGACTTTGGGGCTAGTGCAGAATGCCATTTTTCTGCCACTTCCCATTTAAAAGGACCCAGAGATTAATAATAATAATCTTCATTGTATAAATAATCTTTATCCATTTACGATGATGTAAATGGTATGGTGAAGAGATTGACAGCATACACAAAGAATATCTGAGCAAATTCTTAATTTGCTATAATTTTGTAAATGATAACATCCATGAAATACAATTTGAATACGGTACCTCACTACATATGATCACATCAAACAAGAAATAAAATGTAAAAAACAGATTTGACAATAGCTGCAACATTGATGGAACACAGAAATTGCATGGTTTCATACCACTGACCAAAAAAAAAATAAATAAATAAATAAATAAATAAGACTTTTTGTACTCTACCTCGAATGATAGTAAAGTTTAATTTTTTCATGAGAAAAAATATTTTTCCAAACCGTTACACTTTGACCCGTGGACTGTACCCCAGTAAGGGTGCTCCAGACTGAGCAATGAAAAATAATTATAAATCATGTTTAAGACTTTTTATGACTTACCGGTAGGCCTATACACGAAGCGCTAAATCACGCCTCGCTTACATACTTGATAAATTAATTAAAATATGATCCCATTGAGATCCCATGATCAAACTTGCACCATGTGTAGATAAAAGTCTGATGATAAATATATATTTTTTCCAGATTTTTAAAAGTACAGTTTTTTCAAATCCGCCATTTTGAATTTTTTTAAAAACTTTTTGAAAATTTTAAGTTTTTAAAATATGGTCATCATGCATATCAAATTAAAGCCCTTTTGATTAGCTACAAAATAAGCCCACTCTGACTTTTATATGTGCAATAGAACTCAAGTTATGGCAGTTTGAAAGTTTGTCCGCAAGTCAAAAAATGCCGTTTTCGGCCATTTTGAAAAATTGATAAATAAAAAACTATAAGAGATAAAAAATTACAAAAAATTGTTTTATGCTTATAATTACTAGGACTAACAGCATACCAAATTTCATTAAAATGTGGGAGGGTCAGGTTGAAAATTCTGTTTTTCAGGTTGATTTGACATGGAATGGCCCGACAAGTAAATCGCCCGTGCCGTGTCGTTCGTTAGTATTGTTTTTGGCCAAATTAAATGTATGTGTGCGTGTCCGTATATCGTGTATCGTGTTGTGTATTTGTGTAACATTTTAAACTATGACGACTTCTACATGGAAGAAAACGTTCTTGTAGGCCCTTTGATGGAACTTTGAAGTTCTGAAACCACGTGGTAGCCATAAAGGATACCAATTTGGACCCATGACGGAATTGAGGTAATTTAACCTTATATTTATTTCTGAATTACTCGGTGCTAGGCCTAAAAATGTTTATGGAATTTTACAAAAGTTTATTAGGCCTATTTAACTTATATTTTAAAAATTGGTACAAATTTTAATATTTTAGGAACTTCATAAATTGTAATTGATTGATTAGTCAAGCCCCTAAAACCATTTCCGAGTGTTTGAAAGGTAGCGATCCAGCCAAATTAAATGGCAAAATGTTTCCTACACAAGTAAGTTAAATAACTAAAAATTTATTATTTTATATGGGACCATGAACATAATTTCAGTATAGATAATAATATGATCAATTAAACAAGATAATACAAATCCTAATTAAACATGTTTAACTGTAACATGTTTTTTAGCTTATTAGGTAGTTATCGACATTTTTGGCAGCAGCGAATGTGTTACATAGGCCTAGTAAGTAGGGTTATGTAACTATCAACATTGGTTTTAGAGAATCTGTACTGCACTGTAATAATAACTTACCACTCATCTCTTGCCATCTTTGTCTCTTTACAAACACAACAGGGTCTTAGTTTTTCTTTCTTAGCAGGACGGCTTCCAGTTGTAATAGTTTGAGCTTCGGCAGATGCAATTGCAGCCATACTCATAGTAAACATTTTCTGACTTCTCTGAGTAACTCTTAAGAATTGGCTAGAACAAACAAAACATGACACACGGATAGGATACACAGTATAGATAACTATAAATAATATAGATAACAAATAAATAATGCGGAATTAGATTTTTAATCACTAACTTACACAACTTTTCTGATGCAAAAGCCAACAGCAAATATGAATGAAAACACTGAAAACACCAAAACACGACGAAAACCAATACACCTCAGTTTTTTTCAGCCAAGCAAAAGCTGTCTGCTGTCCCTATCGTGGGGTCTCATAGTAGCTACGCTCATAGCAACTACAATTTGAATGTTAACGTAGCACCTAAAATGGCAGTGTGAATTAACGACCTACACTTGTAGGCGCTGGTAGAACATTTCAAATTTGTGTAGGCGTTAACGAGAATATGACCTATACTTTTTTGAACATTGATTTTGACTGTTATATTGGTAAAATATATTTCTCTTGTAGCATCTAAAAGTAAAAAATGACTTTTAACTCCGACAAATTGCTTTATTTTTCGATTAGCAACTATTCTACATAGCCACTAATATCGAATTTGTAACATAGCACCTACAGAGTCGTTCGGAGTGAACAGCTCTTTTAAAGAACAGCTCTTTTGAACGACGTCCCGGCCAAGACCACCTATAGCCACCAGTGCTGCCAAGTGTTCAACACGTTTGGGGATTTTATGGGGCTGGGATAAGCAAGGATTATTAGGAGGTTAACGGGATTTTTATGTAGGGATACATTGAAATAGGGTATTTCGGGTAAATTAAATACATCCCTTTTTCTCTCGACGACCTTAACCGATTTTTAAGATTGAGGTGTCATCCTCTTAAAGGTCTATATATAGCACGTGTGCGAAAGGATTTATGATCTGATTTGATTACTTTCAGATTAAAATCTCCAACACCCAGAAACATTCCCTATTATTTGGTAGAAATCCGCCACAACTGGCAACACTGAGTGAGCTGTTGCTCTCTAGAAGGAATGTAAAGATAATGAACGAACTATTATAAAGATTCGTTCTTTTACCTACCGCTCATTATTGTAGGCGCTATCGAGAAACTGAGATGTTCGGTGCTATCGAGAATTTAAGAAATCTAACAACAACTACGTAAAAACGAAATAGTATACTAGCAACTACACTTTAGCGACTGCGATATCGTAGGCACTAACGAGAAATTTTAATAATTGTGTAGGCGCTAATCGAATATTTAAATTTTCATTTTTCCCGCCTTTTCGTAGCTGCTATGAGAACATTCAGTTTTAGTTGCTACGTTTAATTTCACTTTGTAGTTGCTACGTGCGTAGCTACTATGATACCCCGCCGTCCCTATTGAGTCAGTCGGTCGTCTGGTCCCAAGATCGGTACATGAAAGCAAAATTTCTATCATTGACTTTAAATACTATATCATAGTCAATGCTTCAATAGTAAAGGTCTTCTGATAGAGGAAGAAGCATAACTTCTTCCTAAGGTCAGCTCCAGCTGAATAGGTTTTTTTTGTGTTCCGGATATGAAGCGTCTAAACTAAAACGGAAGACAAGTTACGTTTAATATTTACCATTACATAGCTGATTGAAAAAGAGAATGAAGCAGTCTTGCCACGGGTATTTATCGTAACGACACCATATTACTCTATTTTACATTCGGATTATTAGTTAATTACAAACCAATAGATAATGACCAAATTAACAATTAATTATCAATCAAGGTATATCTAAAACCATAAATTCTACCTAGTTGGCTTTGAAATTCCTTATTTTACACGGATGGTGTTTATTTATTTATTTATTTCAAATCAGACGGATACACCATTTATACATTACTAGTATACGTGCGTTGCTCGAAATCGAGCAATTTATTTAAATGCATAATGATACTTTATCTCTAAATCAATGAGACTCGACCAATCCAATAATGTGAATATCTTTAATCTCCAATAACTACACGTATTTACAGCTGATTATTAACAGATGTTTAAAATGCTTTATTCAGTCCCAATGTTATTTAAATGGGAAATTTTGAGATTTCAATGGTGGATAGCGCCTTTATTTTCAGTCCGATTCTCATCAGTTTTTGGCGGAAACAACTACAGACCAAGCCCTATCCAACGACACCAAAAACTTGAAAATCGGTTGAAAATTGTAGGAGGAGTTCTCAAGACAAAAAAACCCTTAGCGTATTAAATAAGTATAGATAAGAACATGCTTATGAAATACATACAATTTTGCAGTTCACAGTTCATAGCAAAATATTCATCAGCTACAGAAAAAAATTCATGCATCTTCATGCTCACAACTCAATGTTGATTATGCATACATATAAAGCAACAGATTCCATATCAAAACTACTGGCACTTAAAATATACATGCATACAAACAGTGACTGTACAAGAAACAAAGTGGAATAATACTCTGTGTGCTATGGAATAATAATACTCAATCAAATCACATAAATATATGATATCATGCAGCAGTTGACAAACTAACCTATATGATATGGAACAGTGTACAACTTCTTGGGTTTGATGGTTTTTACAAACATGATTAAGTGAAATTGGAAAAAATAAAGAAATTGAGAAAACAAATGACTTGACATTACTTTACAAAATGACTAATTTGTGGAGTGTTTGGTTGGAAGGTGAAAAGGACTATGGAGGAGTGAAGGAAGAAGATATTTTCTTTCGGAACGTTGTGACTTTGTCAAAGAAGAAATCAGCATCCGGGGGACATCACAGCCCAGTCTCTGGATTCTTGCAATTGGTCCATGCTGCAGATAATTTCTTGCATAGCTACGTCTAATAAATAGTTCATGGGACCTTGTTCTGGAAGAAACTCTGAAATCAATGAGCTGGAGGAGTTCACTGCAGTCAATTTCACAATTGACAATCTTGTAAAGAAAGGTAAGATCCGAGATTTTACTTCTAACTTCCAGTGGTTTGAGGGACATCTGACACTGTAGTTCATCAACTGGGACATTAGTGTAATTGAACCCGAGTCTGACCCCCACGATCCTGGCGTTTCTGGCAGAAATACATAACCAGGGAACAACTTCCAATCAACCCAATGAAGAGAAGCTTAACCAAGAAATGACTTCTGATCAACTCAAAGAACACACTCCAGCCAATTAGGAACTTAACGAAAAAACCCACACCCCATAGGATCAAACCTGCCAAACCACCCCATACCATAAAAATAGGCCTAAAAAGAGAACAAACCCAAAAGGGTCGAATGAACAAAAAATTGTCCACCTTAACATTCAGCGTGGCCTCCAGAGTAAAATAGATAGACTGAATATTGAAATTGATTCTATAAACCCCGACATCCTCATAATTACCGAACATGGCCAAACAAATGAAAAAATAAGCAGCTACAAATTGAAGACTATACACTACACGGTAGCTTCTCCAGAACCATCCACAAGTGGGGTGGAGTGGCTATCTACGAAAAAAAATACCATCCACAACTACATCCTGACAATAGAAACCCAAACATTCTGTCAGGAACTCATCTCATAAATAGCAGCCATAGAAATAAAAAAAGAAAAATATTGTGCTTATTGGTGCATATAGATCACCAAACCAAAACCTCCAAGATTTTCTGACAAACCTTGACCAACTCTTATCAAATTACTCAAATAAAAAAAGAATATCATCCTAATGGGCGACACGAATATAAATACACAACAAAAAGAAGATCAAAACTTCAAGAACTTTCAAAACTTCTTCACGGAACATGACCTTACTATTATGGACATTCCCAACACCAGGATCACCACAAACTCTTCAACCAGCATAGACACATGCATCACTAACCTCAACACATAAAGTCTCTAAAAGTGAAAACACACAAAAACTTAATATCTGATCACCTTGGTGTTAGTTGTACGCTCCCAAACCATAAACCGGACGAAGCAAACCCCATCAAAAAGATGACTCGACATACATCTATAGCGAACTTAAATGAACTCAAACACAACCTCAGTCTAAAAACCTGGGAAGATGAATACACTCCAACAACAATAGATGAAAACTATATAGGAACTTCCTGGACATAGTCATAAAGGAGATAGATTCGTCTATCCCCAAAAAATTCACATCAATAAACAAAAACAAAAACTTGTGGGACGATAAAACATCAAAACTGAAAAATGCAGTCTCACTGGTTCATGACAAGTTCATTACTACAAACTCGGCTATAGACAAAAAGAACTATTCCCTTCTCAAAAATACCTACGATAAACATATCAAAGACCTCAAATCAAACTACACTATAAATAACATCAGACAAGCGAAAAATCAGAACAAGCAAATCTGGAGAACAATAAATGGTTAAAGAAAAAATGTCTCAAACTTAAACAAAAACATCACTCTTCGGATTGGAAACTGACCCCTTAAAAATATGTTAACACTTTAACAACTTCTTTGTCACTATAGGAACCCCAACACCAGGCTTAATAGGAACAACAACAACAGAAACTATAACAACATCACCTGCAGAAACAACGTCATCCTCCACAACCATCGCAAACAAACTCGAAAACTTCACAAAAATAACAAAAAAAGATCTAGCCCAAATTTTCAAAACTCTTCCAGCAAAAAACTCATCTGGGATTGACAACATTTCCAACAATACCCCCGTCGCAGCAGACCTGCGTACTCAGCGAATTTCCAATGGAATTTTGGTATATTTTCTATTTCCCCATAAAATCCATGGGGATGAGAGTATGTAGGTTTGCCGCCATAATATGGGTTTAGTTGGTAAATATAAGTTAAATAAAACCTAGTGATTGTACATACCAAATTTTATAAGGTTATGTTGTTCTGTTTATTTTCCCCATAAACCCCATGGGGGTGAGTATGTAGGTTTGCCGCCATATGGGTTTTGTGAGCAAGTATAAGTTAAACCTTATCTAGATAATGTACATACCAAATTTGATTAAGTTATGTCAATAAATAAGCAAGATATAGGCTTTTCTTGATTTCCCATAAGAATAACATGGAAAACACATTTTTTTATTTTCCCCGTAACCAGTTATGCTAAGATAAAAATTCAAAATACCAATTTGTTTGTTTTTTTAAGCTCTTTTAAATGGTTTCAGTTAAAATTGATGAATTTTAAAAATTAAGGTAAAAAAATGCCAAAAACCCATTTTTTAACCCTTTTGAAACCCCATAAAACCCCGTTCCAATGGTCCGATCATTCTGGTTCGCGAACTCAACCTAGTAGATGCTGGCTTACACCCCTGTACCAAATTTCATCAAAATCGGAGGTTCCGTTCAAAAGTTATCGTGTTCACGGACACATAGATATAGATATATATATATATATATATATATATATATATATATATATATATATATATACATATATATCAATTTGAACGAACGGTGTTTTTGGCTTCTAGGGACCTCAAAACGAAAAAGTATCATGGTCCCGGGCTTAGGTCTTACCGTGACTACTACCGTAATAGCGTATTCCCTATAGGGAAATTCGCTAAAATTATAAAGCACTGCCAAGACGAATTGTTCGATCCTCTTCTTCATGTCATAAACTCATCCATAGATCAAGCTAAAGTACCAGACTTAATGAAAACCTCAATAGTATACCCCAAACACAAAAAAGGCGAAACCGAGTTAATAGAAAACTACCGTCCAATATCCCTTTTGCCATCTTTCTCGAAGTATTTAGAAAAAGTAATAAATCTACAATTAATCAAACACCTGGAACAAAATCATCTAATATCATCAAACCAACACGGCTTCAGACAGGGAAAGTCTATTAACACTGCATTAGCCCAACTCGGCGACTCTATAACCAAACTATGGGATGATAAAAAAAAACTAGCCCTCGGAACCTTTCTCGACTTACAGAAGGCTTTCGACTCCTTGGTCCGAAAACTCCAAAAACAAGCTAGAACACCTAAACATCACCGGTAATGCTAAAAAGTGGCTCCAAAACTATCTTAATAATCGAAGAGAGACTGTTGAAATTGAATTTAATATTGAAAACTAGCAAACCAAAATCAGATCCTCACTTCAAGACACAATGTACGGAGTGCCGCAAGGCTCGATCCTCGGCCCCCTACTATTCATTATACAGGGTGAGTTTTTAATGTCCCCCCGTAATTTTTTCCGCATTTCTTAAGATACTGTCACCCAACCACCACCAAACATCATTGATTAGTTTATACTATTTTTTGGTATGGTTCACTTTTTTGGCCGCCATATTGGACTGAACTTAATTTTTTTTAAAGTTAGGGTAGGGTTGTGACCCATCATTTCAAAGAGATTTTTTGCGTAGAACGAGACGCCGCAATCCGTTTTTGATTATCTGTTTTCGTTCCCGAGATATTACAGGTTTTTTAAACTAAATTTCAAAATAAGAAAATTAAAAAATTTTTGGTTTTATCCATTTTTTTCTAAAGAATATCGACTTTTTATCACCAGATATCCCATAATTTAAAAGTACCTCATTTTGATGGGACTTCAATTTTTGGCCGCCATCTTGGATCCGCCATCTTGGAATGAAATTAAAATGTTTAAATGTAAAGGTAGGGTTGTGACCCATCATTTTAAAGTATTTTTTGCGCTTAGTATTTATCCGCAATATGTTTTTCATTATCTCATTTCGTTCTAAAAATATTAGAGATTTTGTTATAAAAGATTTGATATTTGTACAAAAAACCCTAATATTTTTAGAACGAAAACAGATAATGAAAAACGGATTGCGGCAACGCACTAAGCACAAAAAATACTTTAAAATGATGGGTCACAACCCTACCTTTACATTTAAACATTTTAATTTCATTCCAAGTTGGCGGATCCAAGATGGCGGCCAAAAATTGAAGTCCCATCAAAATGAGGTACTTTTAAATATTATGGGATATCTGGTGATAAAAAGTCGATATTCTTTGAAAAAAATTGATAAAACTAGAGATTTTTTAATTTTATTATTTTGAAATTTAGTTTTAAAAAACCTGTAATATCTCGGGAACGAAAACAGATAATCAAAAACGGATTGCGGCGTCTCGTTCTACGCAAAAAATCACTTTGAAATGATGGGTCACAACCCTACCCTTACATTAAAAAAATTAAGCTCAGTCCAATATGGCGGATTCAAGATGGCGGCCAAAAAAGTGAACCATACCAAAAAATAGTATAAACTAATCAATGATGTTTGGTGGTGGTTGGGAGTCAATATCTTAAGAAATGCGGAAAAAATTACGGGGGGACATTAAAAACTCACCCTACATTAATGGCTTCCCTACAAAACTATCTCAAGACCTTAAGTGCATAATGGATGACACAACCATAATTACACCACTCAAGAAGATTGAAGATACCCAACAAACAATTGAAGATACACTGCAAAACGCTACTGAAATATGCAACAAACTCAATCTAAACATCAATAGAAGCAAAACAGTAAATATCAAATTTTCCACTACAAACAGACAACCAATAATTGAAAACCAAACAACAGATAACCTTGCAGAACACACCAAATTTCTCGGGATTTCAATAGAAAAAAACCTAACATGGCATAAACACCTCGAAATCCTTCAAAATAAATTATCATCAGCACTCTTTGCTCTACGCAGAATCAAAAGAATTACAAACAAAGATATAGCTATTATAGCATATCATGCGCTTTTTGCCACCCACATCAATTTTGATAGCCTGGGGAGCAGCTTCAGATACCCTAATACAGAAAATACTCACCCTTTAGAAAAAAGCTCTCAGATAGAAGACGCTCATCCACAAGACCACTGCAAGCCATTTTCCCAGCAAAACAACATCCTCACAGTCACATCCACCTACATCCTTGAAGCAATAAAGTACATAAAAACTCAAAACATCACCTATAGACATGAATGCCACCAATACACCCTAAGAAACGAACTAAATATTAATATAGAACAACACAGACTGCATAAAGCTAGCACACCCCCTCAGTTTTTAGGGACTAAACTATTTAACTTATTACCACAAGAATTAAAATCAATAAAAAACAACAATCTTTTCCACAAAAAAAAAACTAAAAAAATACCTTTTTTTAGACAATTAAAATACTGACACGTGACAGAAGAGGAGAGAAGAATTGAGAAATAGGAACAATGACAATTCCCCGATCTTCAAGGTGAGAACAGCTTGGTAAATCAGTAATTTCGCTTATGGGGATCTCAAAATGAAAAAGTAACATATGGTCACAGGCTTAGGTCTTACCATGGCTACTACCGTAATGGTGCCTTCCATATATAGGAAAATTCACTAAAAGTAAACAATATCTTATATAAATGATTTTTAATAAGTCAAAAGCCTATTCTCCATCTGCTGGTAACTAAACATAGTCGTAGGTTCTAGCTTATTACTTCTATTTCATTTTTTACATTCTCAAGTCTGTTAAAAGTTGACTAGAGATCACCCCTTGATCGAAATTCGACCAAAATTTTAGTTGATCTGGACCCAAGAAAGTTAATAACATTAACTGAAACATCTGTTCTTTCTGTTTTATCTAGCAGTTGTTTTTAGCACAGCTGTCTAATGGTTAAATCAATTATCCTTCCTCCATAAGATTAACATTGGCATTTTTGTTATCAACCACCGGCTGGCCGTACAATGATTTTGATTCTGAAAGAAAATTTTTCCTTACCAGATTAACATCAAGGAATGACTTAATAATGTATAACCATTTTTATAGATACATAGTGTTCATTACAGGGCCAGCTTAACAAATAGGCTGAAAAGGCTCATAGGCTGCAGCCTAGATTAAGGGAAATATATTAAGGGGAATAACTTAGAAAAATGTATATTTTGGTAAATGCAAGGACTATAAATACAATAATATTTACAGTCAATGGTAGATACCATGGTATGAACGCAGTTGAACGTAGAAGGTAGATACCATGGTATGAACGCAGTTGAACGTAGAAGGTAGAAGCATTGGTAGAAGTTAAATTGAGATTCATATGGATTTATATACATTAAACTAAAAACTCTGCCTAGAGGCCTTATTCCAAGTACCATATCTAACCATTAAATTCTGAAACATTCATTATGTATTCATGTTGAATTTTAGTAAAATCTATTTATTGTAAAGCAGGGACATTTGGTTTTTACTCTTTGCGAAGCGTATTTGGTTAACCTGTATCACTCTTGACCCATGCAGACGATGATTGACTACCTCTTTCTGCTGTCCATTGAAGGGACGGAGGGTGTTGTTGTTAGAACGTTAGAAGTCAGTGTATGGATATTTGTTTTTGACAATGTGGAGGAACGTAGTTGTTCGAAATTTCCTTCGTAAGGATTTTGTGAAAATTTCTAGGAATTTACAAGTACAACTTACACCAGCTTTTCATTCTCGCACTTGGTAAGTCGAAATACCCTACTTTACATGCTGCTTGGTTAACCAGTAGGTTATGAAGGTCGTTATTGAAGGTTATATTTTGGGTTAACTTTCTTGATAACTAATGTTACAAGTTACTGACTATTTTGTCAGTGAGAATTATCTATTTTTGTAACCATTCATAATCTTTGCTGTTGGTATTATGTTCAATATTAGAACACCAACATAATAACGAAAATGTGAAAAGTCTGAGGCCCCATTTTTGAAACGTCAAATTTGTATTTACCATACTCAAAAATTGTCTTTGTTTACAAATTTAGGCTGTCTACGTAAAATGCTTTTAATAAATTAAATAAAACTTTTTGACTTTATACAAACAGGGGTCTAAAATACTTTTTCATTAAAAAAAAGCCGTTAGCCACCTTTTTGTTTTTTACACTTAATAATGTTTATTTCCGTAACGGATGGTTAAGTTCATATTTTGTATAGGCCTAAACCTTTATTACACCATTGTCAATTCTAAGAAAATTATTTTTTCCAATACCCCAACTCATGTACTATTTTCAAAATGATAATTTTAATTTGTTATTTTTTAAATTGTAAACTCATTTAGGCCTACATGAGAACCGGTGAATTTTATCAAAAGCCTTAGATCCTTTATTTGAAACACTGACGCTCTCTGTGGTGTGTACTAAAAAAATGTTGACAGTTATAATTATCTAACTAATGGTACCAAATCTGATACGGTGTTTTTATGATTTTTATTCTAGGCCCATAATCTAAATTTTCATTCATTATAATGGAAAATCAATGTTTTTATGCAAAAACATCTCAACAAATCTGTTATTGCTTGTTAGATCCTTGCCATTAGGCCTTGTTCTAATGATAGGCCTACTCTAAAGATAATTTGTTTGGCAACTTTTTTGTCACTTGCTCAGTTTTGATAAAATTGAGCCTGTTTGAGTTTAAAAATTTAAAATTGGAAAATTATTACAGATCAGAAAAATTAGATTTTTTCCTGAAAATGTACATTGGTAGGCCTATGATAAAGCTTCATAGCAAATTTGAACTGAGATAGGATACTTTAATTTGAATACACAACCATCCATTATGCTATGTAGATCAAATTAATAAGCTATTTGAAAAAAAAAAGAAAAAAAAAACTGGCGGCTAGTGGCGGCATAACGAAAGATTTTAGACCCATCTTTGTAGGTAAGTTATGTTTTTTTTATTTGTCTTGATCCAATAAACAAATCTAGGCCTACAATTTTTTAAAGTGAATTCACTAACACCCTGTATAAAAAGTGTATTTAGACAAACAAAAGAAGTAGGCCTAGGTAGTATAGGCATAAACCTCAACAAAATGGCTGATCAAACAAAGCATAAATTTGCTTTTGAAATTGTACAGGGGGTAATTCTTGAGTTTAACTACGACCATCGGAAATTAAAAAGTTGTTTAAAAATGTCGGAAATTTCATGCTAATTCCAAAAATGATAGTTTTTTCTCACAAAAAAACTTGGAAAACCTTTTAACAATTTTTTTATTCAGCTGTATATCATGTGGTTATTTAAAATAACCAGTTTATCGAGCTGGGCGAAACTTCGTTATCCGTCTCCACCGTTATTATCGATGTGGAAATTTCGATATTGCGATAATATTGCTATTATATCGATGATACAATTACACAATACGATTACGATTTTATCACCTGATGCTGATTTAGTTTCTCGTTCTAATAATGAAATAAAACCTTTTGGCAATAAAACAAATACCATATATATTCAAACAAGTAACTGAAAATAACAACAACAGAAAAAGTAAAAATTGTGACCAATTAATTTAACCTGTAACAAAGAACAACACAAATAAACTAACCAAGTTTGTTGTGTAGCTGTATCCACAGTATCTAGAATATATTGGCTGTATCTAAATTCAAATTGATTGTGAGAAGAAGCAGACTTCAGTAGATCTAAAATGGCGTCACACAAATGCTGCCAAATACAAATCAGAAAGGTTTTTTTGCTATTGTATTGAGGGAATATGCATTTTTAATGTTTCCAAACACCATTGATTTTGTTGTTATAAACATCGCTGTCAATTAAAGTGACGGAGATTTACGGTTACACTGTTAGGTTAGATTATTATTACGATACATAACTTTTCTCAGTATTGTTGTTGATTCGATTGTTTTCATCGCTCAATTTCAATCGCAATATCGAAATTTCCACATCGATAATAACGGTGGAGACGGATAACGAAGTTTCGCCTCGAGCTGATCACGAATACGTAAAAATTACATAAATTAACCACCACCAAAGTTTCAAGTGGTTGTTATTGACTAAATTGTTAGTTAATAGGAAGTATTATATACTGGGTATTAACTTACATCACATATCATCTAAAATAACACTAGGCTTAGCTTAACATAACTAACATATAATAATTAACCTAACCTAACCTAACCATCATGTAAGTCATATAATAATAATAATATAATAATAATAATTTATTGCATTGATGTCTTTTGGACACATTACAATGTAATAGGAATACACAAAATTTTGAAATTACATACATAGAGACTATTAATCTAATTTAAGGTCGAAGAAGTCGTTTATCTTATAAATACAATTTTCTGTTAATAATATTTGTAACATCTTATAGTTCTTCATGGGTAATTTTTGTATATTTTCAGGTAACTTGTTAAATAGTTTAATATTAAGTATGTAAAACTTTTCTGGGTTTTTGCATATTTTACTCTCTTCATTTGAATATTATTGTTCCCTCTTGTAAAGTAGTCACAATCATCCACAATTTGTTTATAGCATCCAATATTTTCTTTTATATTTATCAATACTTGAAATATGAAAATTGAGGGGAGTGTCATTATATTTAGTTTTAAAAATAAAGGCTTACAATGTGTTTTCTTGTCTACACCGCATATAACTCGTATTGCTTTTTTCTGAGCTTTAAATATTTTCTCCATTTCACTTGAACTTCCCCATAATAGTGTGCCATAGTTTAAAGTCGAATGAATGTATGAATAATAGACGAGTAACAGGGCATCTTCTCTAACAGAATATCTTAATCTTCTAAGGCAGTATACACCTTTATTAATTTTCTTTAGAACACCATCAGTATGATATGTCCAATTTAAATTACAGTCCAAAGTAATCCCCAAGAATTTCAAAGACCTAAATTTATAATTAAGTTTTAATTTGCTACAATAATTAAATTCAATTTCTTGAGTTTTATTAAGATTAATATCCAGTCTGTTCAATTTGCACCAGGATAATAATTTTTCTGTTATCTCTGAAACTTTGTCTTGAACATAATTAAGATTTTTGAATGATACTTTGATGCCAATTTTCATCCGCAAACATTATAATTTCTGTATTGTCCGAGAAGATATGTTGTGGAATATCATTTATATATATATATATGTTGAACAATAAAGGCCCTAGTGCAGAACCTTGTGGTACTCCATTATTTATTTTTTTAAATTCTGATTTAATACCATTAACAAAAACTGATTGATATCTCTCTGACAAGAAGGATTTCATTAATTCAATTGATCTTGGCAAAAAACCATAGGATTTTAGTTTATCAATGAGTTTATCATGACATACAGAATCAAAAGCTTTTGAAATATCATAAGTTTTGAAAGAGATTATTTTTCCTTCTTCAATATCTGATATTACACTAGACATAAATTTAGATAAGGCTTTAGTTGTTGAATGATATTTTCTAAATCCAAACTGTTCCTTGGCAAATAGATGATTTTCTTCAAAATAACAATTAATTTGCTCAAATAGTAAAGATTCAAATACTTTTGACAAAGCCGGGACAATGCTAATTGGTCTAAAATTATTATAATCAATTTTACCAGACTTGTAAATAGGAATAACCTTGACTTTTTTAAATGATTTAGGATACCGTATATACCTTGATTTATACATTCATTGAACAACGAAGTTAATACTTCACATGTCTCTCTAGCAGAATATTTTAAAATAATAGTATTAATTGAGTAGTAGTCTAAACATGTACTTGGTTTGAGTTTGCATAGAGTTTCATACACTTGTTCAACTTTTAATTGCTTAAATTCAAATATTGTACGTACTTTTTTTAAGTTTGTTAAATAATTGGTAGTATGCACCATATTGATGTTTGATATTTTTGTGACAATATTTTCTATGTTATCAATAAAAAAATTATTGAATCCTTCTGCAGTTAATTTTTTTGGAATTACTGTTCTTTCTTTTTTATTGTAGGCTAATTGGTTAAATTTTTAATCAAGTCCCATGTTGCCTTGCATTTGTTGGAGCTTTCACATATTTTCTGACTATTGAATTCTATTTTAGCCTTCTTTACTTCATGTTTATACAATTTTAACTCATTTTTATAAAATATTTTTGACTCTTCAGTTTTTTCCCGTTGATACTTACAGAATAGGCTAGTTGTTTACATTGATTCTTCTTTATTTTTAGGTCAGTTGTGTACCATTTGCTATTGACTGATTTGATATTACTATCATTAAACAATTTTAATGGAATTGATTTGTTTACTGTGGCAAGATATATATTAAGCATTTCATTAAACTTATCTTCAATCTTAAATTTTGAATAAACTGACAACCAGTTTGTCACACTTAACAATTTGTAAAATTCACACACATATCGTTGATTGATAACTCTTCTTTGAATTTGTGAATCTTGATTATGTCTTGAAATATGATTCATGTTTTGAATAACAGTAGAAAATAGGATAGCATCATGATCTGACTCGGGAGAGTAAATTATTTTATAGTTGTAGAATTCCTGGTTAATGTTTGTAAATACATTATCTATGCAGGAACCTGGATTTTTTAATCCAGGCCTTGTAATTTCAGTAACTGTGTGGTGAAGACCATAGCCATTCATTATGTTACACAACTGTTCACTTTCAATTGAATTATCTCTAAGATTGACATTAAAATCTCCAGTTATTAGTAACTGTCCGTTGAATTGAAAAACTATTCTCAATACCTTATCCAATTTTTCAAGAAATTTTTTATATATTGATTTATTATTGTTGTATGGTCTATAAAGGGATATAATAATTGTATTGTAATCCTTTAGAACTATTGCACAAATTTCAAAAATCATTTCTTCAGAAATTTTAATAATTTTTGTTAGTTCATGACAAACAATATTGTTTTTAACAATAATCATTGCTCCGCCTTTCCTTCTATTGATTCTGCAAAATGAGGATACTATTTTAAAACCTGGTATTCGATTTAAATTTAGATTTTCATTCTTTAGCCAATGTTCATTTAAACAGATTATGTCAATATTATTCTCCAATAAATAAACATTTAAAACATCTAATTTGTTGACTAAGCCTCTTATGTTCCATATAAAAAGGTTAAGATTTTTACTCTTTATTTTATTTGGGCCAACATAATTTACATGTCTGTGCGATTGAAAATGAGAGTTAAGGTCACAATTTATTATAATAATGTTTTTATAATTTAATTGTAAACTTTGATTTTGACATTCTTTTTTATATTTCGTCCTCCTAAAAAATGATTATATCCAGTTATAATAACAGGAATATATTCAACATGTTGCATGGATTCTCCATTACTGATTATTTGTTGACAAATATATTTGGAAATAACTATCTTACCATGGAAATTGAGATGCAGTCCATGCTGCGTATAAAGTTTACGATGTAAAACATTCAAGGGAGTAAATTTAACATGATCATAACATTTGGAAAGATGATTTAGTTCTTGATTCAACTCACGTATTTTGCCATTTAGTCGAGGCATATCATATCGATATGGCACTGATACAATGAAAACATTAGTATGTTTCATTTTTTCTAATTTTCTATCAAACTCTTTTTTTAAAGTTTGTGGGTTACAGTTTTCTACATCATTAGTTCCACACATAACAATTATGAAGTCTTGCTTAGTCATTAATTTGCTTTCACTTTCCATTTCATCTAAGATATTTTCAGAGACTCCATTCGGTTTAAAATACAGTGATACTTTATGATTTTTTAGCTTCCTTTGAATAATTTCTCTTAAATGTCTACCATGACTGTCCGAAAATATCTTGACCTTTGGTTTACCTTCAACTTTTTTGTTAAAATTTGTCTTCAATTTGCTAATATCATTTGACTTAGGACTTGAATGATTTACTGAATCTATATTTTCACTTTGAGATTCATTTGCATGCTTTCCAATTAATAGCTTTTTTTGGCTTGAGGTTCCTAGTTGCTCACAATAAATGTTTTGTTTTTCTTGTGTCTCATTTCTCTTATTATTTATGTTGTTTACATTTAAAACTACCTCATGACCTCCATTTTCTTTGAATGCCTTTTCATGAATCGTCTTTTTGCAGTTCTTTCCTTTGACTTTATTTGTGATTTTCTCATTATTAGAATCAATGTTTTCTACGAAGTTCTCTAGTGGTAGAAATTTATTTTCTACTGATACTTCAATTTTATTGACATTTTTGGATTTTATAGATCTTTTTGGTTTTATGAACTTGTCACGAGCAGTAGTAGTTACCTCCCTAGTTGTATTTTGGGTGAAATCCAGCTCTAGTTTTTTATCCCTTGTAACATTTGTATTTTCATTGATGAAAAAATCTGAAATTAATTCTCTGCCTCTACTTTGTACTGTACTAAGCAATCCAAGCAATGTTTTGTGTTCACTAGCACATGAAGCCCACACTCGAATGAGTAAGCCTGCTGGACGGTTGGTACCTCAATCATTTTATCATTATTATTTAAATTTTCAGCAAGAGTCTTTGCATGTTGAATGTTTGTGCCCATCAAACTGTCAAAATGATAAAAAGCTGAGTTTTTCTTACTGTGGACCAATAAGCTCCAATGGCTACCATTAGACATGTTCCATGCTTGAGACTTAGAGCAATTATTCAGACAAAAAAAAGTATAGTTAACTTTGTCAAATCCAAGTGCCATTAGAGTTAAAATGTTTTCATAGTTATTTCCATATTTTCAGAGTTTGAGTGGTAGATGGTCCAATAAGAAGTATATCTTTGTTGGTTTTAGCGACAAAAGCATTGAAGGAATCAAAGTAGGCCTGCATGAAGTCATCATCTATCCACTTGGACTCTTCAAATCCAGTTACTGAATACTTGTTGCATTTACTTATGGATTTCGCTGAATCGCATGCTGTTTTAGATCTTGTTTGAATATTTGAGAGAACCATTTTTAAAATCTAGGTATTAGACTAAATCAATTTGTTGTTATTTTTTTTAGGTTAATGTAAACACTATGTTTTAAGACAATGTTACCTTAATTAATACTTACATAATATAAATAAAGCCATAATTTAAAGATTTGATCAATAATTTGTATAAAATATACCAAAATATATCCTTGAAATAAATAAAATGTGAGGAGAAAGATTTTGCAGTTGTTGTTTTCAATAGGTCAGCTGATAGTCCTCAAGTTTTATGCAAAATACAAATTTATATTCATTTATGGAATAAAATATAGGTACAAAGTTAGTAGCCTTCTCGCATGATGGTTAAGTTAGGTTTAGTTACCTAAAACTTATAATTATTTAAGATATGTAAATGTAAGTTTGTAAATATGCATATGGTAGACCTAATGTCTATTCAAATCAAACAAATCAAATCAAAATCTCTTTATTTACAAAGCATAAAGATTTGTAATAGTGTCAAATGTTTACTATGTCATGTTCTTCATTGGTGTGTAGGTGGAAGCGTGTCCTTCTGTGGCAAGAATTTGCCCAGGGAGTAGAATGGGTTCTTTGACAGCCAGTTGGTGAGGGCTGTCTTCAGTTTCTTCCCCGTTTGTCTTCTCTTGTCCTCCGGGAGCAGACTGTGGAGTTCTCTGCCAGTGTATGAACGCTTCCTCTCAAACAATGCGCTACGGTGGAGTGGTAGCTGGTACCTGGTGGCATATCTGGTGTTATGGCAGTGGTGTCTGTTCCTTTTAGAAGGGGTCTCCCATCCACATAGAGGATCATTCCTCTGATGTACGGTGTGACAACAGTCAGGATTTTTGGTTCAGCAAAAGTCTGCTTGCAGTTTTCCCTCCAGTCTAAACCCTTGATAAGGTGAATGGCCCTTTTCTGAAGAAGGATACATTACAGATTTCCAGCAACTTTAGTTCCTCCCCAGGCTGCGAGGCCATTTTATGTCAAGTGGGAGTCAAATAGAGCATGGTACACGTTCTTCACTGTTTCTTCATCACTGGAGTGTTTAATTCTTTTCAGGACATAAAGACTGGTTTTGAATTTTCTGGACAAAGTGTCAGTGGTGGTTCCATGATATTTGAGTGGCAATAGTTACAACAAGGAATTTTGTGTGGTCTTCAACCTCCACAGGTAGTGTTTCTGTGACGTCCTGTTTATTGCCAAATGTCTGCTGCTTTGTCTTGCTTGTTTTCACCGCTAGGTTGTTGTTATGACAGAATTGATATGCCATATTCAGTGTAATAAATCAGTCCACAGCCAGGTATTCAAGGGTCTTGATTGAAAGTAGAAGAGTTGTGTCATTGGCAGTGTTCGAGAAGCTTCTTTTTAAAAGTAGCTAGCTACAGCTGCAGCTCCTTTTTTTAAGTTGCTAGTTAAAGCTACAGCTACAAGTAAAAAGTAGCTAGCTACATTTTTAGCTACTTTTGCAAACTGGTCCTGGTTTTCTCTTATGATGTATAATCACCCCATTTTTTACTTCCAAGTACAATTAATTAAGTTTACCGTACCTTATTTTCTGTGTTGTTTTTAAACTTGGTTTTATTTTAACATAATTGTTTGTAATTCTGGAGCCTAGATAATGTAAACAGAATAGTAGTATTGTATGAAAATGTAATGTGTCGCATGAAGAGACTTACTCTAGGTAGTAAGCAAAAATATGTAATAAGTTATCTGTCACAAGTTTATAACATTTTTCATAGGCTGGTAATGGTGGTAGGGTTAATTCTGGCGTGTGCACTCAGAATAAGAGGGACAAGCCTCTTTAGTTTTGTCTTTGTCGCCAATCTCGCTGTAACTACTAGTTGTCATGTGCTGTCAATTGTTGGATTTTACTGTCTGATTTCTTTATGAAGTCATCATTTGATTTGCACTTTGCTAATGTAACAACCATTTTAAAAACTTTCTTGTAATTGTTATAATATTTAAAAAATTCAGCAGTTTCAGCGGCTGCCAACAGAGACTGTTAGTATTGGGGGTCTTGCAGGTCAAAAATTCATCGTGCATTGCATCACCTGCTAAAATTTTTTAAAAGCCAGTTTATTTTAAGCCAAATAAAAGTGGGAGGGGTTTTAAGTGAAAGATAAAGACTTGGACTATTTGATGTTGTTTTTAATTTTTTTTATATATCTTGAATTCATAAGAAGCTTTAATGGATCCAAGTTGTATAAACTAGAAAAATTGGAGCAGCTGAAGCACTGTAGACGTTCTGAGAGTGGCCCTTTAGCCCCCTCTTAATAAGTTCTAGTCTTCTCTGCCTAATCTAAATTTAAGTTCCTTAACTGTATGCTCTAAAAAATCTCTACTCGGAAAATAATTTTCATTTTGATCCATGTCTAGGCTACTTCTTTTAAAATGTTAGGGCCTATGTCATAATCAAAACAATTTAGCCTAACTCAGAAATCAGAATTAATTGTTCATTGTTTGAAAGCACATTATTCATGAATGCAATATATGAACGTCAATGTGATCAATCAATAACTAGTAATCAGTCAACAATTTGATTTGTACATAAAGGTTAAAACAACAGTTACAATAACTGAGTCGATATAGCCTAAATCTATACTTATAATACGCTAAGTTTTTTTTTTTTTTTTTTTTTTTTTTTTTTTGTAGAGAACTCCTACTATTTTCAAGTTTTTTGGGTCGTTGGATAGGGCTTGGTCTGTAGTTGTTTCCGCCAAAAACTTATAAGTACCAGGCTGAAAATGAAAGCACTATCCATCATTGAAATCTCCAAATTTCCCATTAAAAACACTGGGATTAAAGAAAGCATTTTAAACATCTGTAAATAATCAGCTGTAGTTTTTGGTGATTACAGATATTCACAATATTGGATTGGTCGGATGGCATTGATTTAGAGCTAAAAGTAACATTTGTATTCTATTAAAATAAATTGCTCGATTTTGAGCAACACGTATACTAGTTATATTAAGTTTAACTGGTAACTTATTGATATTATACCTTACGAAGTTTATATCAGAAAAATAAAGACACTCTTAATCATAATAACAATTATAAATTTAACAAAACTTTAGATCGCCTCCAGGTTGAAATTCAACCAAAATGTTTGTTGATCGAGACCAGATTAGATTAAAAATATTCTATAGCCCTAACTGAAACTTATGTTCTTCCTGATTTGAAAGTATTTGTTCTGACAGTACAACAGCTGTCTAATCCTAACGATTCAATCACTTTCCCTTCTTCCATAAGATTAACATTGAAAGTTAGAAAGCCTGTAGGGCACAGCCTTGGGGACCGATGGGAATTATAATGTGATTCTGCTCATCTATAAGACGATACCTTTCTAACGGTAAGCGTGGATTTCTTCTACAATGCACACAAGCTGAGGAAAAAAGAAGGAAACGAACGAAACATGCTTGCCTATTAATTTATAGATAACTTACACTATAAAAACAATTACGTAACCTAGCCAAGACTATACAACATACATGACTTAAATAAGTTTTTTATTTAATTATGTATCCTTGTTGTTTTAGTGGTGCAACTCTACCATGCCAACTTAAAAGTACAGTTGTCCAGAAACATAATGATGCTCGAAGGTTTTATTCATCAAAGGAGTATCCGAGCCACAATAAAGTGTTGCTCCCTGCACTTTCCCCTACGATGGAGATGGGCACTATTGTGTCATGGGCAAAAAAAGAAGGTAAAAAAGAAGAATACTTCTGTGTTTCCAGAGATATTAGCCTATTGAGGGTTAGTTAACGTTGAATCTACACTATAAGCATGTTTAACGCTTTATCCATCAAGTTGAATTTTTTGTCTGAGTAGTTCTATTACTGTCTGGTATTCCTTCTAAACGGTAATTATATAATATAATTTGAGATTCTTTAGATTTTGAGAATCTTGAGAATTTGAGAGTCTTGTTACAAGAAGGATATTGTAAACCACTTGACCATTTCGTTATTTACTTGGTAGGCTTTCCAAATCATAACTTTTGAAAATATTTTGATTCTATGACCAGGTTGACTGTTGTGCATTGATTATATAATATGCTGTGATTATAATATGAAAAAATATCGCAAGGAAACAAAACTATATTATTAGAATTTTTAATTATATGAATTCCCTTTGGGGGCTTGCGGGACATTACCTTTTTCCAGTCTAGCGATATATACAGTAATGTAGGCTACTGTATGGTGTAAAAAAAAAAAAAAAAAAATTAAAAACCCATCAAGAGATTATTCATCTCTGGTAACCCCCAAATGGACCTTGGGAACGAATTTATGTAAATGTTTGTGGACCACTCAAAGGTTGGTGGTAAGTTTTGAAAGGTTGGTGGACCATTTACCTTATTATTGGTGACACATGATACATTTAGTGGGTGGAAACTCCAACTAAAACAACAACTACTAGTTCGTGCATTATGGCATTGACTACAACCACTCACAAGGGTGAATAGACTTTTCATAGCATTGGGGTGTTTCAAAAAAATTTATGGTGGCACGATTTTCCGTGGAGAACATGTAGTACAAGTGACATGATAGCTGAATCAGTATTACCAATCTTCTTAACTAAGGATGAAAAATTTTTTAACAGAGAGTTATGTTTATGTTGTTGTTGTATCTTTTATAATGAGCTGATCAGCTGTTTCAGCTGTTTGTTCTAGTGCTTTCTGTTTACAGTTGTTGTTTACGTGTTTCGATAATGTACGTTTTCAATAAATTTTATAGAGTTATTTTGAATGCGTGCTTATTTAAAACTCTTATTACAGAAAGTCACTACAGTAAAAATTGGCGACGAGAAAAATTTTGCTACATTTCAATTTAATAATTATCTTTCAATCATAAACCATAGTTAATCTTGCAACATTTTCAAACAGTATTCTAAATTTCAATACTTCAAAATGGATGCCGATCAGTTTACCGCGTTACTAAAAGCATTCACGAAAAGCCAAGTCACACTCGCAACCACGCTGGCTACAAAGATCACGGCAGCAACTACGTTCAGAACGGCAAGAACATCAAAGTAATGTACCAGTGAGTAACATTCAACCATTTGAAAACTTTGATCAGAATAAAGAAAAGTTTAAAAACTATTTGGAACGTTTTGAAAATTACCTAGCAGTTAAAAATATTTCAGATGAAAACAAAAAGGCACAAATTCTTTGCGCTTCCATTGCCTCTGTTCACTACAACAATCTTTCTGCACTAATTGGCCCTGAAAAACCAATCAAAGACTTAGATTTTCAAACCTTAGTTAAGTCATTGAATGAAATGCTTTCTCCTCACAGGAATGTCGTAGTCTCACAACACTACTTTCTAAGTAAATATCAAAAACCTAACCAATCAATTCCAGAATATGTAGCTTCACTACAAAAGGACTTAACTGAATGTGAATTTACGGTCCAGTGCGAGTGCACCAAACATGTTTCAGTCTCAGACTTATTCTTAAGAGCCCAGTTCATCAGGGGGTTAAAAGATGACTGGATCCGTGAACAGTTATTACAATCAGATACCTCCTCTTTCAAAGACATTCTAACCAAGGCTACTGCCTTAGAAGCATCTCGATTAGAAACCCAAGTCCTTAACAAACATCAACCTTCTCATTCAACCAATGTTGACATCAATAAAATTTCAAATAGGCAAACAGGTAAAACCCGTGCTAGAAGTGTTTCAAATCATCGTAATACATGTAAATCCATAACGGAATATTTTAACTCGAGACATTCAAGGTCCAAAGTCGACTACAATCGCCTAGGTATTGCAGACCTTTGTTTTCGTTGCGGACGAAATAACCACCTCGCATCTGAATGCCGCACAAGTAAATCACGCCTGCATTGCACTTCCTATTCAAAACAAGGGCATGTTGCTAAAGTGTGCATTTCGAGTCAGATGAAGAACAAACTTTCAAAAGACTATTCTAACTCCAGTTCTACAAAATATGTTAATTCAACTTCTGATGAAATCCCTTTAGGTTTAAATAAAGTCACGGAAATCCTTCCTGATAACACTCCTGCACATGACGTAATTGATATTTTCGACCACAGTCAACGACCAATCGCATTAGATTCAGACAAATATTTTGTTACAGTGCACATAAATCAAAAGCCTATGCGATTTGAAGTAGACTCAGGGGCTGGTTTTACACTCATTCCTGAAAATGACTTCAAAGATTTGAATCTCAATGTCACCCTTAGCCCAACTAATGTTTACTTTCGAGCGTATACAAACGAAGTATTTCGACCCTTGGGGAAGGTTACGATTGAGGATACCTAAAAGAATGTTAAATCAACTGAGGACATGTACATTGTTCCAAATGGTCGCCCTGCAGTCCTTGGACGAGATTGGATTTGACATCTTCAAATCAGCCTAAAAGAAATCTACCGAAACTCGGTACCAGTACAACACAGTTGTTCCAAGGTCTCAAAAACAGTATTTTCAATTGAGGACATATTTTCAGATTTTTCTACTGTATTCGAACAGAAAATTGGCTGCATACCGAATCATACAGTGTCCCTCCATCTTCGTGAAAATGTTAGTCCGGTTTACACCCAAGAGCGTAATGTCCCTTTTGCCCTCCGAACTCAAGTCGAAGAGGAGCTTAACAATAATACAAAGAATCCTCCCTCAAAATTTCGAGTACGATCATTCGACGTCGGTCAGAGAGTCCTTGTAAGAGAATATTCAAGTAACAACAAATATATTTGGACTCTTGGAGAAATTGTTAAAAAACTAGGAGTACTGCACTACATTGTGAAGTTAGATTCTGGCAGAACATTGAAGCGACATCTAGATGAACTTCGCAGAACAGAAGTGAAGAAGGTACACTTCAAGACCACTGACGAGAAAGAGCCAGAAAGTAATAAATCCCAACCAATTCAAATCCCAAGCATTGTTCGACGTCCAGAACCCATTATACCTCGATAAGTTCCAGAATTTTTGAATGACAGACCACCTCCACAAAATTGTCAAATACCAATCCAAGCACCACTTCGTCGCTCTACTAGAGTACGTAAGCCTCCAGAACATCTGAACGATTACGTCTTGTCATGAAGTTCCAAAATAAGTGGGGGAGACTGTTGTATCTTTTATAATCAGCTGATCAGCTGTTTCAGTTGTTATTAATTATTCTAGTGCTTTCTGTTTACAGTTGTTGTTTACATGTTTCTATAATGTACATTTTCAATAAATTTTATAGAGTTATTTCGAATGCGTGCTTATTTAAAACTCTTATTACAGAAAGTCACTACAGTTGTGATAAAGTGTTTTGTAGCACTGTAAATCCAGCTGAATGATTACAACATCAATTACAACGCCTCTGGCGCGGTGAACACAAACCTTCCAAATTTCAGTATCAAACAAATTGCATTGGATGAGAAGTCTATTCACTTTAGTGTATATATATATATATATACAGTAGTCAATGATTACAGTACACAATTATAGAGACTATTATAGAAAATTTCGGAAATCCCCATGTTCTCGTGATAAATAATGGAACTCAGTTCACTGCAAAATATTTATAAGACAGTCTGAAGAGATATGAAATAATGCAAAAAACTAATACGCCCTACCACTTTTTGTTCAAAATCTAATGGACAAGGTAAAAGTCAAGTTCAAACAGTGAATGTCGTTTGCTAGAAACCCCCCTTACAATTTCATGTTTGGAAGTACAATTAGAACGGAACTGGACCTCGAGGAAACACTTCTCTACTGGATAGAAAGTGTTTTTTTATGAATTAATCATTAACCCTAGGAGCGGCCAGGCCAAATCGGTGCGTGTGCGCTAAGCGGCCAGTCAATTTCGGCCATTTTGCAGACGTTTTAAAAAAAAGTTAACAGTGTCCAAACTACTAATGATAACCTAGTCATATGTATATTCATTTTGTTCGGAAAAAGACGTAGATTATTTCTAAAATAAATTAAATGAAATCCCTGTTGGTACGTTTTTTACAAAATGTGAAAAACCCAATTTTTTTTAAAAATTTTGAAATATTTTTCAAAAGTAGAGTGCTAGAACTTTTACACAGATTTTTATACAGAAAATCAAAGATGTACAAAATGTAGGCAATTTATTTCCCTACGTGGAAATATGTTTAGTTTGTTAGAAATTTCTTTTTACAACTGTTACAGGGGAAATTACGGAAAATGGAAAAAATTTACAAACGTGCCCTGTACATTTGAAAGATAAAAATAAAGTAAATAATATATACATATTACTGTAAATGTGCTATGTTACTAAACTGTACAATGTATTTATTAGAAATAATGCGTTTTTGTACCATAAAAATTTTTGTTCTTTACTTTATATGTGTTAAAATTTTTTATTTTTATTTTCAAAAAACCTAATTTAGTTACACAAAGCTTCATATAATTTTTATACAACTTGTTAATATGATCAACTGTACATATTTTGGTAGTACAGATCATTCTGAACAAGAAAATATACATAAGTATAAGGAAATAATAAAAAAGATTTTCTTAAGACATTTAAGTGAATGAATGCACGGGTCGAAATTAGAACAAAAATCTACCCCTCAGGCCGTATTCCAACAAAATCTGCAGAGGTTACTTCAAACCCTCTCTGTGACTTAACCTTACAAGATAACCCTATCATGCATACTCATTTTGTTCACGAAAGAACATAGCATTTAAATAAAATAAAATAAAACTAATCGCTGCTAGTATATCATTAACAAAATGCAAACAATCAATTTTATAAATAATTTTGAAATATTTTTTAATTAGACTACTAGAACTCTTACAATATTTAATTAAAACTCAATCTAAACAATAAACTGTATTTAATTTATTTCTCTACATATAAATGTGTTTGGTTTATGGGAAATAATTTTTTTTTATCCTCAGTTATTGATAAAAATAGGTAAAATGGGCAAAATTGACAAACTTAGGTTATATGTTTGACACAAAGAAATGAAATCGAAGTATAGGTAAATATAAAAAAGACTTGTTATTTTACTAAACTTTAAAATATATTCTTTGGTATTAATACACTTATGAACAAAAAATAACTGTTTTTCTTTTTACTTATCATGTGTAGGAAAACATAATTTGTTCTTGACAAAAACCCTAATTTAGTTATTGAAAGCTGATATAATTATCTTACAGTTGAATAATAACATAACTGGTACATTTATTTGAAGTACATATCTTCCTGAACAAGAATATATACATATATACAAGTAAAATATAAAAAATATTAAGGTTCCTTAAAAATTTTTGGGATGAGACGCGTGAGGCTTCACACCGGCAATAGCCTAGCAATACAACTATTTCCGTCTTCTTCCACAGACCACCGGACGCACCATAGAGGAAGGAATTGCTACTAATATGTATAACTTTTTCCTAGCAACAAAATTATATGATTTATAACACGCTAAACTCATTAATAATTGTTTTAAAAGACGATTTATAATTTGCCGTATTTCCGGCAAATTGGCCAAACTATGCACCGCACATTTTAGCTGATTTAAAAAATTATTTTTCCTATTTTCCGAAGTCATATGACAAATGTTTATCACTGGAAACGAAAGAAGAACTCGTGCTCTTTTCAATCATACCAACGGCTTTCTGATAGTCAAAGAAATACAAAGAGTAAAATTTTTTAAAAAACATATGTTTTTAGACGTTTTGCCATTTTTAAGCCGGAAATGGTTCGCCCGCTAAATTTCGTTCAAATTATAATACGAATTGCGTCGATCTCTTGATAGTACAAGGTTCGATTATATACGAAAATGAAAGTTTGGAATATCCTCTTTAAAATGGTATCAATATTATTACATTTATTGATCGTTTTCCATGTGTAATGAGTAGTTGAACAAAAATTGACCTATATTGCCGGAATCCGGCAATTGACGATTTTCGCAAAAATGAAATTGCCGGATATCCGGCAATGGCCGCTTCTAGGGTTAAACTGAAATAATAAAAAAACTGGATTATAAGAGTAGAAGATGAAATATATTCTGAGATTATTTTGAGGTGAACTGAGTTCCATTGTTCTTCACAAGAACATGGGGATTTCCAAAATTTGCATAAGATAGAAGATGATTGAGGAAAAGACAAAATGATCAAATCAGACAACTATAATTTTATAAAAAAACATTAGGGGGAAGGAATTGTTGTATTTAAATATATTTAAATCTGTATTTCAACCAATCAATTGTTAATTGAATCTTTATTCAGTTTCGTACATACATGAATAGTATATAACAACTTTACATTGCATAAATTGTTTAAAAGACAAAGAGGGGTGAAGAATAGAAAACAGAACTATTCTTAGCAACTATGACAGACGTTAAAGTAAATATACCATCTGGTTGAGCATCTCAAACTCTGCCAGTCTACTTTGATAAAAAAAATTCTGAAGAGTAATCACTCTTATTGAGCAAGTGTTACCTAACCGAATCCCTAATAAAAAAAAAATTAACTTTACACTTCAAGTTTAAGGGTAAATGGTCAAGAAATTTTAACCCCATATGACTCTGTGCTTAGAGTTATCTATATAATTTCTATTCCTAGTACTATATGAATGAATATTACTTCTAAGATCCAATTTGCTACATTGTTTTTTTACACACATAATGCACTCAAGAATTTATTGATCATGATCATACACTGTTAATATACCTAATTGAATAAATTTGTTTTTGGCTGAAGTTTGTCTGTCTAAATTTAACATGATTCTTATTGCAGTTTTTTTTGCAGCTTCAGAATTGTGTCTAAATTATTTTTGGATGTTGCTCCATAGATTGCCAGACCATAGGAAATGTGAGAATGTATGTGTGCAAAATAGACTGATTTTATAGTATCTAAGCTACATAAAAATGACAACCGTCTTAAAATATATAAACCTGATGATTTTTTAAAATTATGTTTTGAAAATGGTAGTCACATCTGAGTTAAAATCTACATTAAGCCCTAAAATTTGTTTATGATTGAGTTGGTTAATTCTAGTTCCATCAACTAAAATATTTAACAACGGAAATTCTTTGCTTTGAAAAGTAGAAAATTCAATTTGGTTACTTTTTATTGCAATAAAAAAAATAAATAAAAAAAAACGCTTATTTTAGGAAAATAAGAGTTAAATGCACTGAGTTGTTCATTATAAGCTAATTCTAGATATTGGTGATTTTTTTACCAATACAATTATATTAGAATAATCTGTGTATAAAATTAATTTCTTTTTGTACCATTTATGCATTTTAGAACTGAAGGCATTCCCTTAATATAGAAAATACCCACGTCGCAGCAGACCCGCGTACTCAATGGAATTTCAGATTATTTACTTTCCCATAAAAACACCATAAGATCGAGTATGTAGGTTTGCTGCCATTGGTTGTTGTTAGAAAATCTAAGTTAATCAATAATTGGTGAATGTAAACACAAAATTGTATCAAGCTCTGGCAATTTTTTTCCCCCATAAACCCCATGGGGGTGAGTATGTAGGTTTGCCGCCTTATGGGTTTTGTAAGCAAGCATAAGTTAAACCTTATCTAGATAATGTATATACCAAATTTGATTAAGTTATGTCAATAAGTAAGCAAGACATAGGGTTTTCTTGATTTCCCATAAGAATAACATGGAAAACACATTTTTGGATTTTCCCCATGACCAGTTATGCTATGATGAAAATTCAAAGTACCAAATTGTTTGTTTTTTTAAGCTCTTTTAAATAGTTTTAGTTAAAATTGATGAATTTTAAAAATTAAGGTCCAAAAATGCCAAAAACCCATTTTTTACCCCTTTGAAAGCCCATAAAACCCCGTTCCCATAACCCGACAGTGCTGGTTCGCGAACTCATGAAAATAGACCTGGTCATTTACCTTCATACCAAATTTCCTCAAAATCGGAGGTCCCCTTCAAAAGTTATCAGTATAACGAACACATAGATAGGCTCTAACGTTCCAGGTAAATCTGAACCGCCACGATCGCTCTTGGGCGTAATGGGCCGAAAACGAGACGTTGGTGATCGCACCACAGAAGGAGCAGACGTAACATTGGAAACCGAAGAGCGAATGGAACAAGTGTTAAACTGACCACTTGTCCTTTTCAGCGAACTCGAACCTTCCACTGACTCTTTCTCATAACGCCAGATAGATATATATCTATATATCTCTCTCTCTCTCTCTCTATATATATACAGGGTGTCCAGCTTCAACCTTTACAAACTTTTCCAGGTTATTGCCCACGTCAAAATAAGCAAAAAAGTTCCTATAAACATATGTCCTAAAATGCTTCGTTAACCCTCTAGCCGCCATTTTGTTTTTTACACTAAATAATTTTTATTTCCGTAACGGATCATTGTATTAAGTTAATATTTGGCATGAACCTTCACTATAAGAATACCCATTTTCAATAAGAAAATGATTTTTTTCCAATGTGTATTTTCAAAATGGCGGCCATTTTAAAATTTTAAACTCAAATATCTCAAAAACGGTAAATTTTATGAGAATGTTACAAGAGACAAAAAAGTTGACAAATTAAATTATCTAAACAATGATACCAAGTTTGTAAGGATCCAACAACAAATAATGGAGTTCTTGTGGTTTTCCTGCAGAAAAACACTGATTTTGCACGCCAATTTAGGTTATTTTAAGAGAAAAATCTCAATAACTCCGTTATTTGTTGTCGGATCTTTACAAACTTTTTATCATTGTTTAGATAATTTAATTTGTCAACTTTTTTGCCTCTTGTAACATTTTTATAAAATTTACCGTTTTTGAGATATTTGAGTTTAGAATTTTAAAATGGCCGCCATTTTAAAAATACACATTGGAAAAAAATATTTTTTTTTACTGAAAATGGGTATTGTTATAGTAAAGGTTCATGCCAAATATTAACTTAATACAATGATCCGTTACGGAAATAAAAATTATTTAGTGTAAAAAACAAAATGGCGGCTAGTGGGTTAACGAAGGGTTTTAGGACATATGTTTATAGGAACTTTTTTGCTTATTTTGACGTGGGCAATAACCTGTAAAAGTTTGTAAAGGTGGAAGCTGGACACCCTGTATATATATATATATATATATATATATATATATATATATATATATATATATATATATATATATATACATATATATATATATATATACATATATATGAAAATGAACGAATGGTGTTTTTGGCTTCTGGGGACCTCAAAATGAAAAAGTAAAGTGGTCCCGGGTTTAGGTCTTACCATGGCTACCACCGTAATAGCGTATTCCTTATAGGGAAATTCGCTAAAAAAACAATAATGGTCCAATAATGGAGCCTTGAGGGACTCCATATTTGATTTTTAATGTTTCTGACTTATGCCTAATTATTTGATTTTAATTTTTAACATTACTTTGACATACTGGCTGGGTAGCTGAGTGGTTAAAGAGCTCGCCTTTAAATCTGAAGGTTGCCAGTTCGATCCTGAGAAAAGTTAGTGCTTTTTGAAGGTTCGACACTGGACCCAGCTGCCTTTGGTCATTGGGCTATTAATTAATGATCCTGACAAATGAAACAGCTGATATTTGTCAGTAACAAAGCTACACCTCATCTGATCCATTACAATCATCACACTCACCCCTTCAGTCATACTCACCTTAAAATACGCACCACAGAGTGCGTCGGTGTTTCAAATAAAGTATCTAAGTATCATATTGTATTTTTTTAATCAGCTGATTGTTATTTTTCTTATACAATGCTAACAATTTGGAAATGTTTAATTTTATATGTTTAGTAGTAAATGTACTGAGATCACAATTATGAAACTTATTTGATTTAATATTATACATAATAATAATAATAAATTTATTTGTCGTAAGGATACATAAATATCATTGACAAAGTCATACATGCAGTGAAATAAACCAAGTCACAAAAGTACAAAGCATTAGTACAATACAAGAGACATAATTAAAACTTAAATAGGGTGATTAATATTTATAAATAGTAAATAACAAGTTTGGTTGAGATTGAGATTTGACTATGTGCTGAGTCCCACTTAAAACTAGTTAACAACAATAATAAAAGCCTATTAAAACACAACAGTTTTTTAAAGGTTTAAAATAGTACAAACTTAACAAAATAAAATATGTATATGGAAAATCAACAATTAATATACTTTACATTTTACAACAAGTTAGATACATTATTTGACCTATGTTAAAAACTTACATTTGAGGTAAAAAACTCGTCAAGGGAATAAAATGGCAATTTTAATAACCAGTTGTAAAATTTCTGTTTAAAACTTTTAACATCATACTTTTGAATAATTTGTTCAAGTTTATTATAGATCTTTATAGAAATAACAACATGACTATTCACAGATTTAGTAAGCCTATGAAAGTTATTGAATCTCAATTGAATCTCTCTTATTGAATTATTGTTTGAATCTCAAGGTTCATAAACAGAGGTCTGCAGTGATCCCTAAAACCAGCCTTTGAGATTATTCTGACAGCCTTCTTTTTGCAGAACTAAAATATAAAACAGAACTAAAATAATACTACTGGTAACCTAAAAATAGCTTGGCTTATTAACATTTTTGTGCTTAGAATACATCAAGAAATAATGCTAAACATGATAAATAATAAAAATAAACGGTATCAGTTAACTGACACATACTTTCTCCCAAGAATATAAAAAAAGGTGTTAAAAGCTTCAGACATTAATGTCTTGATGACTCAGTCAGATAGCTACCAGCTGAGCAGCGCGAGTTTGACCATATGCGCGTCGGTGACTTTTAACAACGTACTGCGTTTACCGCTAAACGAAAAATTGAATTTCCTCCGCAACCACTTGACGTAGAGCAATAATTTAAAATACTGGATTATTTAGTTTTTTGAGCTTTATTTAATGGTGATAAGTAAAATTTATTTCAAGATAACAGCTATTTTTAAAATCCAAAAAATTGTTTTTTTAAACACTTTTTATTTTATAACTTTTGAACGCGAATTTTCTCGGAGATGCGGGTGGTGTCATTTTAATCAGCATTTTAATCCTAATAAACCACAAAATTTTTATCAAAATCGTTAGAGCCGTTTTTGAGAAATTTTGATTTTTCACGTTTTTTGAGGGTTTTTGGGGGTAAACTACCCTTAAAAATCAAAAATTCCAAAAAATGAAAAAAACGCCTGGAATTATTGTGGGTTTGGACCTACATACCAAATTTCACCAAAATCGGACCATTGGGGCAATCTCTAGCTCTGTTTACATCCAGACACACAGACACACACACACACACACACACACACACACACACACACACACACAGACACACACACACACACACACACACACACACACACACACACACACAGACAGACATCACTCCGAAAACCACTTTTTTGGACTCAGGGGGCACCACAATGGATAAATCCACCAACAACTCAAATTCGAAAATCTTGACGAAAACAATACTTTCTCCATATACTATGGTATAGGGGGAGAAAGTAATAAAATAACAAAACACACTGGGTTAGGTTATTTTAAAATCCAGATTTAACCTCTGAACTAGTTGATTTAGTAGACTTTTTTATAAACCATAGTTTTATCACCAGTGGGTCTATATGAAACCTTGCCTGACAGCTCATAAACAATGGACTTGCAAAATAAATTTGATAGACCTACTAATGAATGAGTTTTCAAAGTTAAACATAAAAAAATGTTTAACAAAGATAATACTGTGTAACATACAATAGAATTAAGTAATAATGCAAATTATTGTGTACTAAAAGTACAGTAATTGTTGTACCATAAAATTTTCACAAGCATCATGATTTTCTGAAGGTTGAAATTTATCTCTAGATGAAACTGTGACCTTGAACTGTAAAACAGTCTCTTGTCTTATTTTGCTAACTTATTACGGTTGGTAGTTATCAACACAACCCGTTCATAGTTTATCAGACTTGTCTGAGTTGTATTAATAAACTCTCTGAAAAACTTTTAAAAATATATAGGAAAGCCTAACATTTACTTTCAGAAATCCAGTGTTTACATGATTCTGTTATTCAACTATCCAGACAATTAAGCAAGTGTGGATAACTCTTCAAACATGAGAAACATCAGAAGTTTTAAATGGTATAGGCATAATAAAAAATAAGCGTAGTTTAATTATAAACATATGGTAAACTCTGCTTTAAACTCAAGTTTAAGTATTGCCTCTAGCAGAGTTAAAATGTAAATATAAATTTATTGACTTAAATATTTGACCACCTTGTATTCTCCTTAATCCATTATTTTTTAATTTATTCCATGGGCTTTATAATGGTGTTACTGTATATTATTGTTTTGAAACTGATCAGCGAGTTGGTAAAAAATTAAATACACACTCCTAAGTATATCAAATTTTAATTTATTATTGTTGGAAATCTCTCTCTATGTTCGACTTTAATTGCACTATAATGACAATCATGTGATTTTTATCTGTTCAGGAGACAAACTTAATGAAGGAGATTTGCTAGCAGAGATTGAGACAGACAAGGCAACAATGGGATTTGAGACACCAGAAGAAGGCTACCTCGCAAAAATATTGGTACAAGCCGGGGAGAAGGATGTGCCCATCGGCAGGGTAAATAATGCTTCCAACATTTTATATTCAACTGAAAGGCAAAACTACAGTAGAGCCACACTAATTCGAACCGCAATAATTCAATAGCCTTGGTTATCAGTAGGTAATTTTCTCCATTCTCTTTAGAAAACCACTACCTAAAATAAAATAGTACACGTTGCCAATAATTTTAAGGAGTTTTTATGCAAAATATAGCCTTTTGAATTTGAACTTTGTTCCCATAATTCGAATCGTTACCTCCAAAATTCTAAGTCAATCTCTGAAGTTTGAACTGCAATCCCATATTCATCTGAAGTTTGAATTTAGTTAATAATTAAGAATGTTGAAACATGAGCTAATATTAATGTTGATTTCATCGGTATGTTCATTTATTGTCCGAGAAAGGTGACATGACAGGTGCAGACGACTAAGGCCACAAAGAATATTAATTCACTTTGTTTATAACAAAGGAAAGTGGGCGCTTGATTGAAATATTTTTTTCAACCGGTGTGGTATGGGTACCACTGGTGGTGCATGAGAGCATTTCAGGAGGTATACTAGGGACAAAGGAAGAAATAAAATATAAAATACACAAAAAAAATCAAAAAAGTGTTCCTGATTGACGTGATGCCTACAGCTGTTTTGGTCAGCACGGTTCTGATTTACAATGCATTTCCACTTAGTTTTGAGGGAATAGGAAGTAGTTCCTTTGCCTGGGTGAAGCAATTTTGTACCAGCTTAGCAAAGTGAAGACTCCCTTTTCCGAACACTAGTACATTAACGTATAATGACTTTCTATTTCAAGTTACAAGACAAGCTATGCAGAAATGATGAAACGTGAATGAAAACTTATTAGGTAATATCCATTGAGAAATTTATCACTTGGTAACACTGGAACAATTGCCAATATATTCTTTCGGTGATCTGTCAAAATAGTTAGACATTTGTTCATGTGTAGAATTAGTCCTGCTTGTGTTAGGCAATGGCCAGAGCTCAGTGGTAGAGCTCTATGTTATCACTCAGCAGGTCTGAGTTAAACTTCCGGCTTGAGGACAAAGAGATCGGTCGGCCGCTCCCATGATTCGGAAGTAACGTTAAACTGTTGGTCCACCTGCATAGAAAACAAAAATATGCTGCCCTTTCAGATGAGGAGGACTGTCAGCTAATTGCTGATTTTTCTCCACCATAGGCATACAGTATATATTTATTATTAATTAGCTCTGATAAAGTCACCGGTGAGTAGCGCTCATGTTCCTGGGATAAAACCAAAAAAATTAACTGTAAACGCAGGAAATATTATGGGCCACATGGACCATAGAAGCGGAACTATTCAACGTCTGTAGAGGGCAGGTTGCAACAAGAAAGAAAAGGGATGAATTAAAAATTCAATTAGTTGGTACAGTATTCTTTGATATGTTGAGTTTTTCAATCAAACTTTGATATGTAGAAGTCTTAGGTTGTGTATCAGCTCTACAAAAGTTATCTTGGCTAATCCTTTGATATATTTAGATAAAAATCAAAAATAACAATAGATTGATTGTAGGGTTTAATGGGAATAAAAAAAAAACTTCGTTACATTAAGGAGTTTGATATATCAAGGTACCATATTAACCTCTTTATTTCATATTCCCTATATTTCAAACTCCCTTTAATTAAAAGTAAATTGGCTGCCCCCTCTAGTCCGGCAAATGTGAAGAAAGATTGTGCGTTTGATGATAGAGGTCTCAAATTTGGAACTCACCACATGTGCAAATGCTGAAATTTAGATAGGAGTGATTAAGAGGATCTTAGATTTTCCATGTGTGGGGTTTAATTGGGTATCAAATGGGGGTTTTCAATTTTTCCCCATTCCATTTAAAAATAACATAATTTTGAGTTATAAATCTTGCAAGAGCTAGAAAAATAAGCAATTTAGTATTTTCAACCGTTAAATTATCGTATGTGGTTGTAGAGAAAAATCAAAAAGAAAATCTATTCTGATCTGATCTATCAATATTTAATCTGATGTGATACATCAATAAATTTTTTGTTCAATAGTACTTTTCTTATAGGGCCTAAAATACTATCAAATGGAAAAATCAATCAATACGATCGATAGATATATCAATCAAATATCGATATATCGGGTTAGATCAGATTTTCTTTTAGAACTTATGCTTTCAAATGGTAGTCACCCTGGCTTATTTACTGTTGTTAGAGTTTAATTGTATATTTTGTAATTTGGTATGTTTAAATTGTTTATGTAAAAAGGATTTACAGTACACTCTCGTTCATCGGAACTAATGTGGCGGACGGCCGGTTCGGATGTCAAAAAATTCCGATGAAGCGGAGGCCGTCGTGAGTCATCATCTCCGCCCGTACGGTGACCCATCGTGATTGTATTCACTCTTGTTTTTAAGGCAACACTAGAGATTTTATGAAAATAAGGCACTCAAACTTTGAACATGGTAACAAATGAACCTATAGGAATATAAACAACGCAGGAAATAAAGATCCAAAATCGTTATTCTCATATTCCATATTTATATTCCACTCATATTCCAGCAGTCAACTGACTTCCACGTAACACAGGTGCAGTCGCGACGCGAGACAGACTGAATGACAGTTTGGGAAGCGGTCAAACTGGATGTTCACTTCCTGCCCAATTCCTCTTTCTATTTTTGTGCGAATACTCCACGGCCTCGTAAATCACATCAATACGTACAGATTATGGAAAACGCCTGATGACGTTAGACGCAAAATGTGATACTTCACTGTTGTGCGGATAAAACGAATGGAAATTGAAGGCGCTAAAACGGAAAAATTATTTATTTCGTAAGAAAAAAAAAATTAATAATATCCAGATTTTCAGTTCTGATGAAGCGGAGTTCCGATGTCGCCGAGTCCGATGAACGAGAGTGTACTGTATTTATATTACAGTAGTATGTATTGTAGAAGTATGTACGTTTGTTTTGGAAAATAAAGATTATTATTATTACTATTATTTTCTCTGCAACAACTCAAGATAATTTAACAGCTAAAAATATTAAATTGTTTATTTTTTTAGCTCTTGCAAGATATTTTACAACTCAAAATTATGTAATAAAAAATTATGTTAATTAATGGTAAACAAAATTTGAAAAACCCCATTCATGGAAAATCTAAGATGGCCTCCTACCAAAATTTAAGCCTTACATGTAGTATTTGGGTGCCAAATTTTAGATCTCTATCTTCAACCGCACAATCTTTCCAATAATTGCTACATATCTGCCGGACTTCTGAGCTTAGAATAAGTCAGGTTCTACTGTATATTAAATAACGGAAGAGTTTATCAGTTTCTTATTTTTCTATTAGGCTCACCCATGGTATACTCCAACTTATTTACAGTATTACAGCTTTCTTCTTTACTTAAAAAATTTGTTTTATAAATGAGTTAATAATCATTAATTCCTCACAGAGTCTTATTTAGGCTAGGCCTACTTTAAATTGAGTGGATCCAAACATGTAAATTCAGTAAACGTTGAATGATAGTTTGTTGATAATATTTGTGCACCCCTTGTATGAATGAATTTCCATTCTACTTTGAAGAGAGTGAGTGGCAATAAACTACAATTAATTGTTTTTATGGCTAGGAAAACTTGTATTATCTTTTATAATAATATCACTGTGATTCTGATTACAAAGTTAACTAAACTTAATTAAGGAGAAATCTGAAGTTGTGTGCTAGTAGTTTTGGTTACTTTTTCATATTTTGGTACTGGATCAAAATTTAAAAAGTCCTCTTATTGTAGTTTTAAAAACTACAACAAACATATAAATTTTCCACGATTAGTAGGCTTTTTAATGATGATATACAGTAAGTTACATTATTTTTAGCCCCCCGTATTAGGCCTCCTGATATTTCAATTGGTAAAAACTTTCAAAACTGTGCACATTTGGAATACATTTTTCCTTTTACAGCTGGTGTGTATTATTGTAGAGAATGAAAGCGATGTAGAAGCATTTAAAGATTACAAGGACGATGGAGCGGCGGCCCCTGTCAGCAAGCCCTCAGCGGCACCAGCAGTGTCTGCTCCCTCCCCTCCTCCTGCGGCCCCCGCCCCACCACCTCCCCCCACCACTTTCTCCTCTCCCCCTCCACCTGCATCCTCTGGGTCCCGGGTCTATGCCAGTCCACTGGCCAAGAGACTGGCAGCTGAGAAAGGACTGAGTTTAGAGGTAAGATTTTTGGCACTTGTTTAGTTATATTGTGATACCTGTTATAATCCCATCAATTCATCTATCTCTATAGTCGGCACCAATAGAACAGGTAAATGAAGGTAAATAAGATAGAACATGTAGCTAAATAAGAAAAAAAAAATCAGCTGGCTTATTGAGATACTTGACCTTGACACGCCTGTTCTATTGCCTCCGACTATAGTATTAACCTATAAAACAGAATAAGGAGTGACGGTGCAACATTGTCACAGAAAGCGCCATCACCATAGAAAGCTTGGCAGCGTCAGAAAGTTCGGCTCCATCATAAAGATTGGTTGATTCAAAACTATTGGCCACTGCAAAAAAGTTGATGATGATTTCCTAAAGGTAAGCAAATATCCCTTTAAAAAGGTGCATCGTGACAGGAGTTAAGCGCAGCAGGAAGTTTTTCCATGGTAGAAAGATCAGCTGCGTGATCACCACCATGGTGAGATGGTTTTTGGTTGTTATAGAAATGTCGGCCACGGCATAAAGATATATCAGCTATTTATAAGTATAATAGCGGTTACCCGGCATGCTTTGCAATGCCAACCCGAGAAATTGTTTGCTCTTCAGATGAATTCGTTCACTGCGCTCACTAGCTCACTCACTATATGTTTATAAAACCGTTCTTTATGTCAAAAGTGTTTTTGGTTCTCTACCTAAGCATGAAAACATCCATAGTCATTTTACACGAAATAGAAAAAATATTGCTTATCAAAGCCACAACAAAGAGATTTATAAAAGAAAGCCTTTACATGCTGGATCGGTCTTTTTTAATTTTTTACCTAACTAAATAAAAGAACAACATAATGAGAAAAAAATTCAAAACGGAACTCAAAAACTATTTAATAAGTACAACTCTGTATTCCTTAAATGAAATAGGCCTACAGTAATATATAAAGAGGAATTTGCATACAGTATTTAATTTATATAGACCGTATTATTATTATTTATTATTGTATTGTACAATAGGATTAATTCCAAATTGTATAAATATGTTTGACACCATTCAATGTATATATGTACATAAATGAATAAAATGATTGAAATTGAAATAGCCATCAGATTTTGATCATTCACTGCGCTCACTTGCCTTCTGGATCAGCTCGTACGCTGCACTCACTCGCCGCTAGGTTTAACTTGTTCGCTACGCTCGCCGCAAGTCTATAATATCGTCTAGTCTTTTTTATTACCAATACTGTAAATGTGAACAGTACTTACCTCAATACTTTAAATGTGAACAGCTGTTTAAAGAACTAATGTTTCTAATTGTTAATCATTTGTTCCAATACAAAAATGTTGCTTCCATAAGAATAACATGGTAACGTTGAGGACGTCTAGGGTGTAGCCCTATGTGAATATTAATATGAAAATAGTCAGACTTTCCTATTTTAAGCCTAAATAATGAGTATACCAAATTTCAGCACTCTAGCTAGTCGGGAAACACACGGTATATATAAATTTAAAACGAATGTTGTTTTTGTCTTCTAGGAACCTGTAAAGAAAAAAGTATCATAGACCAAGACTTAAGTCTTACTGTGACTACTACCGTAATAGCGTATTCCCTACAGGGAAATTCACTAAAAAGTGACAGACTTGCTGGAAGTTGAAGAGAACAATTGATTTTTCAAGAGTTGCAATTGCTCAACACTGATTTTGATACTTTCGATTTCTACGAGGGTCGTCCATAAAGTAACCGCCGTTTGAGCATGGCGCGATAAGTAGTGGGGGTAGCACCGTAATTCTAAGATCGGCGTGCGCAGCCGTTCAGTACGCTTCTAGCTGTGCAAGAGAGAGCATCGTACGATCGCGTGTTCTTTTGTTATAACGTAAAAACATGAGCGCTGCAATAGAAAGTCCCGCCAAGTATGAAGTGCATGGTGTAATAAGATCTCTGTGGTCAAAAAGTTAAACAGCCACTGAAATTCATCGTTAATTGAGTGCGGTGTATGGCTTAAACATTATAAGCGAAGGTGTTGACCGTCAATGGATTTGTTTGTTTTCGACATCATGGTTTTCTGGCGTAGTGTTTGTTCACGACAACACCTGCCCTTACACAGGCATGGACGAACACAACGCCAGATGTCAGAAAACCATGATGCTCGTTTTTGTGTACAAAAAAAACAAACCCATTGACGGACAACGTTCTTTGCTCACAATGTTTAAGCCATACACCGCACTCAATTCACAATGAATCTCAGCTGCTCTTTAACTTTTTGACCACAGAGATCTTATTACACCATGCACTTCATACTTGGCGGGACTTTCTATTGCAGCGCTCATGTTTTTACGTTATAACAAAAGAACGTGCGATCGTATGATGCTCTCTCTTGCACAGCTAGAAGCATACTGAACGGCTGCGCACGCCGATGTAAGAATGGTGGCGTTACCCCCACTACTTATCGCACCACGGTCAAACTGCGGTTACTTTATGGACGACCCTCGTATTATATGTGTCTGTTTTTTATTGAAAAAACCTCTGACTTTGATGAAATTTAGTATGTTGGTGTAGGGCAGCGTTCCGCACGCTAAGCCAAGGTGATCGGACCATAGGAACAGGGTTTTATTAGGTTTCAAAATGAAATTTTGACATTTTTTACCAAAATTTTATAAATTTCTCAATTTTAACTATCACTGTGTAAAAGAGCTCTAAAATACAAACAGTTTTTTATTTTGAATTTTTAGCTTACCTTTACTAGTTACGGAGAAAGTAAATAAAAATTTCCCAAGTTAATTGTTATGGTAAAAATACAAACCTCTCTGTCTCATTTATTGTTGCAACTTAATAAAATTTGGTATGTACCTTCAAGAGGCAGGGATTAATTTATTTGCTTACAACGCCCATATGGTGGCAAATGTACATACTCAACAAATTTAAAAATCTTCGTACAATTTGGTATGTATTTGACTTGGTGGTACTTAACCTATATTAGCTTATAAAAACCATAAATGCAGCAAACCTACTTACAGAATCTCATATAATGTTGATGGTTAAAATGACAAAAGCGCCAGATTTTGCTGGAAATTCCCTTAGTACGCAGATCTGTTGCAACAGGGTTATTTCAACTGTAGCCACTCCCACCATGTTGCCATAGATTAGCCAACCTTTTTAAGAGTTAACACCATTAGGTCAGTGGTTATGAGTGGTAATCGAACCCCCAGTTTTGTATACAATCACGCCCAATAGCCTCTGCTTAGTCACCTTTGCTATCACGACTGGCATCCTGGATGAGTGGATAAGAGTTTTGAACAGGAACATTCATAACAGTGAGAACTACAGATATCACCAATGTTATTAGCTTAGTTTGCTACTTGAGTAAAGCACGAACAGGCAAAATGAGCCGTTAGAAAGGGAACAATAAATAGATCGAGAATCGAGTCCCATAACACTTTTAGGGTTGAAGCACAAGGAAAAACGTTTTATTTATATGTGTTGTTTATAGAGCTTAAGCGGCGGCTCAGGACTGTTTGGCTCAGTAAAGGTGGGAGATCTGAGCAAAGCCAGCTCTGCCACGGGGCCCCCACCAGCGGCGGGGGTGGCGGGGGCCCTCCACACGGACAAGCAGATCTCCAACATACGTTCGGTCATTGCCAAGCGGCTGCTACAGTCCAAACAGGTAAGGCAACATCTCCGTGCAATGTGGGCTTATGAAAAACGTGCATTTTTTCCAATTATAATAAATAAATAAAACAAGTTATTAAATTGCTTATTCATCATCAGCTTCAATAAATCAAACTAATTTGACTAATATGTTTTCGACAAATAAATTGTCATCATCAGGTTTAACTTAAGTAGTTCTTTGTCAAAAAGTTAAAATTCATACATAACACGCAACAAATAATTAATAAAAATTGAGTAAGTGCACTAAAACGCGTACCTGCCAGTAGGTGAACGCCGACTGCGGACGACGAGCTGGACGGAGGATGTCATGATGAATGACCTGTTGCACTTTGGACTCCTTTGTCTTTATCTCTATCCCTACTCCTGTCTTTTATCAAATTTATTATATTAAATAAGACATTGCATCCCTACTTTAATCTGTCATTCAGAACATTATGTTATATGAACGAAAATTTATCTCAATTTTTTTTTTTTAAACTAACATATATTTTTTCTTCCACTAACAAACATGTCAATAAAATACATTTTACACATCTTTTATGTGCACTATATGATTGTTATTTACATGGGAAATAACAGGCAATAAAAAAATTAAAATAATTAATTAAATAGTAAATTAAAATTCACTCTGGAAGTTGAACATAATGACTCAATACACTTCCTAGACCTCTCCATAAGAAAAATAAATAACAAGCTCAAATATTCCATTTACAAAAAGCAGACACAGACCTATAACCATTTTAAAATTATTTTTCTTAAAAATTGATTTTTTTAACAGATGATACCTCACTACTACCTCACAGTTGATATTAACGTTGATGAGGTGCTCAAGATGCGAACGAAAATCAACAGTTTGCTTGAGAAGCAGGGAGTGAAGCTGAGTGTCAACGACTTTGTTATCAAAGCCACAGCGCTTGCTTCCAAAAAAGTACCTGAAGCCAACTCTCACTGGATGGATTCTGTCATCAGAGAGTAAGTTCCGTTCCTCTGCAATCAGTTTTACAAAAACGTTGATTGATTAAAGTGGTTTTATTCTAAATGTTTTCAGGGCTCATTATTTACACTCTTTTACTCACCTATTGTTGGAAAATAATTGGAATATTGGCTTTTTATTTTGGCTCAAATAACCATCTTTAGTGTTTCTCTTTGGGAAATATTGCCTAAACTTTTTACAGGGTTGCCACAGAATTTTTGGGGCCATTTTTCCTGACTTTTCCTGACTTTTACTGACCAATCTGAGAGATTTTTCCTGACTTTTTGGTACTGCGGGGTTTTACAAATTAAGACTCGTTTTTTGTTTTTAGTGAATTTCCTTTGTAATATTTTTTTAATGCAATCTCCTCCATTCCCTTAGTTGCCCATTGCTAAAATTTTTATTGAAATACCCCAGTCACAGCGAAATACTCAGCGAATTTCTAATGGTTTAGTTAATTAACTAAAGAAAATGAAAAATTTTATTTTCATATAGCATTAATTAAGCCAATTTTTTTGGGAAATGTTAAAAAATAAGCAATATACCAGGTTTTATTGATTTTCCATAAAAATAAAATGGAAAACTTGTTCATTTTTTTTTTTTACTTTCTCCGTAACCAGTGAAGCTACGTAAATGATTCAAAATACTAAATTATTTGTTTTTTTTAAGTTCTTTTGAATGGTCTCTTTGAAAATTTATGATTCATAAAATGTTTAGGGTGAAAAATACCAAAAACCCCTAATTTGACCTTTTTGAAACCCCATAAAACCCTGTTCCGACTGTCCGATCAATCTGGTTTTCGAACTTAACCCGAAGAACGCTGTCTTACACCTTACCAAATTTCATCGAAATAAAAGGTGTCTTTCAAAATTTTTTGTGTAAACGGACACATTATACATAGAGAAATTGGCTAAAAATAAAACAAAGAGTTGCAATAATAAAGTAAAAACTAACATTATAAAAATGAAAAACACAATAGAAAAATACATTATCAATGGGTAATTAATGTATAAAATTAATACATTTTACCCACTACGTAGTAATTCTGATTTATGAGAGCGGTCAAAAATCGAGACAGTTGGATTGTGCCACTGCAAAATTTTCCTGACTTTTGGCACTTTCCCCCTATTTTTTCCTGACTTTCGGCATTTTTTCAAACTTTTTCCTGACTTTTCCTGACCAAAACCCAAAAATCCTGACTATTCCTGACTTTTAATGTCTGTGGCAACCCTGTTTTTAATGTCCATTGCCACACTTTAGATTTTCTTGGAATTTTAGGTCCAGTTGTCGAATAATTTGGCTGATGCAGGGTCGGCCTTGGGTCATTGTTTTCGTTATTGCAGTGACCTAATTAGCCAACATTCACTATAATTGATGAAATAATACAATACATCTGAAAAAAGATATAGAAACTTCTATTACGTAACATCAAACTTACACTTTAGAGTGCAAAAATCGCATGTACAGCAATTTTTCTTACCGATTCAATTCTTTTAATTGCTTTAATAACATCTTAATAACATCATCAGCTAAAACAAGAATTTCAAAATATTAATGTATCTACTACGTATATTTGACTTTAGAAAAACGGAATTAATTAATATTTTGTTGTTATCTCTTTGTTTTTATGGATTAACGCATAAAAAGAATGACTTGACATCGTCGCTCAGCAAAGTCAACTGACGAACGATGTAGTAGCGTTCGCCGACTGCCAAGTCCACGGATAGGAATACAGTTTACAATTCGCGGTCCAGCACCATTTAGGCAGTCATGTTCTCGTTGGCAACAGCGCTCATAGCGGCTGATCTAGTACATTAGCTCTTTATTCAGTGACAACTACAACAAAATACAGTGATATGAATGCCCGCCGTCAGAGACTAGCATCAGTAAGGACAGTTGTTTGATGAGAAGTGACGAGAACTGTCGACTGCCGAGTGTCGATTGAAAATATTTGTCCTAACCTCTAAAGTGACCCGAATTGGCGGATTAGCTGAATGTAATCAGGAAATAATACACGACCGCTTTTCGCAAAGAGTAAGACTACCCAAAAGCTGTTTGTTTCTATGAATTTATCGATCAAAGAAAACTAGGAACATTCCAAATTTTTCAATTTGTTTAGCCAACACCACATTGGCTTTTAAAATCGTTATATATGTTCCTTCAAGAGGTTTAGATGTTGTATAAATGTACTCTTTGGCGTTTACTTTCTCTTTGTACTTTGCCTACTCTTGTTGGATTGGTTGAATTATTTATTTTATTACGTTTGCTCTGTCTCTAGTCAGGCTCACTAACCTACTAATACATCACGTCTTTGTTTATTGACAGTTGCCCTGGTAGTTTTATGAAATAAGTTTAGGATTTGAATTTAACAAAATGTGAAGCACAAATCGTTTAGTTGTAAATAAATAAATAATTGTAATCATGAGTGATTCTAACACTGGCGGTACCGTTCCAATGATGGCATCTGCCGCTTCCACAATAGGCCTAGCCTACTGCGGCTACGAACGCCACCTAAAAATAGTTTTTGAGTTCCGCTTTGATTTTTTTTCATTAAGTTAAAAATTATTTTGTTCTTTTATATATTTAGGCGACGAATTGAAAAAATACGATACAGCATGTAGGCTATAGGCTTTTGATTGAAAATCTTTATTTATATTTGCAAGTTTTTATCAGCCAAAAAATAATCTGTTTTCAATTATTGTTGTGATGCTGCTACTCACTTCATGTTCATTTTTACTACATAGCATTAAACTGATATCACCAGCATACATGCACAAGTGTGAAGTACAAGGACTTAAACATAAACATAAGTGATTATGATGTTTTTCCTATTAAAGTTGTAACCCAGCAAAATATGGTAAATGAGGTAAATAGGTTTTGAAGTGTTACCCATCGATATTAATACCGCTAGGCCTATATTGATAACGCGTACCGTACCGTACCGATTTTGTACCGAGAACCGAGGTACACAAAAATTGTACCGTACCAAACCGTACCGACCTGAAAATTGCTGTACCGCAGACCCCTAGTGAAAAAATACCAGGCAAACCTGGAGAATTCTAGCCAAACCTGAAAACAGAAAAGACAGTCACAAAAATTAAATAAAACCCTTATAAGTAAACAAAGTCTAAACAGAAAACTGTAAAATTACTCACAACAAAGCATAAAACTAGGTAAATTGAAAAAAATATACAGAACCAATCAGGCGACAGCACACAAAAGCCAACCACACAACCGGAAACCCAGCTCCATGCAGTTTAAATGTGAAACAAAAAACATGTGAAGGAGAAAATGTCCTGAATCCCTGGCTCAACTGTTACATTTTTATCCTGTAGTACTTTCCGAGCCTTGCTAGGGGTTAACATAGTATGTGAATTTGGAATAAAATCATTAGCTGTTTTGTTATTAGAAGAAACTACATTCCCTATCCTTCAACTCTTGTTTTCATATAGGCAGCCATAAGGGCCTTATTTTAACTTAAGACTAACTGATTGGTTGGTCTACTTATTTAATATAGGAAGCTTCAATTAACTTTCTTTTGAAATGTGAAGTTCGCGGTATACAATTTTTGCATCTTCAAAAAATTCATATGGCGATTTTCAGACCAGCAATGTAGAGCTATTTTTATTTTTCTACTAAGCCCCTTTTTGAATTGTCCTTGTGTTCTTTGATTCTAGTGTTTAAAAATCGTTTTGTCTCACCGTAATAGGGCCCAACACAACTGTTGCAGTTTATTATGTAAACACAGTTTTTAGAGTAACAGGTGCCATTTTTTTGTTTCGTTTTTACGAGACTTTGTTTAAGTGTGTTCTGTGTCCTAAACGCAGTTCTAATTTTAAATTTCCTAGCCACTCTTCTGATTTTTTCCTATAACCCCGGCATATAAGGGATTGACATGGGGACAATTTTTTCCCCTGACATTTTCTGACTCTTTGTTTATCCCTACAGTTCTTGCACTTTCTAATCACGGATTGAGAGTATCCATTGCTAGCTAAATCTACTTTTTAACTTAAACTATTTTTTCATCTTGGTCTGAGCATGAGCTCTTTGATCTGTCAAACAGTGAGTAAGCAACCCCCAATTTCTTTCTGCTTTTCACTTATCAAACAGTGAATTGATGTTTCACGTAATCCAGGTGGAGTTACAAGACTGACAGTTGATAACAGAGCTTTATTTAATATTCCTCATCTGAATACTTACTGCCTCGTTTATCACATCTATAGAAACAGTTTATGAAGAACCACCTGACGATGCTAAAGGTCATATATTTACTGACTGCGGGCATAACAAATTAAAGGTGCGGAAATGCAAAAATTAACCTTTCAATGTTAAAGAAACCAGATCATCAGTTTGGATGAAGTGGATTTCAGATCGTCATGCCAGATAAATGAGATTGTACTGACAACTTAAAAAAAATCCAAATCAATAATAAACAGTCAGAAAGCCTTGCTTCTTGTTTAGGGAAACAAAATTCATAATTAATTACTCAAATTTTTACCTCAAGTCCAGTTTACTATTTCATAATACCTTGTATGTGTAGATTTTTATATCTATTCAAATTAGTTGTTTTACATAAAAACCATTTACTGTACAGTTGAACGACAAATTCTTGCCATTTTCAATATATAAATATTACATTTCAGATACCACTCCGTGGACGTCAGTGTCGCAGTGAGCACGGATACAGGACTGATAACACCGATTGTGTTCGAAGCTGACAAAAAAGGTCTCGTGGAAATCAGTAATGATGTGAAGAGGTTAGCCGGCAAAGCCAAGGAAGGCAAACTTCAACCTCAGGAATTCCAGGTAAGAACACCTGGCTCTTAAGTACATTAACGTTTAAAAATTATGAGAAATATTAGGCTTCATCTACCTAATTGAAAACGCTTGAGTGTCTAGGAGGATGTTACCATGTGGTCTTACACAAACACTTTGATAATTAAGGATTTGCATCATCTATCATGAAATATTAAAATTCCAAAATAATTGTGAAAAGAAGATATGTTAGTCTTGTGGAATGTGGTTAGACGTATATCATCCCTTTTGTGTTAAAGGCTTATTAAGAAAATTGTTAAAAGTGAAGTATTGTCCACAGGAAGACAACAATTAACTACTTCAATATCATTACCAAGTTTGTAAGTGTGCTTGCATCAATAAACCATCTCCATTTAAAAGTACTCAATATGAAATCAGATGTCAGAAATATAAATATAAATAGAAAAAATATAAAACTGATACAACTATATTCTGAGTCTGAATAAGGTTAAACTAAGTAAATTTACTTTTTTTGCAGGGTGGCACAATATCAGTGTCCAACTTGGGGATGTTTGGGATCAAAAACTTCTCTGCAGTGATCAACCCCCCTCAGGCATGCATACTGGCTGTCGGCGGTGTCCAGAAACGCATAATTCCAGACAAATCCTCACCTAATGGGTAAACTACACTAGTTATGGAAAAAAAACTTGTATGGAAAATGACAACAGTATTCTCTTAAATATTGCTATGAGTTACAATATTTTACTATCACTTTTAATATGTTGGAAAAGAGAGTATAAAAAAAACACCACATACTGTAGTAGTTTTCATCACTAGGATAAAAAAGTGGCTTTTTTTCTGTGGGCAATCGCGACAGAACAAAGCCGAGGGAAGCTATACAAGCGAGGGAAAGCTGAGCTTGGAAATTATGACCAAGCACAGAAAAAAAGGTTCAGTCTGAGTGATGAACAATGTTTTTCATAACACAGCAAAAATATAAAAGTTATAACTATTTAAATCATAAATTAAATTAATTCCATTATCTGTTAAGTTCAGTAGTTGATTTCCATTTTCTTTGAAATATTTACTAAAAACAGCTTATACGAGGGCTATTCAGAAAGTAAGGAACGTTTCGTCTTACGCCGTTAGGCGCTCGCATATCGCCTATATTAGGGTATGAGAGCACTGGGGGCCTCAGTGGCTATTCAGCCATGACGCTAGGAGCATCGTCACGCTGCTAGTTTTCTTTATTTTTAAATTCAAAATGGCCGCTCCCGTAAAAAAATCCCGCCAGTTGCGAAGTACGATCGGTAACACGGTTTTTGTTGGCAAAAAACTTAAAATCAATATAGATTTATCGAAAAGTGTACGAGGTGTCTGGGAACAATGTATTGAATGAAAGTTCTGTGCGTAAGTTGTGTATTCAGTTTACAAATGACCGAACCAATTCTTGATGAGCAGTAGAGTGGACGACCGAGCATTGTGACTGACGAACTAATCACTAAAGTTGACAAGAAGATCGGTGAAAACCGCTGCTCCACTATAATGGAGCTTTCGTAATCTTTCCCTCAAGTTTCACGGACTTTGCTGTGTTGAAATTGAAAGAATAAAAATCGATAAATCTCTATTGATTTTAAGGTTTTTGCCAACAAAAACCGTGTTACCAATCGCACTTCGCAGCTGGCGGGATTTTTTACGGGAGCGGCAATTTTGAATTTAAAAATAAAGAAAACTAGCAGAGCGACGATCCTCCTAGCGTCACGGCTGGATAGCCACTGAGGCCCCGAGTGCTCTCATATCCTAATATAGGCAATACGTGCGCGCCTAACGGCGTAAGATGGAAACGTTCATTACTTTCTGAATAGCCCTCGTATGTAAGTGAAATGAATGAAATGTTAAGATCTTGCATTTAAAATTTATTCTGCAAGGTGTGTTTTGTTTACACTGGCCTTACCGTATTTGTTTTGGATAAGTATGATTTTTGCTTACAAAAAAATAGTAGTTTTCATCACTAGGACGGAAAGTGACTGTTTTCTTCAATCGCAAGTGTGTGTGTGCAGTTGCGGTTTACTCAATCGCAAAAACGCGATTAAGCACAGAAAAAACACTTTCCGTCCGTGTGATGAACAACGCTTTTCATCATACTGCAAAAAAATCAAATGGATAACTCATTTTAAAGTAAATTAGGCCTAACTCAAATTTCACAATCTGTTTACATTTATTAGTTGTCTTCCATCTTAATTTAAATACAGTCAACTCCCGATTATCCGGGGTAATGACTGGTTGAAGGGTCCCGGATAATCCAAAACCACGGTTAAAACAAAGAGTTCAATAAATTGAGTAAAACACGAAATAAACAAGTTTCAATTAACAGTCCGCGGGATTCCAATATTTATTAATTTTTATTGATCAATCCTTATTGGAATGAATAAACAAAGATTTTCTAGTTGAGTGAACAAGAAACACAATAAAAAAGTCCAATGTGGACAAAAAACCAAGGTCAGGTGTTCTGTTGTTTGGCATTGGGCAGCCGGGATGGGTGGGTGGTGTGAGGAGGGGAGGGTCGCTTGGGATAATTTATTCAAGATAAGGGCACGCGTACTAAAACAAACGAGTAACGGTGCATCTTTTTGTCTAATTGGTAAAAATGTTATAACAACCAATTGTTCCAAATGTATGCTAATTATTGATTTTTATTGCTTTTTCTATTGATAATTCAAATAATAATTGGTAAAGATATTTCTTCTAAAATAATTTCAACATGATAAGATCGATAAATGATGGTATTGTTGTCAAAACTGGGAAAATAAATTAAATTTAAATTGACGTTTTGTGACCCCGGTTAATCCGCAACCCGGTTTACCCGATCCCGGATAGTCGGGAGTTAACTGTATTCCATATAAACAGCTTATATATACGTTGAAGTAAAGAAATGTCAAAATCTTGCATTAAATTTGTAGTCTGCAAGTCACTTTTTGTTTACATTGACCTTATTCGCTTTGAATTAGTATGTTTTTTTGCTTAAGAACAAAACAACTTTTGAGGTTAGCGCACGGCAAAAATTAACAGATGTTTTTCGGTGCACTTATAAAAAGGCTACAGAAAGCGCCAACTTTCTAGACTAAATACAGGTCAGAAAACGGCTGTTCTACGTGCAGTATGATGAAAACAACTTTTTAATTTAGCGCACAGAAAACTGAACAGATTTTTTTGGGGGGCACTTTTGAAAGGCTTCAGAAGACTAACTTTGCGGACTTATTCCACAAAGTCCGCTTACATGTATCTGCTTACATGGACTAATGACTGTCAACTACACACTATGATTAAAGACAATACAAATTCTTCAATAACCAAAGAGTGTAATTACAGCAAGTAGTAACAAACATCCTTTTAAAGTAACAAGAAAAATCATATTTGATTATTAATTCTTGTCTTTTTCAAATCGGGTCATTTCCGGGCGTGGCCAGGTTGGGTTCAGATATTATAAGTTGAATAAAAATTTGTGTCGGGGTCGGGTTCGGGTATATAAGCTAAAATAAAACTTGGGTATTGTAAGTTTAATAAAACTTCAGGTCAGCTTCAGTATAATTTGTTAACAAAATATTTATTTAATTAATTGTTGATGTGCCTACCAAGCAGTATTCATCCAAGTCAAAAACCTTCCACCAACTAGGCTTAGGCCCAATAAAAGTTAAGAAACTACAATGTATTTTATTGTAATATAAAAAAGACGGAAATGCCGTGAGCCTATATCCTAAACCAAGGGTTTAAGGGGTTAGCTTATATTACCAAGTTTTTTTTTTTTTTTTTTGAACAAACATACAAATCATACCGCACACCGTTGAAACTTAATAAAATCACTTATTAAATGTCAAAATGGCCTAGAATAAATTTTTATTAGCATATTTTTCTGCATTACATAACAAGTTATTTTGTCATGAAAAGATCATGATTTTACTGAAATGTAAAAGGGTCTGGCATTCCAATAAAATGTTGCCATATTTTATTTTGAAAAAAGACTTACAATAATTGCATTTATTTCATTTCTGTTGGTTTACTGACGGAATTTGTTTCTTTGCTAAAGTGATTCCAAATAGAGAATGGATGTTCTGTGGGACATTTTGCATTTTCCACATCTTTGGTTTCACTGGTAGGACTGTCAGTGGACACACTGACTCTCAATTCCATGGCTTTTTACATATGTTTTCCATCTTGAAAAAATCCAACATTACGTTACACAAACGGGAATTAAATAACGCCATGCCATACACATAGAGTACTTCCGTGTATGAAAATGAAGAAATCTCTCTAAGTATCCCATTAATTGTTTTCATAACTTCTCAACAAATTGTAAATGTTTTGACAGTTTAAAAAGTAGAATGAGAAAATTTGTGGCAATAAAACTAATTATAGGGGGACTTTTCAAGAACCATAGTACCAAGTATTATGAAATTTCAGTACTTTTCAAGGACCGTAAGAACCCTGTCAGCAATTCTGCACTTTATTAAACAATATGACATTGTTATTTCACTTTTTACTTCAGAAATGATCTTTTCAGTGTCTTGAGACTAAGAACTAAGGATTGCAATTTTGTGGTCACAACAAATTGCTTTATCTTTTACCTTATTTATTAGTTTGCATTGATAAATAATCGGTACTTGTTGGTTATAGGTACCACCGATAATTTTAAGGTTATACGACAATAAACATTAAATTAATACTGACCTTAGTTAACACTGTAGGACAAATTTCAGGTATTTATTTAGGTTGATGCATTTGTTACAACAAAGGCCTAAAAGTCTGCAATGTTGTTAGGAGAGTGGAGACCTCTTTATTACTTTGTTTAGGTTATTTGAAGTCATTGTAGTTGCTGAAAATCTCTAAATGTTTTTTTTCATGTTCTGCTAAAAATAAAACTATCGGAATAAGTCAAAACTTTTTCCGTTTTCTCTGTTCACTCATCTTAAAAGTAAAACATCATAATATAACCTACAGGGAATACAAACAAATCACACACACCATACGTCTAGAAGAAAAAGATTTAGACTGAAAATGAGCGTCCAACCTGAACAATATTTGGAACTGTAACCCAGACTAATTGTTGTAAAACAAGCGATAACAAAGATAATGGATTCTAGATTGACATATTTATGGTAGCCTAACCTAACTGGACTAAAACACATGTAAATGGGTGGTGCCTATAAACAACAAGTACCAAATAATCAAAATCAATTGCCTCCGTAACATTGTATTGCCGTTTGCCGACAGCAAGACATCGGAGTTCATGTCCGTGACGCTGAGTTGCGACCACCGCGTGGTGGATGGCGCAGTCGGCGCTCAGTGGCTCCAGGCTTTCAAGAGCCTACTGGAGGAACCGCAGACTATGCTGCTATAAGCCTACGATCATTGTCCCCCATCATAGTTACCTCATCACAGCCTCTGTAAATAATCCTCTTTATGTTTTAAACATACATTTTTATTTTGTACGCTAAGCCTCTCATGTTAGCTTTAACAAAACTGCCACATTGAACCAGAAAACTTTATATACAGAGATTTTCTTTTAAAGCGGATCATTATTTGTATATAGATGAAATGTATTATTGTTAAAATAAAATGTAAGTGGAGTGTTGACTTTTAATTACCTACTTGCTGGAGATAATTGAAAAATGAGCGAATTTTATCATATTTTTTTACTTTATTGTCGAAAAACTATCAACAAATACAATTTTTTCAGGAATGTAGTAGACTTATTGTTATTATTTCAAATTTACCACAAAATACATCTACAGTAGACTCCCTCTTAACTGGGCAGATAAAGATATAACCGGCTAAATCAAAGTACTTTACAATGTTAAATTACAGTTTGCTTTGGCCTGGATGCAATAATAAGATGAAAAATAACACTAATATATTACTGTATGGAATCATTACGTAGATACCCAAACCCTAAAATTATTTCTAAGGCATGACAAACATAAAAAAATCTAATTACAGACTGGTAAGACCACACTAGAAAAATTTGGTTTTGTAACCTATTGGATACTATGAGTTTTTATAATAATAATAATAATATATGAAGTGCAAAGTGCGGGTTTTCATAACTGTACAGCGCTTGACTACTACAAAACAAAATTCTGGAACTGTGGCCTAATTCAAATAGCATTGTACTTGAACACAATTTGGCACACATGAAACCATAAACATGAGAAATGGCAAAAATTAATGGAAACGCTGAGAATACCTGATTTCCAATTTAAGTAGGCCTATCAGGGCAGATGTCGGTGAGAAGCTACAGCCGACGAGGTATGAAGACGGGCGGGAGCAGATCCAAGTTGTGAAGAGGGCCTCACTGCAAGGGGAAAATTAGGGCCTTGCTGCTTGGGGGGCAGAAGGCGCCTTGTTGATGGTTGCTGATGTGGCTAGTAGAGGTGTAGATGACTATTGTGTGTTGTTTCCTTTTGGAAAAATTAAATAAAAAATGCTCTTCCACATAACAATTAATTAAAATCACACTTCCCTCTTGCTGATTTAATGATCTTCACTTTCAATTTTAAATTAAAACAAAATAATAAATCTACCATTCTGTTGTATACTTGTTCTGAAGTATACTACATTATACCGGTAAAGGGGAATCGGGAGTTAGAAATAACAACTACATCGTTAATTGGCAGAGCCCAAGGCTACGCGGACCGGGTAGGACGGTGGTTGATGCTGGACTGACTGGAGAGGGAGATGGCTCGGACAGTGGGGCACATGGTGGCGTGATCCAGGCAGCCAATGGGAATTTATTAAATTCAACAGACTACATCATACGACATGACGTCACAAACATCCGATGTGGTGTGATAGGCCTACATTTGAGTTCTAAACTGGAATTAATCTTAGATGATATGCCAATTCAATTTCACATGTTTTACAATTATATTTATACTGTAAATAAAATATTATTAATTAAATTAGATAAATACACCACAATTCCTCCCTTTTTAATTTTTGTAATTAAATAGAATAAAAATCACACATTGGATAAACCATTATAGCACACAAATAAATTGAAAAACAAATCAATAGTCAAATACAACAATAAACATAAAAACTTAATTACAAATTGAGCCGCTCTACTGGTTTTTTAATTCGCAATGGATATCTACGCGAATCAGCTGTGGATGTTGTAAGAGGGGTGTGATGTTGTACGGGTGATTGTGGAGAGACCGCATGACGTGGAGTAGAGGGGGAGAGAGATTGGCGAAGAGGAGGGGAAGCGCCCCGATCAGCTGGTGAGCGATTGACGCTATTTTGGGATGGTTGTTGGGGTCTATTTTGAGGAGTGTATGGAGGATCAGCTGATCGCGCCACAACAGTTTCCCAGTTGTTTACAACAGGCTCTTTTCTGTCAAACTGTGATTGAAGGCCAATTAATTGGTCTATGTGCCTTCTCCAAATTACACCTGAACTTAATCGTACTTCATACAAAACATTGCTTAATCTATTATGTACAATACCTTCGACCCACTTGTCTTTTGAACGATAGTCTCTTATCAATACTGGCTGGTTTCTGTACAACACTCTTGTTTGGGAGCCACCAAAATACTCCTTCTGTCTTTCTTGTTTACATTCGACCTTACGGACCAAATTTGGTTTCAATAAATCTAACCTTGTTCTCAATGAGCGGTTGAACATGAGTTTAGCTGGAGTTTCATTTGTAACACTATGTACAGAATTTCTATAATCAAACAATATTCGACTAAGAGCGACATTTACATTTAAATTAAAATTGTCATGAAATGCACATTTGAGTTTTGTTTTGGCATACCTGACAGAGTTTTCCGCTTGGCCATTTGATTGAGCATGATATGGGGGAGAGAACGTTTGTGTCACTCCGTTTGACTTAAGGAATTGTTTAAATTCAATTGATGTGAAAGGAGGGCCATTGTCACTATGACATACTACTGGCAGTCCAAATCAGGCAAAAAGGTCTCTTAAGTGTAAAATCGCTTGTTTGGCGGATGTGGAACTTACTTCAAAAACTTCCAGCCACTTAGTGTGGGCATCCACAACAATTAAAAACATTTTACCTTTGATCGGACCAAAATAGTCTAGGTGCAGTCTTTCCCAGGGCATAGATGGATAATGCCAATTATGCAAGTAACTCTTAGTAGGGTTAGATCGTTCCATTAGGCAGGAGGAGCAGCTGTTTGCTAGGGCTTCAATATTTTGGTCTATATTTGGCCACCAAATATAGGACCTTGCAACAGATTTCATTTTAACGACTCCCATATGACTACAGTGTAATTCTTTAAGTACGTAATTTCGCATTGAACTAGGTATTACTACTTTATAGCCCCACATTAAAATTCCTAGCTCCACAGTTAGTTCCTCCTTCCTTTGGAAATAAGGAGATAGATCTCTTTGTTGTTCTGACAAAAAACTAGGCCATCCATACAAAACATAGTTACAGACCTTACTTAAAACAGGATCCTTTTGAGTCTCGAGTTTAACATGTTCAAAAGTCAATGGTACTGAACTTTCTTGAATACAATGCAAATAAGTACCTTGCCATTTAAATTCTACATTTTCCTCTGAATGTTTGACTTGTAAAGGCAAACGAGATAATGCATCAGCGTTGCCATGATTAGCTGACTTTACATATTTAATATCGAAAGTGTACCCTGATAAAAACAAAGCATACCTTTGCAGCCTACTTGCAGCAAAAACTGGTAATCCCTTCTTAGGGCCAAAAATACTTAACAAAGGTTTGTGATCAGTACACAAGGTAAAACTGCGGCCATATAAATACTGGTTACATTTCTTTACTCCAAAAACAATAGCTAAAGCTTCCTTCTCTACTTGACTGTACTGAATCTCAGTAGGAGATAACGTGCGTGAAAAATACGCCACTGGTTTCTCAACGCCTTCATTGGTTTTTATACTCAATACGCAGCCCAGCCCTGTTGAGCTTGCGTCTACCGCTAATGTTACAGGCAAACTCGGGTCGTAATGAGCTAGAATAGGGGCATTAGTTAACAACTCCTTAACCTTGTTAAATGACTCCATACATTTCTGATTAAAATCGAAAGGAACGTCTTTCTTAAGCAAATTATATACAGGGTGAAGAATGGTCGATAAGTTAGGAATAAATTTCCCATAGTAATTAACCAAACCAATAAAAGCTTTTACTTCGGTCACGTTTTTAGGCACTGGTGCCTTTACAATTGCTTCGACTTTGGCTTGGGAGGTGTGCAGACCTTCCTTGTCAATGCAAAATCCCAGGTACTCCAATTTATTAGAGAAAAACTTACATTTACTTTTTTCAACAGTAAACCCCTTGTCATTAAGTCTTTTGAGAACTTCCCTTAGTTTACTTATATGAGCATTTGTATCTTTAGCTGTAATTAAAATGTCATCCAAGAATACTGCCACACCTTCCAAACCTTGAAGCGTTTGTTCAATGATTTTCTGAAAAATTCCCGGAGCCGATGAAATACCATAAGGCATCCGTTGATAAGCAAACAAACCCTTGTGTGTACTTATGGTACATAGTTTTTTCGCTTCATCATTTAGCTTAAGTTGCATATATGCTTGGCTGAGATCGATTTTACTAAAAGTTTCACCACCTTGCAAACTAGCAAATAACTCTTCGATTCTAGGCAGAGGATATTTATCTACTTCTAAGTTTGGATTTAATGTGACCTTGAAGTCGCCACAAATTCTTATTTCACCATTCTTTTTTAGAACTGGAACAATAGGCGTTCCCCAATCAGCACTGTTTACAGACACTAGTATTTTCTCGTTTATTAGCCTGTCTAATTCCTTTTCAACTTTACCTTTCAATGAAAAGGGGATCGGCCTAGGCTTAAAGTATTTGGGAGTTACATTTTCTTTCAAGGTCAGTTGTACTGGTTCCCCTTTATACTCGCCCAGTTTGTTACTAAAAACATCAGAAAATTCCTTCTCTAAATTATTTACAATCTGATCAACATTATCTATAGACAATAAGGTCTTAGATTTTACTTCACACAACGAATTATTCTTAAATGAAATGTCTACTCCCAAGACCTTAAGCCAATTACGTCCCATTAACGGATGTGCACCCTTGTTAATTACGTACAGTTCCAAATTTTTGTTGACACTACCATAACAAACATTAACATTTATTTTACCTACAGGAACAATCGGTTCATTTGTATAGGAACTGAGAGATAGGTCATTAGGCAGTAGCTTGCAAAATGACAGATTTTGGTTGTAAAAATCGTGACTACAAACACTGACACTAGCTCCCGTGTCAACTTCAAAAGTTATATTTTTACCTTCAACAAGAGCTTCGATTTTCAATGGGGCTACTCTTACAGCCTTATTCTCAATAGATTCATTGATTTGAAACAATGCAGCTACATCCTCTACATATTCATCATAATTATCATTAGAATTATTTTTAAATTCAGACTGATCAGAAACAAAATTATGCATTTTTCTGCTACCCTTAGATTTGTTATGTTTATAACCCTGATTTTCACGTTTGTCATGGTTGTCAGTCTTATTATTACTAGAATAATGACCAGTTGACTTACCAAACAGTTTAGATCTACACACCTTCGCAATGTGATTCTTTTTGCCACAGAAATTGCAAATCACTCCCAATAAATTGCACTTATTTCTCAAATGACCATAACCACCACAACACAAACACTGCATTTTCTGCTGCTGCGTTGAGTATCGTGGACACTGCCTAGCGCCGCTGTAGTTGGTCGAACTTCTCTGTTGTCGGGCCGCCGACGCCGACGCCATTCGAAACACCTTGCCGCCGCCAACGTTTCCGCTGCCGCCGCCAGGGCTGCCGCATTCTTCTCCGCCGCTTCCGCTGAAGAGACTATTTTTACTGCGTCACTGAATGATAAACTTGTCTCTGTCAAAAGTTTCTGTTTTATTGTGTCACTTCTTATCCCACTGACTAACCTGTCTCGTAAATAGTCATTTAACGAAGATCCGAAATCACAGTGTGTGGAGAGTTTCTTCAAATTAGCGACGTACTCGGCTACGCCTTCACCTTCTAGTTGATTTCTTTGACTAAATTTATAGCGCTCCGCGATGACAGACGGTTTAGGGTATAAGTGGTCTTGAATTATTTTCACTAATTCGTCAAAAGTTTTTGTGTTCGGTTTATCTGGTGTACAGAGATCGCGTAATAGGTTATAAGTCTTTTTACCAATCACTGTGAGTAGCGTACTAACCTTTTTTGTGTCTTCAATACCGTTGCATTCAATAAATAACTCGAACCGTTCAACGTATGATTTCCAAGATTCTTCACCACTGTCAAAGTCGCCGATTCCTCCTATTATTCCGGTCATTGTTACTTTAAAAAATGTTCTTGATAAAATTTCAACTGGGTTGTCGTTCACGGACATACACACTTCCTTCCCTCCAAAACGGAAATACGGTCGATCAGTTACACCGCACACACGTCGGATTCACTACACTCGTCGCCAAAATGTTGTATACTTGTTCCGAAGTATACTACATTATACCGGTAAAGGGGAATCGGGAGTTAGAAATAACAACTACATCGTTAATTGGCAGAGCCCAAGGCTACGCGGACCGGGTAGGACGGTGGTTGATGCTGGACTGACTGGAGAGGGAGATGGCTCGGACAGTGGGGCACATGGTGGCGTGATCCAGGCAGCCAATGGGAATTTATTAAATTCAACAGACTACATCATACGACATGACGTCACAAACATCCAATGTGGCGTGATAGGCCTACATTTGAGTTCTAAACTGGAATTAATCTTAGATGATATGCCAATTCAATTTCACATGTTTTACAATTATATTTATACTGTAAATAAAATATTATTAATTAAATTAGATAAATACACCACACATTCCTTATGCCTTATATTTACAGCTAAAATATTATTATTTAATCAAATATTAATTTGAAATTGAAGAATTTAATTTAACACTGTTTTAATGGCCTTTAACTCTTGTTGGATCTTGTTGAATCTTGTGTAGAAAAACTGTATAAGGTATTGTCAGGAAACTAATAGTAATTTTTTAACTTTAAAATGCGTTAAAAAGGTTATGTTTGGAAGTTAAAAATAATCTCGATAACTGAGAAACAAGAGTAACTAGACCACATGTGGGTCCATAAAAAAATGTGAAACGGCGAAACACAGGAGTTTGTCGGTATGTCGAATGCAGAACTGAACTTTGTCATTACAAATCATAGTGTCCTTTGCACCCTTTCTCTAAAACTTAAATCTGACCAATGAAAGCGGACACATTATCGCTCATCAGACAAAGACAAGGAATATTGTACTGGATAGGTAGAATAATGCCCAATATCTCTATAACAAAAACTGTGCTTTCCTTAAAAGACATGTTTTAGGTGGGGTACTGATGTTTCAAAATTGTTATTATTGGCGTTAATTATGTTTTGTAGTCTATTCGTGTTCTGTATCCGTGTAAATGTCCGTGTGTGTTTGTGTTTTTTTAAAATCTGACAAGGCTGAAGAATTCGCCGCATCTCTACAAAACTTCGCCATAAACCTGAAGGTGGGTAGTGCCCAATAATAACAATTTTGAAAAAACTGTGCTTGCATTTTAGATGTTAAACACTGCTCACTTGCCACATGACATACCCCCAATCTTATTTTTTGGCGATTTGACAGCCAACTCAAGCTTTGGACCACATTTTTGATTTTTTGAATAATGCCTGAAACAAAAATTAATTAGTCTGAAGATTAACATTTTGTGCTTTTAAAATTATGGAACACCTACTTTTTATAGTCACATATATAATTTTTTTTAGTTTATATTATGTAACAGCAAACCTCTGTCAAAAATAAAAATTAATTTAGCACATAATTTCTGTAGGTGTAAAGATTATCTATTATGCTAGGTGTTGTTAACTCCTGTTAGAAATTACTTTGCTGTGGTATATAAATCGTTCAAGCTTTGCCACCTTCAAACCGAATCCTGCACAGAGCAGAGCAATTTCTTCAATGTAAGGAAGAAACAGGTAAAAAAAAACAAAGTTACATTTGCGATTCAACTCACAATATAATGAACAAAGGTGCAAAAATGTAATAATTTGATGCAAACGTACTGAAGAGATGATCTCGTCTAACAAAGTGACTAGAAAGTAAGTAAGCCTGCTTGCATAGTAAGCATGTCTAACGAGGGACGATCCCTGAGCGAGGTCAAGCTGAGAATCCTGATTTCTGTTCCGTCTTCTACAGAAGATCTGTAAGTCTGAGGTAGCACTGACGTTCCGTTAACTTCATCATCGTTCTTGCGGCACCCTCATCGATCTAAGCACTTTACTTTGCTGAAAAAACAAAGGTTGTTTAGAGCATAGTAGTTTGTTTATTACTTTAAGTTAAAACAATAGTTATATAGACTGAATCAAAAAATTCCTTAAAGGGTTAACTCACTATCGAACATGTTGGACCCGACGTCAGGTTCAACATCAGGCCTGACAAATTGGGTTAAACCACTGCAACACACCACCCGACCAAGCATCCACCTAACTGTTAAACATATAGGACGAGGGGTCGAGCTTGTATTGTATAGCTTTGGTACTTTCATGTACAATCTTGTAAATAGAATTTGTTGTCTCATGTAAAACCATAGTCTTAAATAAACCTGCTCAGGAAGCCAGATTCATTAAAACAGAGTTAATTTAAAATTGTGCTTGATTTTAAAATTTGTCCTTACACATCAGCATCATTGGAGGACTCATTTTAAATTTATGCCCTTTTCTTAAAAGGGAAAACTTGACAATAACATTTGTTATGTCATCCAGTAAAACGTCAGTGGTAAGGTAAGTTAGATTTTCCTTACCGTGTAATTTTTTGGCACCGAAGAGGGAAATAGCTTTTTAACATTTTGTCAAATGATGCGCATCTCTATCATGACATCTATTCCTATATGTCACAGAAAAGTTTTGCAACCAGTCGCTGAACAAGATTATCTCGTTCTCTGCTGCCAAAACCACTGAAGCTAGAAAAACAACATGATAATTCACCAGACAATTTCTCACCTGATATTCAGTGTCGGTGTCCATAATGCCACACACAGCCACCACCTGGTAGTGGCGAGCCTTCATATTAGCGAGCGACCTGCGGATGAGCCTCATCGCCCCCACGGCCGTGTTGGTCGCTCTCAGTTCACTCATCTGCTGTGGCGTATGGCTCGGGTCGAGCACTAGCAGGATAACAGTCTCGTCCCGTAGCACTTCCACACCGATGATTGTACGGCTATGGCCTGACAATGGAAAGGAACGGTTATAGGACAATGTATGGTAATTATGCTTGAGATTTACTTAAGTTTCAAACAAAAATTGGTTTATTGAGATGCAAACAAGTTGTCCATTCTTTCTCAGTCATCTGAGAGAAAGTTACAAAAAGTTATAAATGGCTTGCTTACTAAAATACAAATTTCAGAAAACTTGTTCGGTGAGAAATAATTCAAACTGCCTTATCCATCCAGGGAGCAGAACTCGATTGTAGTAATTTCTAACCTAAAAAAACCGTACCGTTGGCGGGTTCAGAAAAAACTAGACATTTCATATTAGGTGAAGCATTACTGTGTATTCAGAAAGACTGCTGACTGCTCCATTTTCTTAAACAAAAGGCGGAACCTTTGAGTTCAAAGCAAGGAACTAAATTTAATCAACACCAGCTATAGTCTGTTCAGTGAGAGTGTGAAATTTAATTAAGTTGCGCATCTAACTTATTTTATGGCTCAGGTAGGTTGTTTCACATGCTAACCTTTGCCGGTTGCGGTGTTCATGCTCTGCATAAGGGTTGTACGAGGGGGAGTGTGAAGAGAAAGTTGCTTGGAGGAAACAACTGTGAATCATCCCTCAAGCCACACCCCGTACACATGACCTTTTTCTTTCCTCATTGGCTCTGACCCGTTATGCCATTGAAAAGCGGTGCTTCACTTCAGACTCTCGCTGAGCAGACTATAGATAGTTCAAACCCTATATTCTGCCTACTTCAAACAGTTTGTGGGAAAATATAGTCCTAACTATTTATTAACATGTACATATTCTCACCATGTTTACCTTTTCTCTGTTTCTCTCTAAAACAAACAGAGTCCATTCCCATTAAGTTTGGGGTAGCAGGAATCATACTGCATTTATATTCAACATTTGGTCTGGTTTAGCTGTGCCTAAAACAACAAATTCTGTTGTGGCATTACAAAATATCCCTTAGGATTAGCTATCTCACATTAGATTACAGCAACACCCAGGGATTTTAAGCTTAAGGATATTTGCTTGATCTGGTACACTCGTTAGCATATCTGTAATAAAATATAATTTTCCTTTACCTTGATGTTGTAAGTATAGAGGAGGCTTGAAATCATCATGGGCCTCAAAGTATTGTCGAACCCAGTTGAAAAGTTCAGGATGGCTTCCATTTGAACTTGTTGGCCTATGGAAGTCTACCAACTGACATCTGAAATAATACAAGGGAATGAGAAAATGATTGATCATATTTCATTATAAATAATTGTGATAAAGGGTAATATTTATTAGAAGCAAAGCACTCAATGAAATGTTTGTAATGTCTCTAAATATGATTGTTGATGCAATAAAAGGATAATTAATGAATACAATAAAATAAAATAAGAAGGTCCAACTGTGTAAAAAATTGACAAATCTTTTCCATGGAGCGCTGTAAATTGAAATTGACCCTCCAAAAATAAATAGCACCAGTAGAACGAAAACATAGTGCGATAGAGAGAATGGGTATTAAATTTATTCAATATTGCATTGCTAATAACAGACATTCAATTCAGGGTTAGGGCTTTGCCCTATAGGTTTTCAAACTTCTGGTGTTATTCTTATGAAGATATTTTATTCCATATGTTTATAAAACTGAAATTTACTTTACAGGTGATTACATCATAACATTCTCTTGTATGGTCCCGCTATTTTCTTGGTTTGAAGAATTTTGGTTGATTTGTTGTTATTGTTAATTTTCTTATAGATTTTTGTCTTATGATTGTACAGGTGATTACATCATAGACATAACATTCTCTTGTGTGGTCCCGCTACTTTCAAATTTGTTTACTTGGGGGTACGATGCACGAAATTTGTTCTAAAATAGGTGTATAGGAAGGAAGTGTTTGTACACTGATTGTAAAAAAAAGTTCATGGATGGAGAACAATAATTTTTCAACTTTCCTGTAAAAATAAGAAGTATGAATATTATTAAACCATACTACTTTCAAATTATGATGTTTATCATTGAAAAATTACAACTGATTATGCTAGACAAGGTAATGTATGATTTGTGTTGTGAGTGTGCGCGGGAGAGAATCTTTATTGGTGACCATTTGTAACAAAGTCAATACGTAACCTGACTGACAAATAAGTAGTGACTGTCTTGTGTGCGCTCTCAAGGTCGAGTGCTCCAGTAGGTCGACCGAAACTTTCTTAACAAGTAGTAAAATTCTTTGTTTTTTATTCAGCTAATTTAAAAAAAGGGTCTATGGTAAGACAAGACAGCCTAACCTCTGTCAGCTGTAGGTTTGTTTGTTTATTTTTTTATGTGAGGTGGAAGGTGGATTCAAATTACACATACTTATTCACTTGTTGGCAGAATGGACCAACCCACAAATTAAATGGGATTTTGAACTAACCTCAATTTGTTTCTCGAGGTTTTGGGGAATATCTCTTTTTAAATGCAAAATGGACTAACCTGAGACATTTCTTACTTTTTTTTTAATTGGTAATTCTTGTATATTATTATTGAATACTCAATGTGTTTGAAATAGACAAGCCTGATGACTAAAACAGACCAACTCACAGAACAATAAAAAGCAAAGTAAATATCTCTTTTAAAAAAGAGGTTTTTATATCAAATCATACAAGTAGGAATAAGGCATAAAATCAAATTCTGTAGGTATTCTTCATTCAACTGTGAAACAATCAAGACTATGTCAATTCTTAATTGACTTAAGAGTCAAACTTTTACTGTCTTTAAATATCTCAAAACTTACATTAGAGTCAACTTAGACTTTCAGTGCTTCATTTCTAAGTGTACTCCTTAACAATCTATCAACGATTAATGGAGTTTACACAAATATCACACGTTCTGACCTGATCCTCAACGATGATAATACTGTAACGACCTCGGTGGCCCCGATCCATTTTCTGGTATTGGAGAGCTTCCCTCCAAGCTGGTCACAACCCTGTAGAAAATTTTTTTTTTTAACTAAACAAAATAATGGAAATATGAGAAATATAGCTTTGAAGTGAGTAAGTATTATAAAATTGCAATGGTCAAAATTTTAAAAATTAAAATATTTACAAAATACCCCCATGCCAGCATACTCTTGGTCCTATTTTATCACATGGAGAATCTATATAATAGATAAGCATGTTTTGTTTCCTCCTTTTTTTCATCTTGTGTGCATCGTAGGAGAAATCCGCGCAAGGTATCCTGTAGATGAGCAGAATCCCATTCAAATTCACTTCGGACTTCTGGGCTACGCCTTGCAAGCTTTAAAAGTTTCAATGTTAATCTTGTGGAGATAGGAGAATTGATTGAATCATTAGACAGATGATGTTAAAACAACCGCTAGAAAACCAGGAAGAACAGATGTTTCAGTTATAAAATGTTTTTAAGTACTTGGAAACAGATCAACTGAAATTTTGGTTGAACTTTGATCAGGAGGCGATCTCTATGGACATTAATTTCCTTATTTTTATGAGCACATGAGGAAATTTTATTTACAGGTTCATCTGGTCAAAATTAATATTACTAATTTGGAAATTCGCTGAGTACCCAGGTCTGCTAAGACAGGGGTAGTTTATTTTCCCCATATACACCGTGGGATTGAACATGAAGATTTGCTGCCATGGGGGTGTTAAGCAAATAGACGATTATTACTTCCCAATGCAGGTACATGCTAAATTACATCATATTGTGGTATTTTTTATTTTCCCCATAAACCCCATAAGGGTGAGGGTGAGCACCTATGTATGTTTGCCACCATATGGGTGTTGTATAAAAATGTAAGTTACACTCTACCTCGTGAATGTACATACCGAATTTTATTTCAATAAATAAGTGAGATAGAGGGATTTGTTGATTTCCCATAAAAATAACATGGAAAAAATATTTTTGAATTTTATCCGTTATCTGTTAAGCCAGATTAAGAATTCAAAATAGTAAATTGTTTCTTTTTTAAAACTCTTTTGAATGATTTCAGTTAAAATAAGTGAATTTTGAAAATTAAGGTGAAAATATGCCAAAAACCCATTTTTTACTCTTTTGAAACCCCATAAAGCACTGTTATTATCGTCCGATTGCGCTTATTTCCGATCTTCAGCTGATGAATGCTGTCCTACACCTCTGTACTAAAATTTCATCAAAATCAGAGGTTCCGTTTGAGTTATGGTGTTCACGGACACACATATATGAATTTGAATGAATGGTGTTTTTGGCTTCTAGGTACCTCAAAATGACAAAGTATCATGATCCCGGGCTTAGATCTTACCATGAGTACTACTGAAACAGCGTATTCCTTATAGGGAAATTCGCTAAAAATAAAAAAAATAATTTAACTGTGCGCTCTACCTCTCTGCGGCGCGTAAATGTAAGGGTTTAAGTTCTCCCTCCCTGTGCACTTAGTTTTCAACCAATTAAAATCCTATTGATATTATTTTGTTTATCAGATGTTAATACACTATTGTATCGTTTCAAAATTTTTATATAAATGCAAATTTGAAAGTAAATCACCGATAAAGTTTCGTAAAATACGTGTTTTTCTAGGTCCATTTAAAGTAAGATAAAATTTTTTTAAAGAAATTTACGACGATAGACTAGTAGATTGGACTCTTATGATTATGAAATCATATTTGGATTTACGAAATATTTATTAGTGCGTGTGTAATTAGGGAGAACTAAAAGGTCTGCAAGCGCCGTTCAAGGCGCTGTATGGTGGCGCGGCTAGGCGTCCACACCGGACACTAATCTGCCGCTCTCCCACCACTAACTGCTAGATTTCCCCTCTCTTGGCCGGATTGCTTTGGAGAATATTCTGTTGGTTTTCCTCGCGCGTTGTTGTTCTGACAGCAAATGCGTTAACGTGCAAATGTCTTATGTGTTGTATGTAAGCGTTAGTGCTTCACAATTACACAAGACTTAAAACTTATAGCCTAGGCTAACAATTTAAAGATGCCAAACGCAAGACAAACGAAGAAAACTACTCTACCATTGAGTGCTAAAAGGAAAAGAAGGAAAGGAGAAAATCTGCGTCGTTTGGGTGAAAAAAGATCAAATAAGGAAGAAAACAGGTAATATATGATAATGATATTTAGCTTTACGTTTTTTTCGTTATACAGTACACTCTCGTTCATCGGACTCGGCGACATCGGAACTCCGCTTCATCGGAACTGAAAATCTGGATATTATTAATTTTTTTTCTTACAAAATAAATCATTTTTCCGCTTTAGCGCCTTCAATTTCCATTCTTTCTATCCGCACAACAGTGAAGTATCATTTTGCATCAAAAGTCATCAGGCGTTTTCCATAATCTGTACCCATCGATGTGATTTACGAGGCCGTGGAGTATTCGCACAAAAATAGAAAGAGGAAAGGGGCAGGAAGTGAACATGAATGAAGCCGACCGCTTCCCAAACTGTCATTCAATCTGTCTCGCGTCACGACTGCACCTGTGTTACGTGGAAGTCAGTCGACTGCTGGAATATGAATATGGAATATGAGAATAAAGATTTTGGATCTTTATTTCCTGCGTTGTTTTTATTCCTATAGGTTCATTGTTACCATGTTCAAAGTTTGAGTGCCTTATTTTCATAAAATCTCTTGTGTTATCTTAAAAACAATAGTGAATACAATCACGATAGGTCACCGTACGGGCGGAAATGATGACTCACGACGGACTCCGCTTTATCGGAATTTTTTGACATCCGAACCGGCCGTCCGTTACATTAGTTCCGATGAACGAGAGTGTACTGTAGGCTGAAATAGATTTCTAAAATGTTCAATAAGTTATATATGTGTAGTAGGCTGTGCCTACATTCGAACTTAGATGTTTATTTTATTTAATTTAACCCTAAATATCTTAAAAATAAATAAATATCTTAATATCCTACATATACACACTTTCATGAAAAAAATTGAAATGGCCATAGGCCTATTACTCCGGAACTTAAATTAAATGTGTTAATCTTTATGAAATGACGAGTGTTCCTAAGTTTGAAGTTTAATTTGGTAAAAGGGCAGGCTATAAAATCGTTATTAAAACGTATTCATTACTTTAAAATGTATTAATCAATATAAATTGGTTATTTTTCAGTTTTCAAACTGACAGTGAGTGCCCACTCGATGGCCTACCTCTCCACCATAGTAGTCCAAAAGATAATGAAAATGTATTTAGTTTAGAAGAAACCAGTTGTATGGAATCTAAGCCACACAGCACTCCCCATAGTGGACCTTCATCTCAATCACCAATCATCGCCTCCCAGTAAGTTGATAAATAATTAATTGTTCAGTGCAAGAATATGCAGTAGGCCTAATTTGCCGTGTATTTGTTTGTTTTACGGATCAGAGGCCTCTTTAGAAAATGAGAGGTCTGGAGCAAACCATTCTCTGAAAAGGTGTGAAACTACCATTTCAGGTTGGCAGGGGTGTATTTACATATGGGCTAAATGGGCTATAGCCCAGGGCGGCAGAATTTCAGAAGGCGGCAAATTTTGAAAAAAACGGAAATTTTTTAGGTCTCAAAAACTTAAATTTTTGGAGACGGAAATTTTTTAGACTTGTACAGAAAATTTGAGAACAGAAAGTGAATATTTTCTAAGTGAGGTTATAATATCTTAGAGCAAGGTGTCATTCAAGAGCTTTAAATGGGAGCTGGGAACACTCTAAACTACGTTGATTTGTCACGATAGTGACCCGTGCGTCCGTCGGCGCAAAGGAACCATCCACTTCCTCCCACCGCCTGTACATACATCCGCCATCACCGAGCTACACCACCGCAGTGCGTGTGATTTGAGGGTATTTTAGGTTATGTTGCAGTGATAGCGTATTAGCGATCATCGAATGAGAGAGGTGCCGATAAATGGTAGATAATAAATTTCCCTCCATTTCTACGCAATTGGCTTTTTTATAATTTAGGGAATGGTCTGGCCCTAGCACTGGTCTTTTTGTGGTTCGTTATAAGATTCTAATGTTAATTATTTACTCATTCTACATTATTAGTTTATTGGAACCTTAACAAATCATAAGGTAAATGGTATTTGAGGAACAAAAAGGTTAATTGGTTTTAAAGATGATTCATACTATCAAACAGATTCTTTGGTGTTTAATGTATATGATAAAAAATACACACAAAAATATTTTTTATTTTGATTTTTTGTTAAATTTAACTTTTATTTTATTTTATTTTCATTTGAGTGAAGTCCCCATAATTTGAACAAATTGGGACGAATTCGGCACTTGTTCGAACTACTGACGCTTCGAAATTGAACGGGAAAACACATAAATAGCCTTAATTTAATGCATAATATTACAGTTTATCTAATACTTCATTTTCAATACTGTACTAGGCCTATAGGGTTTTGTATGTAGAATAAAATTAAAATGACTATGCCAATTTCGTATTGCTACACTCAGACGTGTCTAACCAACCTAAAAAAATCTACTGGGAACGAAGTCACAGTATTCCGCCATATTCCACCGGCCGTGAACTACGCACACGTTTAAAGGCTAACTGTTCGCAACGGCACTTGTTATTGTGTCTCAGATTGGTCAAAGAACCAGTCAAACACTCTAATAGCACTGCTTTGAGTCACTTTTTGGTAGTTCTTACATTGCCAATGAAACAGCTTTGAATTCTAGTTTTTAAATTTGAAGTTCCTTACAATCACTATTTTTGGCATTTTGTGTCCCCACTCTTCAAAGTAGCATTGGAATTGAAACAATAAATGTGGATATAAATTAGGACATTATGGAAAAGGGAGGAGGGGCGGCACTTTTTGAATAGCCCAGGGGCGGCAAATTTCTAAATCCGCCTCTGCAGGTTGGTAATATACTATGGTTGGTGGTTTTAATTGACATTTTCTCCAACATTTATAAAATTTAAAAAATCAAGATTAGGCCTAGTAAAATAACCGAATAAAATACCAATAAGGTTGATTTGCCTAACCTTCATTATAGATCTAATAATGTAAAATGCAATAATGTTGGTCTGCAAGTAGAAAATCAATTAGGAATTTCCCACCTTTTTTTATAAATAATAAATATATATATAATATAATCACCTAAAAATAAGCAAAATCTGTAAAAAAACATTAACACAATATTTAAATCCCGGTTATATACTTTTTTACATAATTTTTTAATGTTCATGTCCTTCGGTGATTGAAATTCATTGAATGAAAATAATTTTTTAGCAAATTTACCTATGGAAAAATACGCTATTTTTTAATAGACATATGAATATTACCCCCATGAAAATAGTTGTTCAGATTTCATAAAAAAATAATATCAGATTCTGATCAAACTTGATCAGATTTGTATGGATTATGGGACATTCCCGGATCAAATTTGATCAGGAATTAGTTCAGAAATTAACAAATCTGAACATTTTTTATCAAATCTGATCAAAGCCCCTGACTAAACCTGATTAAATTTGAATCACAAAAAAATATAAATTTAAAAGAAATTTTAAGAAATAGAAACACGTTAAGAGCTATGTAACAGAGTAAATTAGAGTACAAAAGTCGATCATTTCAAAACAAAATTGTCGCCGGCCGGGGGATTCGAACTCATGATCATCTGACTTGAAGGTCGACGCTCTACCTCTTATACCACAATTCTGTTAGACACTCAATCGTAATCAACGTCTATTAGCCTATATTCGTTCTCATGACATTATGGAAGTGCTGAATAATTTTTACTGATGTGTATTTTTTTATACAATAATGACAGTTCTATTCCCAACTAAAACCCGGCATTTAGTTTTCAACATTTCTTATTAGTAATTTAATGTTTAAGTGTCATAACTTAATTTTATCACTGAACTTTCGTTGGTACTGTAATTTATACCTATGTTCATATTTTTATGTTGGAAAGTTAATTTTAACTACGGTAATAATTAAATTTACTTCAAGTTAATTTCCTTGGTTGCGTTGTATTTGCATTTTTAATGGTAATTTGATCCTTGTTGTAGTTATTGAAGTTACTATTTTATTTACACACAGATTTTGATTTACATAAATATATCTTTATAAAAAATGGCTACCATAACGTATGTATCAATTTTAATATTTGTTTCTTATTATGCAAAAAATGTAATTTACAATACTTAACCAATTAATTATAATCTTTATTTAAAATATTATAAAGATTCCATCTTAATGTTTTTAGGCTAAAAATATGAAGAAAACGTGAAAAAAACGTAAAAATTACGTTTTTGTTTTACTTATTTTTGACCTTTTTAACTCATGTTTTACTGAACATTTAACAATTTTTATGTTTACGTTATACATTTAACAATTTTATGTTTACGCCGCGCAGGGCGGGCGTGTGCAGCGAACAGCCCGGCTGGTGTAGCCGTAGCCGAACTCGCGGAGGCGGAGCGGGAGCAGTGGCATGACTGCGCGTGCGAGCGAGGCGCCGTCCTCCCCTGCCCGCCATCTTGCTTTTTACCCCTCGATCTTGCCCCCACTCTTGCGATAGGAGCGCTGCGGCCGCGCTGCGGCCGCGCAGCGGCATTCGACAACATCGTGTGGCGATTTTAGAGCCATGGTAGAGCGCGCCCTTAATGTTTTGTTTATTGATTAACTGTGTCTGTCGAACTTTAAACACTTTATTTTGGTAAACATTGTTAAAACCATTATAAATATCCTTAAATTTTTTATGAATGTCCTTAAATGTATAGGAATTGTCCAGGAATGTTTGGTTTTGAGTTCAGCAGACACCCTGAATAATAATGAAAAATATTTTAATAAGATATTTGTAGAAGAAATCCTTACCTAAATCGAATGAAATTTTATGAAAAAACCAAATTGAAAATAACATACACATATAATTTGGAGTACATATTTGAGTTCAAAATAGTTGTAAAATAATGAATGTTATAAAGAAGGACATAAATAAATCAAAAAGCGATTTGACATTGTACACATACAGAACATTTCTTTTTAATACGTATATGAGAATACAAAAGTATCAATGAACATTTATTAGTAAAATATTTATAGAAAGAATCCCTACCTAAATTTTATCAAATCTTATGAAAAGATTTTATGAAAAAAACCCATGTACATGTAGTGCAGCAAAGTACGTAGTTGTCCTTGAAATATTCATAAAAAATAACTCATGTGAAAAGGCATAAATTTAAAATCTGATTGTATTATATTTTTTGGTATTATTTTGAACATTATTCCATCTTTAAATAAATACTCATTCGAAAAATACAGGGAATGCACGCACCTTAGCAAACAACTCACACGAACTTTAAAATGCGAAAGCACGCACGTTAGCAATTTACTCACAACTCACTTCATGATTCGCAAAAACTTGGAATAACACACTCCATTGCTCCGTGACCAACTGGTGATCGTTAAGGTCATGTCGAGGGAGGGGCAGGTAGGGATGAGCTGGCTCATCACCCCCACTCACTCAGTAGCCCCAAAGATGTGCACGCATTTCTATTGGTGCAGCAATTTGCTAAGGGGTGCGTGTACTCACGTATTACTCCTCAAGCGGGCACACGCGGAGTTTTTCCTCGCACGTGTTAGTTTTTGTAAAAATAAACATTCATAATAGGTGTCGGCAGTCATGTCTGTCTTAATACATCACGTGCCTCAGTCTGGGAATCCCTTTAAGCAATACCACCCACCTCTCTCTTATTTCCTTGTTCTTTTCAATTCAATGATGCGGTGTCAGTATGCGGAGTTTTTTTCTGTGTGCGCCCAATCTCGCAAGTGCTCAGTGTGAAGTTTATTTCTTCTTGAACCTTTCTGTGTTATAGGCTACTTTAAGCACACTTTCATGTGTGATTTTACTTATAATTATTATAACAAATATTTTATTGCATTGATGTATTATTGTATAATTGCAGAACAAAACTCCGCATGCGTCTTCTCCAGTAATACAGTGATACCTATTTTATACTAAAAATTACTTACTATGTTTGGTTGAAAAATTAATCATATTATGTTAAACAATCAATGGTATCGACGAAGAAATGTGATTCCTGATGAACTTCGTCAACATTTAAAAACAATATATATAAAATATAATACAAATATAAAAAAAGTATATATATATATATATATATATATATATATATACTAGCAAACAGCCCGTGAAAAATGACGGGTAATTTTTATGATAATTATTCATGCATATGATGGTTTACAAGTCTGAAAGGTCACAAAATTTATGAAACATAATTCATAACATAATACATAGCTGAATTCCTGTCAAACTATAAACACAATTTACTCCTGACTACATACTTAAATTTTTCCATTTCTTTAGCAATGTGAACAATATATAGTTATATAACATAATAATGGTTTATAAGTTAATAGTTTACTATAAAATGATTTTAAAATATAGTAGGCCTATTGGACTTATCTAATGAAAAAAAACCAAGATAATAATGTTTTTCAACCGTCTTTCCACTTATTCCATCCCAGTTGTTTTACCATTTATTGGTAAAGTTAATTTCGCTGCCTCAGGGTCCAATTTAATTTCCCAGGGTCTGGATTTTGTATTTAATTTTCTAAACACCCAGATTTATCAATCTGACCAAGTGTTTCTTAAATCTCTGGCAATAATCAATTTTGCCTCCTTACAATGAGTTTGTAAATCCACGCTGAGTCTAACATCCCCATTAGGTATTGGTATCACCACCATTGCTGAGCATCAGACCCTGAGCTCTTCCACAGGACTTATGAAATCTAATTGAACCTTGCTTTCAAGTTCTGACTTGAGTTTATCATGTAATGGTAGAAGTACATCCCTGGGTGTACTAAGTGCTACAGGACGTGCATTGTCCTCTAAGTCTATCAATCATATAGTAGGTTTTTACAGTCATTAAAACACTATTTAAAATGTTTTTTCTTTGTTTTTTGTTTGCACTTTATTCTATATCATTTTTTATTCATGGTATTTCTTCGAGACCTTCTTGTATGTTTTCATTACTTAGGGTCTATTTATTCATAGTTCATAGTTCTGCATCTTTACATTTTTGTACTTAATTTTTTTATATCAGTGACAAAAAACTAATTGTTAAACATGTAGAAGCATAAGCCTACTTTACCATTTTAAGAATATAAATTACGTAGTTATATAAAGAAAATAAAAATATAAAAATGCCATGGTGAGTATTTAAAATTAACAGATTAACTTATGTTTTTGTTTATTTTCCAAAATATAAACCTCTTTAGTTGATGCTAAAGATATAAAAACATATATGTAAACAAATATTAATATAACTTATAAGTTTAAATAAATACATTATTTCAATCATCTAGGTTATAATAGGTAAACTTTCTTTATAGTATATCAACCGAAATTTTGTCCAGGCACCAGCTGTTAAAAATTTATTTTACTGCTTTAAAAATAACTGCAACCATAGTGTCTTGTTTCATTTCTGTCAATGAGAATTAAAGTTGTCTGTTTTGTTTACAAAAACTACCTTGTAAATCAGCAATGGTATAAAATTGTATTGCCAGATTTGGATCACCTGGAGCAGTAAACAAATCGACAAATTGACGTCTTAGATTGGTCTAAATAAGGTCTAATTTTCATCTTACGGAGTTATAAAGCATTTTCCAAGGGATTCTATATTTTTCCTGTCATATAGAGAATATAAGAAATCCATAGACACCAAAACGGCCTCGATCCATTCAGTAGTTCTCTTTCTAGACCCTTAAATGCACTCTTTTATTATATAAGATAATATGATAAAAAACACATAAAATGGGTTAAATTGTACAATTTATGATTGCGGAGTAGTAAAACTCCTCATGCACCCTCTGCAGTTTTACCGGTGAAGCGCCCGCTCGAGGGTTAAAAAAAAGTAGATAAATAACAGGTGTGTAGTTCTGACTTTGAGTTTGATGAAACTCAAGATTGGTTGGTTGAATTGTTAACTATTTTAATAAAAACTAGATGATTTATTAACTAGCAATTAGAAAATTGCTGGGATAATGGGATTAACATGTATTTGGCCCTGTTTATGCAAGCAATTTTGGTTTCACTGTGACTTCTTGGTGTAGCTGGAATGAAAAGAACAAACCTAATCATGCAATCAGCTACTATAAATACAACAAAACTCACAGCAAAGAAGGGGGGACCATTTAACCAATGATATTACATCCACTCCCAACTGTAATCAAAATCTTATGCATAAACCGGACCTTCGGTGGGCACTACCAACCTGTAGGTCGAAGCCCTGGTGCCACGCCCACTCGATGTGGTGCTGGAGGCGGGAGATGGATGGCATGGTACTGCGTGACGGTAGCTCGCCCCTCACCGCCCCCGCTACCGCCCACTGTTTGTACAGCTGCTCATTGTAGCCAGTGTGTTGTAGTAGCGAAGACAACATCATCTGCATGTTCCTGCCAACAAACCCATGTCTACTCACTATCTCATGTTACCAGGAGTGGACTTGAGCGACGTGGTTTAGTCTTTTGTGTTCTTCGTTCTTTTATATGCAATTTGCATACAGCAGAATGCCTTATGTCATAATTAAAAAATGAAACAAAGAAAAATTACCAGATAATAATTTTGTTTTGCTTCTATTGTTTAAGAAACTCTTAGAGAGTAAATTATGGCAATTTCTATGTAATAGTCTTTATTGATAAACAGAAAACATTGTGATTCAGCTGTACATATACACCACACAAATAGGCCTACAGAACTTTTTTTTGATCAGTGTTTCTCAACCAGTGGTATGCGAGAGACAATAGAAGAAATAAAAATTAAATACACGATAAATTGAAAATACCCGTGTCGCAGCAGACCTGCGTACTCAGAAAATTTCCAAAGGAATTTTTTTTTTATATTTTCATTTCCCTATAAAAACTATGAGGGTGAGTATGTAGGTTAGCCGCCATATGGGCTTTGTAAAAAAATATAAGTTAAACACTTCCTAATGATTGTACATACAAAATTTTATCAGGTGTAACTAAGTGACAAAAGTCAAATATGATTATTCTCTGGCTCTGCTTGTGTCAGGCCGCAAATCTCACCGATCTCGATAATTCAATTCTCATGATGTCGGCCAACCGGATTACTCAAGTTAAGAGTCTGCAGTACCTATGCCATTTCAATATTTTGTCCGATAAGAACAATGTAAAATTTTAAACATAACTGTGAGTTTGTTTTTCGACTGAAAATTACAAACTTGATGTCAATTTAAATGTTGTCATAGTATCCTTCATTTGACGTGATAGAAAATTAATTTAAAAAACTATCCACTCAAATAACGAATAAAAAAGCAATGTATGTTAGGCCTAACACCATTTTTAAACCATCTTAAACCATTTTTAGGAGGTTTATTAAAAATTTGATCTACGTCATATGAACCGCCATACCACTAGGGTGAACATATTCAAGTTTCATGCAAATCAGATATAAGATTATTGAGATAAAGTGTTTCTTATAATTAACATTGTTCTTATGGGACTTAAAATCAAGATGGCGGAGGTACTGCAGACTCTTAAATAAAAATGGTTTATGTACCTCAACTGTCGAGTAATCTTTTATGTAGTTTGCACTATTGCGTTTTCGATCCGCGGGGGATCTCCATCAGGTTAAAATGCATGGTAAAGATTTCATTCCAATCGGATCTGTCAGGTGATCAAAAAGACATTTGGGAACATTAACACACTACACATAAATATGACGAAATGAACACGTCCAAAAAACATTTAAACAAATAGTCAATGAACATTTTTACACCGGTACTGGCAACACGGAATGCTCAACGGCAACGTGTGTGCGAAGGGTTGGTTTAGACTACTCAGATTAAAATGGAAATTTTTTATGCAGGTAGAGGAAGAGGAGCTGTACACAGATAGAAGTACAGTAGATGGAAGAGGCTTATCAGCACACCCGAGAAACTGGAGCTGCTAAACAATGATGATGATGAATGATCCAACAAGATAACTAATAATTAATAACAAACAGTAGGACCTCCCTTATATGACCTCCCGATAACTGACTCCTCCTGATAACCGACCTAGTGTCCGACCGTCTTTCTGTGATTTCCGTGCCCCCATCCTTGGTGGGCCTATCTAAATATGAAACTATTCATTACTTGTACAAACAATATTGTAAAAATATTTTCTGTTACTATACATATCTTGATGTTGCAATTAATGTGTTATAGGTAAGATAAAGTTAAATTACAATACTATAGCAATTTTTTACTTAGGAAATGCATTTGATTTATCCTTCCTGATATCCGACTTTTTAGCCGTTCCGACCATGGCTCGGCCCCCGTCATTGTCGAATATGGGAGGTTCTACTGTAGATCATTTCAATGTTGGGCCTACCTGTATCCGCAGCCCCAGCCCTTGTCTCCGTAGGTGGAGGCGTAATGATCGACCGTGGTGCACATGAGAGTGTGTGCAACGTTGGGGCAGCCACTGCTGATGGCGTACACTTGCGGCACAATGTCTACAACAACATCACGACAGCTACAGACGAAAATGTGTCGCAAGTGGACAAAACTGCAATATTATTATATCATAATTGTCAAGAGCATCACCTCATACAAGCAAGGAGGTCAAGGAGTAAAGAGGGCTGTTGGCCAAGCTTGTGTTATTCAAGCATCACTTTCTAATTAAATTAAATTCTATTCTAAATATTATTGTTCTAATATATCAAAATTTTTGTTGTTTATGTATTAGCCGATATTTGTTTTAAATAAATCATAAATTTTACAATTATTCTACTTATAATGGAACATGTCAGTATCATAAAAACCTGCATTAAAAAAAATTATCCAACCAAATGTGATTACCTTTCTTAATTTGTATCCATCCAAAAAAAGGGGGAAAATTGTATAACAATATATAATCAACAACAACAAGTTCGCTACAAATGTTTGACCAGTGCAGACATGGCTTGGAGGCCAAAACGTTTTGAGTTGGTAGTATGTCAATATGACAGTTTCATTTCAGTGAGTTTTCTATTTATACAACTAAAAATTCTGGATTTCACACACTTTTCCTATTAACAAAGTTAAATTACATTTTGTGCTGCTTGTTTAGAAAGTAAAAAAGTGGCTCTGAAGTACTTCACGCTTGAAAAAATTTATTAATAAAACTTCTCTTTCAAACATTATGGATTATACAAATTGTTGCAACTAACAAATCCTATTGCTCTAGAAGATTCATTAAATAAGGAATTGTGGCAAAACAACATCATAGCACATCTGATGCAATTTATGAATTGATAACAACTTTAACTGAAGCTGTTGATGGATCACAGTATGCAGTTGGCCTCTTCTGTGATCTATCAAAAGCTTTTGACTGTGTTAACTTTGAGATTCTTTTACAAAAGCTTAAGTTTTATGGGTTTAGAGGAACAAGCTTTGATCTTATGAAATCGTATATTTTAGGCAGAAAGCAGAAAGTTAGACTCATTGATCAAAATATAGATTCTGCCTTTAAGACAGTAACGGAAGGTGTTCCTCAGGGGTCAATTCTGGGACCACTCCTCTATGTTGTTTATGTAAATGATCTACTTTTTCAAAACTTCATTCAAGTCTAATCATGTATGCCGATGACACAACATCCATCATTCATAACAAAAATCCAAATCTTTTAGAAACATACTTAAAAAACGACATCGACATTTTAAAAAAACTGGTTCTTAGCAAATAATCTTCATCTAAATCAAGAAAAAACACAAATCTTAAACTTTCATACCAATTACAAAAATAGTACAAAATCCGAGTTTCAACCACTGGATGGTGTAATTCCACAAGTATCAGTATGTAATTTTCTTGGTATAAGGATAGACTCTTCATTTACTTGGAAAATGCACATTGATCATCTTGTCAATAAACTAAATAAAGCTTTTTTTATCATTCTCACTCTTTCAAAATTAGTTGATTTCAGCACTCTAAAAATGGTTTACTATGCATATTTTTATTCTAACTTAATCTATGGAATTGAATTTTGGGGAAACTCAAAAGACATAAATAGGATTTTCTTGATTCAAAAAAAAAAGTATTGAGAGTCATTGCTAAATTCAAACCTAAAACTTCCTGTAGACATATTTTTAAGGAATTTGATATTTTGCCTGTACCATGTGTTTATATTTATAGAACATTACTCTTGGTACGAAAATATTTGAGTAAATTCAGTAATCCACAAACCAGTAGATATCATTTTAGAAATAACAGTCTACTGCACTACCCCATTCACAGTACTAATTTATTGTCAAATAATATGCATTATATGGGGGAAAAATTATATAACAATTTACCTAGCCATATAAAAGAGTCAAAAACTGAAAAACTGTTTGCCCGTAATGTTACTATTTTACTTAATACAAAAAAATTTTATAGTGTGGAGGAATATCTAAATAACACGAATTAGACTGATTTTTTAAGACAAAATGTATAAGCTTAGGCCTATTTATAACTTTTAATGTTATTGATCACATTGCTTTTTAATGTTAATGTTGTTTGATTTTAGTTATAAGTATATGGACTTTGACAAGTCACCTGCCAAGTGAGTGTATTACTCTGTTGTATTTGGTGTTATGTGACAAATGTAAATAAATAAATAAAATAAATAAATTGCTACTAAGGATAGTGAATTTTTCCATTCCAATTCAAATATTTTTTCAATCTTTTGCTCTTGTCTGCTTTTTGTTACACTAGTTTAAACTTTTTTGAATATGAAAAACATGGTTTCCTGGTACAAAAGACTAATTCCAATTGAATTGAGCCAAATGTGAAGAGTATGAAATAAACTGTTTGCAATAAAACAATTTAATAGCAACAATTAGAGGGGAGTATTTCATTACGATTGGGTTCCCTTTTTTTTAAACAAACACCACAGTATAAGTACCAGGAAGTTAACTGTCTTTCCAAATGTAATTCCGAAGGTAACAATAAATTATTGTATTACAACTGGACTACTTGTTTATTTGTGTGTACTTTATTTTAAATACACCCAGATATTCAAGTTGAGTTACCTTTAGTGCACGAACTGCCGTCGTCAATGCCACTGCTCTCGGCCATCCGCAGCTCTATCTGCCGCTCGTAATAGTCGGCAACGGAAAGCTCTCCCGAGTACACGGCTCGCTGCATGTTGGTTAGACTTTGTTCCCGAAAGTTGCCTTCATTGTCCATCCCATACTGCGCCTGAAAATGGCACATGTGTGTTTAGAGACTGTAAACATTTGTGTAGTATAGGGATTGTTTGATCTTGAATGACTTGAAGGAACCAATTATAAAAACCAATTGTAAAAGTTAATAAAACTCTTTGAAATAAATATTAAAAAATTTAATTCCGAGAAAGAGTTATATTTCTCAGCAGTAAAAAGTATGCTGTGACTTAGTGTGATAGACACACCATCTGGTAGATAGTGAAGTAAAAAAAGTAATTTAAAACAATTTTCTCACATTGAGAAATAAAAGATAGATTCATAAATAAATGTTAAAAACAATTTTTAAAAAATGTTGACTAGCATATTTTTTAATAAATCCATAAACTTTGAGTCTACTATTACTATATCAATTTCCTGCAAAGTTCACATAGGAAGTTACACTTTTTTGTACTAAGAACAATTGGTTTTCAAATTTGAACCCCCAACAGAAATAATATTGCTTAGGCTCAGACACACTTGCTCTAACAACAAGACAATAACTTAGCAAAATCACCGTAATCATAATCATATCTTTATTGCACAAAACGTATACAGTATGTACAGAGTACAAAATACAGGTGCATGGTCAAATTTATTATTAGTCTACATAAGTAAGAAAATGAAATCACTCACATATAATAAAATAAATTTACAATAGTTCATTTACACAAGTGTCTCCCAGCTATCCGAAAAGAACTCTTCTAAGTTATAATATGCTTTTTCCAATAAAATTTGCTTAACCTTTAAAAGGAGTTGTTTTGTGCTAAGCCTAGATATATTTAGCGGAAGTTTATTATATATTTTAATTGACATGTACACTGGACTACTTGCAAATAATTTTGATTTGTGATTAGGACAAGAAATTAATACTTAATTATTTCTAGTGTTATAACTGTGGCTGAACTGGTATTTATCAAAAAATCTGGGCGTACTTTAAACATTTTTAATGTTTCTAAAATATACAAACTGGAAATTGTCAGAATTTGAAGCTGTTTAAAAAATGGTCTACATGTTGTTCTACTATTTTTTTGGACTAATGTTCTTATGATACTTTTCTGTGCAACAAAAACCCTTTCAATTTTCTTTTGGGACCCCCATAAGACAATACCATATCTTAAAATTGACTCTATGTAGGAATAATATACAATTTTACAGGTTTCAATAGATGTTGATTTCATTGCAACACTTAGAGCATACCCAAAACTATGTGACTTATTGGCTATAAAATTAATATGAAAATCCTATTTGAGAAATTGGTCAAAATGTATGCCCAAAAATTTATGTGAAAAGACAAAATTTAAATTATTGAGATTTATATCATCTAAAGAGTTGCTATGGTGGTTACTTGCTTTAAAATGAATTAAATTGGTTTTAGACTCATTGAAAAGGAGGCCATTGTCTGAAAACCATTTCTCTAGTTGATTTAAAGTTACTTTTGATTCATTTATAAGATTTTCTAGTGAATTGCTTTTTATTAATGCTGTTGTATCGTCAGCATAGAGAAACAGATTTGAAGGTATTGATTTACTTAAATCATTGATGAAAACCAGAAAGAGTAGGGGCCCCAAAATTGATCCCTGGGGGACGCCATGGGTAATTTCGATCCAATTTGAATAATGTTTACAGTTATTATTTACTAAAACAGTCCGTTGTTTGCGATTTGCCAAATATGAATTTAGCAGTGATAAGCTCTTTCCCCTTATACCCAGAGATTTGAATTTGAATGTGAGTAACCTGTGGTTCACACAGTCAAATGCCCTGGATAAGTCACAGAAGACACCAGCAGCCCTCTGCGACTCATCCAAGGCTTTGGCCAATTGATTTGCAAAGTTCACAAGAGCTGTGTTTGTGCTGAATGCCCTCCTGAATCCGTACTGTGAGGTGCATAGTAAATTGTTTGATTCCAAAAAATTACTAGGCCTATTGTGTATTACTCTCTCTCTCAAAGATTTTTGAAACATTACTCAGCAACAAAATAGGACGATAATTTCCAATATCTGATTTAAGACCCTTTTTGTGCACAGGTTTTAGCTCTGAATACTTTAATCTGTCTGGAAATATGCCACTAGAGACACATTGATTAATTAATTTACATAGAATGGGTGATATAACATCTACACTTAACTTAAGCAGTACCACAGGGATTTCGTCAAATCCAACAGAATAAGTATTATTTAAATTAAAAATAATATTTCTAACTTCAGTCAAAGTTACATCTGAGAAAATACCTGATGCACCAGCTGAATGTTGGTTTATCATAGTTGGTACTTTTGCTTCGGGGATATTCAATTGATCAACAGTTTTTGAAAAATATTCATTAAACATATTTGCCAATTTATCTGGACAATCAACCAAAGAACCATCATCATTTTTATGTAGTTTTATATTACTATTGTTTTTTATATTTAAACCAAGTTCTTTTTTACAATGGACCATGTAGCTTTAATTTTATTTCCTGATTTAAAAACAAATTCATTATTTGACTTAAATTTAGCTTCATTGACCACATTCTTAAAATACTTCTTAAACTCTTTAACATAATTAATAAACAACACATTGTCACTAAGTTTTGCTAGATGGTGTAATTCTCTCTTTTCACGGGCGAGTTTCTTTATCTCTGGAGTGATCCAGTGCACATTTTTGTGATTTCTTATTTTATACATTTTAGCTGGAAATACCTCATTCATACATTTCGCTACAATTTCCAAGAAGTTGTTGTAATTTGTGTTTACACATATCCCTATAGTGAAGTCAAGCAGCTTATCATTTAACAGAATTCGAAATGCATCAAACCCGTCTTTTTTAAAGAATCGTTTGAATTGAGTACGTGTAACTGAATGACGGACAGGTAAATTAATAAAAAGTGCATTATGATCAGACAGATCTTTGTTGACGTTTAAAAGATCGGTTGCTTCATATGCAAAATTAGTTAAAATATTGTCAATACAGCTAACAGAAGTTTTTGTTATTCTAGTTGGATCAGAAAAATTGAAATTATAACCACATTGCTTTAATATATTCTTAAATTTACTAGACATTCTTTTATGTTTTGACGTTTCCAAGATATCAATATTAAAATCTGCTAAAATAGTAATATTCTTATTAAGATTTTCTTTTGAAATGTGCTTCAAAAACCGAAGAAACTTTTTAATAAACATCTTTGATATTTTATGTCCAGGTATTCTATAAATTGATATTACAACTAAGTTCATTGATTTTATTTCAATGTAAGAACATTCAAAAGAAAATTCCTCATTAAAACATACCAAGTCAGACCTATGTAATAAATAAATACTTTTAGCGAATTTCCCTAAAGGGAATACGCTATTACGGTAGTAGTCACGGTAAGACCTAAGCCCGGGACCATGATACTTTTTCGTTTTGAGGTCCCTAGAAGCCAAAAACACCGTTCGTTCAAATTGATATATATGTATATATATATATATATATATATATATCTATATATGTATATATATATATATATATATCTATGTGTCCGTGAACACGATAACTTTTGAACGGAACCTCCGATTTTGATGAAATTTGGTACAGGGGTGTAAGCCAGCATCTACTAGGTTGAGTTCGCGAACCAGAATGATCGGACCATTGGAACGGGGTTTTATGGGGTTTCAAAAGGGTTAAAAATGGGTTTTTGGCATTTTTTTACCTTAATTTTTAAAATTCATCAATTTTAACTGAAACCATTTAAAAGAGCTTAAAAAAAACAAACAATTTGGTATTTTGAATTTTTATCTTAGCATAACTGGTTACGGGGAAAATCAAAAAATGTGTTTTCCATGTTATTCTTATGGGAAATCAAGAAAAGCCTATATCTTGCTTATTTATTGACATAACTTAATCAAATTTGGTATGTACATTATCTAGATAAGGTTTAACTTATACTTGCTCACAAAACCCATATGGCGGCAAACCTACATACTCACCCCCATGGGGTTTATGGGGAAAATAAACAGAACAACATAACCTTATAAAATTTGGTATGTACAATCACTAGGTTTTATTTAACTTATATTTACCAACTAAACCCATATTATGGCGGCAAACCTACATACTCTCATCCCCATGGATTTTATGGGGAAATAGAAAATATACCAAAATTCCATTCGAAATTCGCTGAGTACGCAGGTCTGCTGCGACGGGGGTATTTTTACTATACCACCAAATAAATACTTTTTTTATAATTTGCTTAAATTTGCTGGTTATGTAATAAAATAGAACAGATTAAAAACAAGATAACCAACATGTAAACTCAGTCAAACAAGTAACGTAATCACTTTAATTTAAATTGTAAAAGAGCGAAACATTATAAAAACCAATATAAAGTATAACTGAAATACTAACCCTGAGCAGCTCAAATTCATGTTGTTCCCTCAGCCGGCGCATCTCCTTGTCTCGTTTTTCCATCTCCCGCGCAAGCATTCGGTCACACGAGACGTCGGGACTGAGCGGCGACATGACTGAAACATCATCAAAGTACATCCAATAAAAAATGCTATATTTTTCTATTTGTCATCTCTATACATACAACTGTAGTATTATTTGTTAGGACAAATATTGAAAACACTTATATTAATATATTGTTGGCCTATTTTTATAAACATCCTTATACTGTTTGAAAAGTATATGAATGATGAAAGGATTGTAAAAGAACCTAAATCTAATTTAAGCCACTTACTTTAAGTAGTTTAAATACCAGCATTAAGTAATCCAATAGTTGTAGTTTGGAAACTAGTTTTGACTCCTTATGGCATTATCAGGCAATAAAAGGACTTAATGAGCTCTTCATTCAACTATTGTAGACATATTTAAAACAATAACACATAACAAAGCACACTAATACCTCCGTCAGTTTACACTAAAGCAGTTTTAATTAAATCTACCAAGTCCTATTCTTTGACACTGTAAAAAAAGTAAACTGAAGCAGAAGTGTATGCATACAGATGCCAACACATTCCTATAGTAGGATTCACGAAAATAGTCCGATGAGAGTCGATACATTGTTGCCAAATTTATTCTGAAACACATTGTTTTACTGTATTACACATGGTTAACGTACCCACAAATGACAACATTGCAGGGCGAGAGGGCGTGAGGGGGGAAACAGCTGTTAAAATTTCCATCGGACTATTTTCGTGCATCTTACTATAGCTCAATACATTATTGTCACACCTCGAAAAGTGTAATAATGAATATATTTATTTTGACAGTTGGAACCATCAGCCCTACCACCATTGCAACTCTAAAGCAATGAATAAATAAAACCTTATGGACAAAATTGTATTGAAAGTTTTGTCTCAAGTTCTAAGCACTTTACCTTGAGAGGGCGTGCAAGACTAAAAATTTTACATTGTAACTGGGACGGCGGCGTCGTCCTGTAATCCAGCTACTTGGAGGTCACAAATTGTGGATATAAGCGATGGCTTGTGGATGCGATATTCCCTTGTGGGGATTAATGTCCGCGATAGTGAATACTAGTTCATCCATACCATAAAGTAATTACACAAATTCATTTATATGAGGTCAAAATTGTGGTTCGGATCCCATGTTAAACTGTAAGTCCCAAGATACCATTGGCTGTTGCGCTATTAATTAACAGTCCTGTCTATGGAGAATGTCGGCCTTAGTCAGTAACCAGACTACAAGATTGCGCCACAATCATCCTACACTCATCTCTCATTCATACTTGGCCTAAACCATTTCATTGACTATGTACACTAACAAGAATAGACCTCTCATCTCTATTCATAATTCTCATCGTTGAAATGAGACTGAATAAAAAACACTGAATGAGTTACCTGAAAGATAATAGGCTTTAATATACAAAAGAATTGAAATAAAGTGACATTACAAAACAGAACTATAAAAGTAAACAATCTAAAGAACAATTGAGAATTATTCCCCGAAGGATTTGCCGGTCTGCATAGCTCAAGTGAAGCTAGGCTGCAATGGCTTAGCGCCCTGGATTTAGCTCTATAAAGAGAGATCTAATTTTTATTTTAGTGTTTAGATTTTTACTTATACTGACTCAGGTGCTCTGCACCGCATAATTTATTTTATTATTCTTAAACCATGGTGGCTGACTAAATGAGCCATACGATATATATATCTCAACTGTTCTAAAACACATATACTTCATTTTCATAACCATCAATTGAATACAGAAAATGTATCCATCAAATTAGAGTCAGGTGAATTAATCGATTCTGTTGAGAATATCAAATTCCTTGGTTTAAACATTAATGAAAATCTAAAGTGGTCCGATCATCTAAGACAAATAAATTCATCTTTAGCCAAGGCCTTGTTTGGACTCGAGTAATTTTTTATGAGAACAGGTATAAATGCAGCTCTTACTGTCTATCATTCTTACTTTATGTCTAGGGCATGTTATGGCATTATCCCCTGGGGTAGTTCTCCAGTCATTAACAGCCTATTTATTATGCAAAAAAAAGCTGTACGGATCTTGGCAGGCGTAGGACCTCGCTCTTCTTGTCGTCCTCTTTTCATAGAAATGGAGTTGTTGACAATTCATGCTGTCTATATATTTCAACTTTTTACTTTGGTAAAAAAAAATTATAGTAACATCTTGATGGAAAATCATGAACATCCTTATAATACTCGCCATAGAGATATCCTTCAATATCTAATCCACAGAACAACCTTATATGAAAAATCTCCTTGGTACATGGGCAGAAAAATTTTTAATTGCCTCCCCCTAGATATAAGATCTGAGGAAAAAATTACATCTTTTAAAAAAAAAATAAAATAAAAAAACTTTTAATAACACTGTGTCCATACCCTTTAAATGACTTTTTAGAACATTAACTAGTAAACGTGATGCTCAAAATCGAGCAATTTTTTTATTACAATACAAATGTTACTTTTATCTCTAAATCATTGACGTCCAACCAATCCAATATTGTGAATATCTGCAATCATCAAAGCTACACGTATTTACAGCTGATTATTAACAGATGTTTAAAATGCTTTATTCAATTCCAATGTTATTTAAATGGGAAATTTTGAGATTTCAATGGTGGATAACACCTTTATTGTCCGTTAGATTTTCATCAGTTTTTGGCGGAAACAACTACAGACCAAGCCCTATCCAACGACACCAAAAACTTGAAAATCGGTTGAAAATTGTAGGAGGAGTTCTCAAGACAAAAAAACCCTTAGCGTATTAAATAAGTATAGATTATATTTATTTTACAAACGCTTTTTTAATTGTTATCACCACCACCAGAAACCATGCCTACATCTCTGTGTCTATTACTATGAGTCTCTCTATATGTTGTCTCTTTATATGTTCTTATTTTTAAGGAAATTTACTGTTAAGTTACTGACGTGTCATATATTTTACCTGTGTAACACACATCAATGTGACGAATAAAAAATTTCATTTCATTTCATTTCTAGCTAGTCAGGAAGTTGGAGAATTAGTGATGAGTGAGTCAGTGAGTGAGTGAGGGCTTTGCCTTTTATATATTTAGAAGATTGCCAGCTATATGAAAATTTAATTCACTTTTTGACATTATTAAAATCAGACTGATTTTTTTTTAACTACTATAATGTAAATGTATTTCTATTAGATCCTGATTTATAAATTGTATAAATATAGGCTAGTTTGTAAATACTGTTATTATGTATTGATGTTTGACTTGTCAATGATTTTTGGCATTTTTGTTTTGATAATGTCACCAGTTATTTTAGCAATGCTATGTATGAATGTGTATTGTGACAATAAAGATTGATTTGATTAGTTTCAAAAGCTTTCTTAAAAAACAAAATCAAAGCATAATATTTACTACACAATTTAAATAATATTATGAGCATATAAAGTTGGTACGGTATAGGTCTCTTAGAAGTTATTGCTTCTTAGTTTTCCTCTTCCAAATCGTTGTGCCAACAGGCAAAGCATGGGTCTGCACATATAGTCCATTTGTATTTCCTGTGTTGTCTTGACAAGAATTACATGCAAACATCATTGCCTTCTTCTTCTTGTTGTTGCGACAAGTAGAAATTTCGATGGAAACAAACATACGGCCAAATTTACAAAAATAATTTTCCCATTTAGAGATTACGACTCCATCATATTTAGAAGGTAACCCTGTAGACCGATGCCCAGCAATCAAGTCGATAAATTAAACCGTACTTTTGTAAGGAGCCATAAAATAGTTGCACTTTTGCATCAACCATAGTTGACGTTGGTCCACTGAACTCAGCTTATGTGTTAACTGGGCTCAAGTGAAGCTGGGCTACAATGGCTTAGTGCCCTGGATTTAGCTCTCTATAAAGAGAGATCTAATTTTTATTTTAGTGTTAAGTTTTGTACAAATACTGACTAAGGTTCTCTGCACCGTAGAATTTATTTTCTTATTCTTAAACCTTGGTGGCTGGCTAAATGAGCCATACACGATATATACGTGTCAACTGTCATTGACGCTGGACCGTGGTTAAGGTTTTTATTTACATGTTGGTAGCGAACATGCTAATGGGGTTTATGGGGTCTCAAAAAGATCAAAAATGGGTTTTTTTTGCTTTTTTACCTTAATTTTAGAAATTCATTAATTTTAACCAATAAAAAATCAAAAGAGCTTAAAAAATCTAGTATTTTGAACTGTTGACTTAGCTTAAATGATTATTGAGAACACCCTAAAATGTTTCCCATGTTATTCTTATGGGTAATAAACAAAACACTCTATCTTACTTATCCATTGGTGTAGTTTTATAAAATTTGGTATGTAGGCTACATTCACTGGGAAGGGTATAACTTATATTTGCTTACAAAACTCATGTGGCGGCAAACTTACGTACTCACTCCATGGTGTTTAAAGGACAGGATTAAGATTTTAAACTCTAATCCAATAAATTTTATCAAAATTGTACAAATAACAAAAAAGTTGTCAAATTAAATCATCTAACCTATGATACCAACTTTGTAAGGAGTTATTGTGATTTTTTTATTTAAATAAACTTAATTTGCACAAAATATACAGTAGTAAAAAACCAATGTTTTTTTTGCAGAAAAATAGCAATAACTCCGTTACATGTTGTGAAATTCTTACAAACTTGGTATCCTTGGTATCAGTGATAACTTAGTTTGAAAAATTTTTGTTCTTATACAATTTTGATTAAATTTACCGGTTTTGAGATATTTGAGTTTAAAATGGTCACCATTTTGAAAATAAACGTCGGAAAATTCATCTTCTTCTTGGAAATGAACATCAGTGTGATAAAGGTTCATGCCAAATACAAACTTGATACATAGCGGCTTAACGAAGCATTTTAGGACGGTCCCACAAACTTTTTTGTTCCTTTATATCCAAGGAATCACCACACAGAATTTCAGAGGAGAGTTTCTGCACACACTGTATGTACCGTAATGTAGATTTATAGATTACTTTTAGCCAATTTGAAACAAGTGTGCTAATATCCGGCTCACAGCTCACATACATTGTTCTACTTTCATGCAAACTTAGATTGAAGGGATTTAAAGTAGTTCACAATTAATTACAACCAGTCATGAAACTGGAAAGGCTCTGTCATTCCATCCCTTCATTTATGAACTGATGGTTCGGAACTGAAGCATAATCGTTTAAGAGTGCTAAAAGAAGCATGGAAACATTGTGATTTGTTTACAAAACAGTATCAACAACCATGAATAAATTTAGACTGTAGCAGCTTGGCAATCAAATTAATAATATAATTATAGCTTAAAGCCAAATAATAACAGAAGAAGTGCATTTTAGTGGGGCAAAAAGCTTTGAAAATTAATTACCTTTTGAAGAAAGTTAGTTTTGAAAAGTGCACTGCCATCTACAACAAAATTGGACAATGGAGCATGAAAATTTTCTGCAATACCTTTTTGGTTAAAGTGGTCTTCAATATGGGCTCCTAAGTCTTCTGTAGATTTGAAATTCGTCATACAACAAATGGGACACATTTCGGTAGCTTTTTCAATGGAAATGTCTGAGCTCACCTGCAAATTTCATCTTAATAGGCTAAATACCTTCAACATTCAACAGCCTAGTGGATGAAAAGAGGCAAATAAAAGAGAGAGAGCATTTGTAAATTAATAAATATAAATAACTGAAATCAGAACAGGACTCGATGGTTTATCTATTCACATGTGGATAAAGGCAAACATGCAATTAAATTTAAAATGGTTACGGTAATTACAATACAACATGCAAAATACTTTTCTACAAAATAAAATTTGATACACTCATTTTAAGTTTTTCGCTGATCTCTATTATTTTTAAGCTATCTCTATTCATACACATGTAGTAACTTATTTATCTAGTGGGTTAACACAGTTTTAACTACCGGTACCAGTAGTAAAATTATATTTTAAATAAAGTGTCTTAACTGATTTTTGTACAATTTATCTCCAGGTTTATACCAAAGAATAATATTCCAAGAATGATGTTTGTAGCTAAAGACTTAGCGATGAGAAACTAAAAAATAAATAATAATCTGGCAAGTGGGTGAATTAATTGGGCACTTGATGACCCTACATTAGTACAACTAATTGTAGCCAAGCATTAGGGTAAACTTTATAGGGGAAAAACAAATTGCTATAAGTTACATAGACTGATATACAAAAACATGTTTCTCAAGTATTAATGGCTATTTCATAGAAAAATAAAAAGGGTTTTCTTCAGTCACTGACAGCACATTAAAACTTTATAATACATCACACTAATAAAAATTACACAACTTTGTTTCAACTCTAATAACTCTTACCTTTCCAGGACTCAGAATGTCCTTATGCTCAATATTAACATGAAGCTCAAGATCGGAAGCATTGAAGAAGTTCTGTGCACACAGTGGGCAACTGAAGGAGCCTGAAGGTGTGTCAACCGGAAATGAAGGGCTGGTGAGATCAAAATGTTGTCTATTGATATGCTCTTCTAATTGGGAGGTATTTTCATTGCTATAACTACACATGGGACATTTTTGAAGCCCAGGAGTCATCAAGGACGCAGAAGAACTGCTTGAAAGGTTTAAAGCTAATTGAGATCTTCTAGGTGACCAGCCTGACGCCCCTTCATTTTCTAAAGATTTCAGATCACAATAGGAGTTGTTATTGTTATTGATATTGTTGGGCAGCCCATTGTGAGTTTTCATACTGGCGCTCCAATTTACCATTTCCTCGTGTCTCTCAGAGTCATCGTCATCATCAATGAACGTCAACAGTTCCTGCTCGGGCGTCAGGTAGTCGAGATGGGCAGTGTTAACATGGGTCAGCATCTCCTCAGCTGTTACATCCTCCAAGTCACAGAACGGACATGAAGCCGCACCTTTCAAATGACACATGACGATATGTACTCTCATTTCTTCATCGCTCAATCCATCTGCCCCACAAATCTCACAAGAGTAATTCATTTCTGGCATTTTTGCTGCCATTACAACCTAGAAAACAACAATGTAAATCAATTTAAAAAAAAAAAAAGCTTAACAAAATAAAAATTGTATAAAGCATAAAAACATATTAAATTTAAACATACACCTTCAAATGTTTTCAATTGTGACATAATTTAGCCTCTGAATTATTCCTTCGGTACTTAATAATATAGGCCTAGGCCTAAAAAAAATTGTTAGCCACCGGATTACTGCTGAAAGATGCTGCCAATAAAACCTCGATGATCCTGTCATTAAAAGTGTCAGTTTATGAATTTGACATTAGTTTGGATGGGAATAAGATTGCTATATCACAATGTAGCTGATTCCACAAAGTTTTTTTTTTTTTTCTTTCTTTGTAGATTATATGAGGGATAACAATATTTTTACTTTTGGTCCAGATTTGAACCCCAATGAAAATTACTCTAACTTTTTAACCCAATTCTTACTTATATTCAATCATTCATTTCCTCCAAAAACGTTAAAAAAACATACATAAAGCTAAGCCATCAGTCTTGAATTGGGTGACACAAGGAATAAAAATATCTAGTTTAAGGAAAAGAGAACTTCACTTAGAGGCAAAGAAAAGTAGAGATAAATCGTTTCTATGTTAAACAATACAAAAAAATCTTCAAAAAAGTTGTTAGGGCTGCAAAAATAAGGTCAAACAGCCAATATATAAAAAAATCTGAAATCAAGTCTAAAGCTGCGTGGCATATAGTTAATAAAGAACTTGGTTATACCAATCATAAAAATAGTAGGGAAACCATGTTAAATGTGAATGATATAGACATATGTAACCCTCAAGATGTAGCAAATGTATTCAATAATTTTTTTGCTAATACAGCACTTAATATTAATCTTCATAAACCCACAGTAAAAGGTGTTCATGACACTGTTAAAAGCTTATGTGAAAATGGAGGATTTTCACTGAGCAATCTGGAGCTCACAACTAAGGAAGAAGTGAAAAAGATTATTCTCTCTCTAAAAAATAAAACTTCTGTGGGTTGGGATGAAGTTCCTATTATTTTGCTTAAATCTAGTGTAGACTTAATCTCAGAACCTTTAGTTCAAATCATAAATCAGTGCTTATCATTTGGAATGTTCCCGGATAAGCTAAAATATTCTCAAATATCTCCTATTTTTAAAAAAGGCTCCAGGACAGATGTTAATAACTATCGACCAATATCGGTTTTGAGCAATTTTTCTAAAATCTTTGAAAAAGTTATAAATTTTAGGCTGATTAACTATTTTGAAAATAATAATTTGTTTTATAGTCATCAGTTTGGTTTTAGGAAAAACGTTGGTACGGTTTCAGCTCTTATTCACTGCATCAATGAGGTCACTGGGGCTTTGGATGGGGCACAGAGTGCAGCTGGTGTTTTCTGTGACCTGTCCAAGGCCTTTGACTGTGTTGACCACTCAGTATTATTACAAAAGCTTAATGATTATGGAATCTCGGGCACCTGTCTTTCTTTAATCAAATCATACCTCTCAGACAGGAAACAAAGAACTCTAAATTCTGTGGATGGTATTAAGCATTTTTCTTCTTGGAAAAGTGTAAACGCCGGCGTGCCCCAGGGATCAATCTTAGGTCCACTTTTCTTTTTAATCTATATTAACGATCTCCCTAAATCCATCAATAGAGAACTAATCTTGTTTGCTGACGATACCACAGCAATTATAAAAAATAAGAGCAAATGGGAACTTTCAGTATCCCTCACGGAAACTATGAAAGATATGGAAAATTGGTTCAAAATTAATGGTTTGAAACTCAACATTGATAAAACTCAGGTAATTAAATTTTCAGCTAGGAATGACAATGAATCAATTAACTTGCCTAATTTAGTAAATTCTCATAAATTTCTAGGTGTTCATCTTGACAAAAATATGAATTGGAAGGTACATTTGGACTTTGTTCAAAAGAAAATAAGATCAATTTCATTTGTTTTTGTCCACTTAAGGGATTGCATATCTTTTGATATTCTCAAGACAATTTATCATGCATACGTAGAATCTATTTTGAGGTATGGTTTGATTCTATGGGGTCAGGCAACGGATATAAGGACAGTTTTCAGGCTACAAAAACGAATTATACGCATTATGACTAATTCCCACCCAAGAAGTTCCTGCAAACCTCTTTTTCAAAATTAAAAAATTCAAACGCTCACAGGATTGTATGTATATGAGATATTGAGCTATATACACAATGTTAAAAATAATCTTCCAGAAACTTTAAATTTTAATCATAACTACAATACTAGGAATGAAACCTTATTTAGATTACCAAAACACCGATTAACACTCTACGAAAAAAGTCCTTTGTATGCTGGGTTAAAATTATATAATGAACTGCCAGTATATTATAAAAATATGAACACAAATCAATTCAAAGAAAAAATAAAGAATGAACTCCTTAATCGGGCACTCTACACTCTACAGGAGTACTACAGTAATCCTTTGAGATAGTACTCTTATTTTAACTTTCCAGAATAATTTTTGAGTTTTGTTTTGATTTGATTGACTTATTTTTTGTAATATAAGAATATTTTAAGTTAAGTTTAGTGACGATGCACCTGTTCTGTATGTTTTCACATATTTATGAATGTTTTGTGCAAATAAAATGTCTTATGTCTTTTGGGTTTAAAAGTTCAAAGAAATTTGAAATGGTCTGATTATTTGCAAATACTTGACAAGAAATTAAATACGGCTTGTTTTCAGATTTCCGTTTTACTGTCCGTTATTGATTTCCAAACAAAATTAGTACTTTATCATGCACTTTATGTATCTTTAATGCAATACAGCATTGAGTTGTGGGGTAGCAGTACTCAAGCAAACATGATTTTCAAGATGCAGTTAGAAGAAATATATAGAATAATGACATTTTGTAGTTCAACACAATCATAATTACAATACCCGGAACAGAGATATTTTGCAACTAACAATCCATAGGTTACGTTCAGCCGAAATGTTACCAATGCATTTAGAAAAAAAATATACAATAAACTCCCTGCCAATATTAGAAAGCATAAGTTTGTTTGAAAATAAATGAGAAGAAATGCTAGTCAATAAAACATATTACAGTATTAAAGAGTAAGATGCTTGATAAAATCTAGATAGGCCTGAGCCTACTAGTCTTGAATGTAAAGTATGTGATTCATAGTGCTTATTGGTACTTATGAAACACTTGCTGTTGCCCGTCACAGCTTCACCCGTGATTGAATTTAGTTTATAGGTAAAATATTTTTTTTAAAGACCAACACAATCTACTTCCTTAAGAATGAGATTGAAACAATGAAGTGGTGTGAGTTGAGCTCTGAAGGAATTTTGCAAAACCTGTTCTTAGTGAGAAAAGGTTTCTTATATAGGAAAGAGCCTGAGAACCTATGAGCAAATGGCAACGACCATGTCGAATTTCAACCCTGTAGGCCCTACAGCCATTTTGAAGTCATGTGGGGCGGAGCCCTAAAAAACATAAAAAACTATATTTGCAAAATTGTTTCTTAGTGAACACCTATTAGCAAAACAGGACGATTACATTAAATTTCAATCCGTAGGATCCATGGTGGTTTTGAGAATTTGTGGGAAGGAAATTTGCAAAATCGTTTGTTATTGATTGACATTACCTATGAGAAAAGAGAAACGTCCATGTAAAATTTCAAACCCGTTGGCCCTAGATTAATTTTGAAATCATGTGGGGTGGAGCCCTAAAGAACTTCAAAGACTATATTTACAAAACCATTTCGTAGTGAGCACCTGTTAGCAAAGCAGGACATCCACCTTATGGGGCGGAGCCCACCACCTTAAGGCTATGGGGCGGAGCCCTAAAAAATTTCGAAATTATTTCTCAGTGAGCACCTATGAGTAAAAAGGAACGTCCATGTCAAATTTCAATTCCGTGGGCCCAAGAGTAATTTTCAAGAACTGTGGAGCGGAGCCCTAAACAATTTCAAGAACTATGTTTGCAAAACCCTTCTTAGTAAGTAACTATGAACAAAGACGAACGTCCGATTCAAATTCAAACCTCAGAGGCCCAAAAGCAATTTTGAAGTGCTGTGGGGCAGAGCCCTAAAGAACTTCGAAAACTATAATTGTAAAACCGTTTCTTAGTGAGCACACATGAGCAAAGAGAAACGTCCATGTCAAATTTCAACCCCGTGGGCCCAAGAGTAATTTTCAAGAACTGTGGAGCGAAGCTCTAAACAATTTCAAGAACTATGTTTGCAAAACCGTTTCTTAGTAAGTAACTACGAACAAAGACGACATCCGATTCAAATTTAAACCTCGGAGGCCCAAAAGCAATTTTGAAGTGCTGTGGGGCGGAGCCCTAAAGAACTTCGAAAACTATAATTGCAAAACCGTTTCTTAGTGAGCACACATGAGCAAAGAGAAACGTCCATATCAAATATCGACCCCGGAGGCCCTAAAGTAATTTTGAAGTTCTTTGGGGTGGAGTCCTAAAGAACTTTGAAAACTGTATTTGCAAAACCGTTTCTTGGGAAGCATCCATGAGCAAAAAGAAACGGATCTGAATTAAAAAAAAAAAAAGAAACTTCCATGTCAAAATTCAACCCCAGAGGTAATTCTAAAGCAAGTCCAGTGGGGCGGAGCCCTAAAGTGTTAAAAAAACTTTATTTGCAAAACAGTTTCTTAATAAGTAGGGTATCAATAAGCAAAGAGAATCGTCCATGTCAAATTTCAACCCCGTGGGCCCGAGAGTAATTTTCAAGAACTGTGGAGCGAAGCTCTAAACAATTTCAAGAACTATGTTTGCAAAACCGTTTCTTAGTAAATAACTACGAACAAAGACGACATCCGATTCAAATTTAAACCTCGGAGGCCCAAAAGCAATTTTGAAGTGCTGTGGGGCGGAGCCCTAAAGAACTTCGAAAACTATAATTGCAAAACCGTTTCTTAGTGAGCACACATGAGCAAAGAGAAACGTCCATATCAAATATCGACCCCGGAGGCCCTAAAGTAATTTTGAAGTTCTTTGGGGTGGAGTCCTAAAGAACTTTGAAAACTGTATTTGCAAAACCGTTTCTTGGGAAGCATCCATGAGCAAAAAAAACGGATCTGAATTTAAAAAAAAGAAAAGAAACGTCCATGTCAAAATTCAACCCCAGAGGTAATTCTAAAGCAAGTCCAGTGGGGCGGAGCCCTAAAGTGCTTGAAAAACTTTATTTGCAAAACAGTTTCTTAATAAGTAGGGTATCAATAAGCAAAGAGAATCGTCCATGTCAAATTTCAACCCCGTGGGCCCGAGAGTAATTTTCAAGAACTGTGGAGCGAAGCTCTAAACAATTTCAAGAACTATATTTGCAAAACCGTTTCTTAGTAAGTAACTACGAACAAAGACGACATCCGATTCAAATTTAAACCTTGGAGGCCCAAAAGCAATTTTGAAGTGCTGTGGGGCGGAGCCCTAAAGAACTTCGAAAATTATAATTGCAAAACCGTTTCTTAGTGAGCACACATGAGCAAAGACAAACGACTATATCAAATATCGACCCCGGAGGCCCTAAAGTAATTTTGAAGTTCTTTGGGGTGGAGTCCTAAAGAACTTTGAAAACTGTATTTGCAAAACCGTTTCTTGGGAAGCATCCATGAGCAAAAAAAAACGGATCTGAATTAAAAAAAAAAGAAACGTCCATGTCAAAATTCAACCCCAGAGGTAATTCTAAAGCAAGTCCAGTGGGGCGGAGCCCTAAAGTGCTTAAAAAACTTTATTTGCAAAACAGTTTCTTAATAAGTAGGGTATCAATAAGCAAAGAGAATCGTCCATGTCAAATTTCAACCCCGTGGGCCCGAGAGTAATTTTCAAGAACTGTGGAGCGAAGCTCTAAACAATTTCAAGAACTATGTTTGCAAAACCGTTTCTTAGTAAGTAACTACGAACAAAGTCAAAGTCAAAGTCAAAATCTCTTTATTCATAAACAAGCACATCATTGGTACATCTGAATAGTGTCATTTTGTTAGCTTGACTAACACAATAATTTTATTCTATTTAGCCTACATGCTATTTACAAAGTTAGTCAAAATAATAATTAGTAAATTCATCAAATGAATATATTGCTTGGCCTACCAGGTAATCTTTAAGTTTTTTCTTAAATTTGCAACTGTTCTTTTCATTTTTTAATTCTTTTGGCAATATTCTAAAGCCGCGTCCGCACTGGACGAACATTCGTGGCGAACTTGTTCGGCGAACACAATAAATCAACAAACATTCCTAACAAACAATTACCGGCCATATGATTTACATTCTAATAGGTTAGCAACGAACAAACAAAAGTTCGGAAGAACTTTGTTCGGCGAACATGTTCGGCCAGTGCGGACGCGGCTTAAAAAATTCAGCTCCTTTATATGACGGCTTCTTTGCATAAAATTGAAGTCTATGATGAGTGTGTATGATTTCGTCCCTACCTCGGGTGTTATAATGGTGTATTTCTGGACTTACAGCTGTGCCCTTTTTATTTAAGTTTAAATATATCATAATTGTATTAAAAATATACTGACCATAAACTGTCAAAATGTTAAGTGACCTAAAGTGTTCTCTACATGATGTACCTATCAGACTGAAGATTCCTAATGATTCTAATTGCTCTTTTTTGCTGTTTCAAAATTTTATTAAGATTTTCTTTTTTAGTTGAACGTAAAGACTAATCCCAAATGATAGATATGAATGGATGTAGGAATGGTAAATCATTTTGAGAGTGGATTCACTACACACTCCTGCCATCCTTCTCAATGCGTAAATACCAGAGTTGGATAAAGTTTTTCCTACATGATCGTTAAAATTTAAATGGCAGTCAATTGTAAGTCCAAGAAATTTTGTTTTATTGACAAGTTCAATGGGCTTAGTATCAATTAAAATCAATGGGTCTGTTGTAACTCGTGATTGAGCTGTTTTGAAGGAAATATAATTTGTTTTCTCAGTGTTCAATTCAAGGTTGTGATTTTTGAAAAACTGAATAATATTTCCAAGTTCAATGAATGATAAAATTTCAACTTGCTCCAAATTTTTACCTGAAATTTTAAGGTTGGAATCATCTGCATAAAGGCAAATGTTCGTTTTTTCTGTGTTTGATAATGACTCAGATATATTTTTTAGATAGCATACAAATAAGATAGGTCCTAAAATTGATCCTTGTGGTACACCAAATGTAACAGGTTTTAATTTTGATCGTTGATTTATGAGTCTATTGTTTTTGGACATGTGGGTAATTTCAACAAACTGGTATCTATTATTTAAGTATGAATTAAACCATTGTAATGAAGAACGGTTAAAACCAAGTGATTTTAATTTGCTGAGCAGTATTGAATGATTTACGCTGTCAAATGCTTTAGAAAGATCCATAAAGATTCCTACACATGGTTCTCCAGCATCGATTGAGTCTATTACTGATTCTATAAAAGCGACACTAGCTGATAAAACTGATTTTCCACTGCAAAAGCCATGTTGGACACTGTCTATTAAATAATTTTCCTCAAGGAATGACATTAATTGGTTGTGGACTGCCTTTTCATAAATTTTTGATATGGTTGGTAATAGGGACACAGGACGATAATTTGCTGGGTTATTTTCTTCATTTTTTTATGAATGGGGATAATTTTTGAAATTTTCAATTTATCTGGAAAAATCCCAGAAATAAATGAAAAATTTATTAAATGGCATATAATTTTGCTGAGTTCATATTTTACTGCTTTTAATATAATGATAGGGACTTCATCATACCCACTTGAGTATTTATTTTTAAATGCACTGATTATTTCTTCAATTTCAATTTTCCCTACCTCTTTTAATCTGAACTTTGGTTTGCAAAGCAAATATTCTAAATTAAACACATTATAGTCTGTTACATTACATGCACTTGACATACCAAAATTATCTTTCATTACACTCACAAAGAAATCATTAAACATATTACATACATCAACTGGGTTGTGATAATGCTTATCTCCATGATCCAATTTAATGTTTAGAGATTTCTTACATTTTTTTCCTCCTCCCACCTCGGAGTTAATAATGTCCCAAACAGTTTTAATTACATTACAGGAATTTTTTATTTTTTTATCAAAGTACTCCTTTTTAGCATTTTTTAAACTCCTTTTATGATTAACAATTTTTTCTTTTAAAAAATCAATTTTCTTGGAATTATTTTTGTTTTTGTTTCTTATATCTTTTGTAATTTTTACTATCTCATCCCTTTCGTCTTTCAGATGGGCTGATCAATTATTTTTCTGTCTAGTGTTTTTTGTGACTGTCTTTTTAGGTAAAGCTACATTGAAGTAATACATAAAACTTTCAAAAAATACATCAAATTTTTTATCTGCACTAGCAAAATATACTTCAATCCACGATTCATTGACTAGCAGTTTTTTAAAAAGATCAATATTTTCTTGACAAAAGTTTCTTTTTTCCCTAACAACATAATTTTTCTTTTTGTAAGCAGGGTTGGGAGTTACTATTTCTAAATACTGACCATCATGGTCTGAAAGCAATGTTATTATTCCATTTACATGCATTAAATTACAATGGTTCTTTGAAACAAAAAAATTATCTATTGCTGTTTTGGAGGTTGTTGTTATTCTTGTTGGAAATTTAACCAAGTAATCCATATTAAGACTTTTTAGTAAATTATTTAGCATGGTGTGTTCTTTTGACTGTTTTAGTACATCAATATTTATATCACCTGCTACAACCACATGTTCAAATTTTTTGTTTATATATTCTAAAAGTATACCAAGTCTATCCAAGAACTCTTGAGCACTTGAATTCGGAGATCTATAAACAGCTACTACGACAAATTTATAATTTCCATATAAAAATTTATTTACACAAAATTCAAACTTTTTTTCTTCTAATATCTTATTTTTTAAATGGTTGGGAATTGAAAAGGGTTTTTTTTTTATTTTATCATTATATAGAAGCATTACTCCGCCTTTGCGTGATAACTTTCGTGAAAAATGTGAGCCAATAGTATAATTAACAATATTCAACCGTTCGATTTCCTCCTCCTTTACATCGTGCTCTGATAAAATGACTATGTCCGGTTTTATTTCATTTAAAATTATATGTAAGGAGTCAATTTTCGATTTCAAGTGCTCAATATTCTGGTGAAACAACTTAATTACAGGATGGTTATTACATTTTTTCTTTTTTTTTTAGAGGTTTCATTTACATGATTTTGGATATTGGTGGGAAGGTTTGGTAAGGATCCTGAGACAAAAAATGGTATTGATCATGAATATCACCGGAAAGAACTGAGACATGGGACTGACTTTCACTCAAAACACTGAAACTAAATTGCCTTTTGACCACTTCACTGAAGGATGAATCTCCAGGGGCCACGTGAGGTGTAGTTCTTGAGTTTAGTGGTGTAGAGCAGACTGTTTTTCCAAGGCAGCTTCTCACCTCGGGACTGGACCAGCCTCGCCACAATGATGAGTTAGATGTTGTTGAGAGGTTAATTTCTGGGACTGGCAGGTGTTGTGCGCTGAGGATTGTTTCTGGGTTTGACTGATGTTGTGTTAAGCAGTTTGTTTCTGGGCTTGATTGATGTTGGGGAGTATTTTGGTAGGTATAAATATGAGTATTAAGCGTTCGAGTGAATTCATCAAAAGTCATTCCTACACGAGTCTTGTTCCAATGTTTGCTGTAAGTTATGATGTTGATGGTCGCCCCAGTTTTCCTTTGGAATCCAACAAGGTTTTTAATAAAATGTTCCAGCTTGATTTTGTCTCTCATGCACCCCATGGGAGAACAAATCAAATGTTTGAAACCTTTCTCCTTGAAGCTTTTTGAAAGGTGATCGAAAGCAGCGTCATAGTCTTCTTTGTTGGGTTTAGTATTGTATTCAGGCTTGGTAACTAATCCATATACCCCTGCTTTACCATTTTCTTGTTGGAGGGTCAAGTGTGGTGTCACCATATCTACGTGAGAGGGCTTGCCAAACACTTTGCCAAACACAACAGCCACTCCCGCTGACATGTGGCGCTCTTCTCCAAGATCAGCAGAAATGCAATGGGAGAAGGCAACAGTTGGGTCCTTATGGAATTCCGAGATCACACTTCTCATGTTTACCTCAGTGACTGAAATTTGGTTTTTGTTACTGAAAAACATGCTTCCTAACTTTGGTGGATTTGTATTGTTTAGAATGTTGCTCTGGTTTAGATTAGTTTTTGATTTTGTCATTTTTTGTATAAATGTACATATTTTTTCTGACAACATCTTCTTTCCAACCCAGTTCATATGTACACCAGATTTGTTGAAGCAACTGTCACCAAAAGCAGTCATATCCAAGAATATAACATTCCTCATTGTTCTTGACAGTTCATAAATATGTATGTTGGCATTCATAATTTCCTCATTAACTTGGTGGTAGAGTGGTAAGTCTCTTCTGAAGGGGATTCCTGACAAAATTATTTTGCCTGGTTTTAGTAACTGTATAGAAGATTTTAAGTTTTCATAAATGTTAGGAGTTTCCAAGTTGTAAACATCATTAGCACCTGCCATTACAAGGATGTATTCATCAGCTGAAAATTTCTTTGTCTTATCTATTTGTTTCATGATGTCATTTATTTTAGCTCCTGGCATGACCAACTCTTTTACTTGTGCTTTTCCCCATAGTTTCTCTTCAATCCTTTTAGCCAGACCCTTGCCATGACTGTCACTCAGTATAGTAACTTTGATTTCGGAAGTAGTATATTTATTTTCTGAGGTACAAGAGAGTTCTGTCTGGGTGCATGCCTGCTTCAACAAAGACGACATCCGATTCAAATTTAAACCTCGGAGGCCCAAAAGCAATTTTGAAGTGCTGTGGGGCGGAGCCCTAAAGAACTTTGAAAACTATAATTGCAAAACCGTTTCTTAGTGAGCACACATGAGCAAAGAGAAACGTCCATATCAAATATCGACCCCGGAGGCCCTAAAGTAATTTTGAAGTTCTTTGGGGTGGAGTCCTAAAGAACTTTGAAAACTGTATTTGCAAAACCGTTTCTTGGGAAGCATCCATGAGCAAAAAGAAATGGATCTGAATTAAAAAAAAAAAAAAAGAAACGTCCATGTCAAAATTCAACCCCAGAGGTAATTCTAAAGCAAGTCCAGTGGGGCGGAGCCCTAAAGTGCTTAAAAAACTTTATTTGCAAAACAGTTTCTTAATAAGTAGGGTATCAATAAGCAAAGAGAATCGTCCATGTCAAATTTCAACCCCGTGGGCCCGAGAGTAATTTTCAAGAACTGTGGAGCGAAGTTCTAAACAATTTAAAGAACTATGTTTGCAAAACCGTTTCTTAGTAAGTAACTACGAACAAAGACGACATCCGATTCAAATTTAAACCTCGGGGGCCCAAAAGCAATTTTGAAGTGCTGTGGGGCGGAGCCCTAAAGAACTTCGAAAACTATAATTGCAAAACCGTTTCTTAGTGAGCACACATGAGCAAAGAGAAACGTCCATATCAAATATCGACCCCGGAGGCCCTAAAGTAATTTTGAAGTTCTTTGGGGTGGAGTCCTAAAGAACTTTGAAAACTGTATTTGCAAAACCGTTTCTTGGAAAGCATCCATGAGCAAAAAGAAACGGATCTGAATTAAAAAAAAAAAAAAAAAGAAACGTCCATGTCAAAATTCAACCCCAGAGGTAATTCTAAAGCAAGTCCAGTGGGGCGGAGCACTAAAGTGCTTAAAAAACTTTATTTGCAAAACAGTTTCTTAATAAGTAGGGTATCAATAAGCAAAGAGAATCGTCCATGTCAAATTTCAACCCCGTGGGCCCGAGAGTAATTTTCAAGAACTGTGGAGCGAAGCTCTAAACAATTTCAAGAACTATGTTTGCAAAACCGTTTCTTAGTAAGTAACTACGAACAAAGATGACATCCGATTCAAATTTAAACCTCGGAGGCCCAAAAGCAATTTTGAAGTGCTGTGGGGCGGAGCCCTAAAGAACTTCAAAAACTATAATTGCAAAACCGTTTCTTAGTGAGCACACATGAGCAAAGAGAAACGTCCATATCAAATATCGACCCCGGAGGCCCTAAGTAGCCTAATTTTGAAGTTCTTTGGGGTGGAGTCCTAAAGAACTTTGAAAACTGTATTTGCAAAACCGTTTCTTGGGAAGCATCCATGAGCAAAAAGAAACGGATCTGAATTAAAAAAAAAAGAAACGTCCATGTCAAAATTCAACCCCAGAGGTAATTCTAAAGCAAGTCCAGTGGGGCGGAGCACTAAAGTGCTTAAAAAACTTTATTTGCAAAACAGTTTCTTAATAAGTAGGGTATCAATAAGCAAAGAGAATCGTCCATGTCAAATTTCAACACATAGGGTATACAGTAATTGTGAGCCTCTGTGGGGCGGAGCGCTAAAGGGGATGTTCAAAGCACTTTTTTTACTAAGCACCTAAGGGAAAAGAGATCACTCAAAATTTCAACCCCGCAGGTTTCTTAATTTGTATTTAAATTTGGCCATACGGATAACGTTATATTGAAATTACGAAGGCCTGTGGGGCGGAGCCCTGAAGGAATTTGGCAAAATCGTTTCTTAGTGAGCACCTAAGAGGCAAGATGAACCTGTGTTTAAAGTTTCAAGTAAATATGTTTGTAGCTCCTGAGATTTCGTGATGAGTCAGTCAGTAATCACTCCCCATCAAGTTTAGCTCGTTCGCTAAGCTCTCGCCGCAATGCTATAATATCCTCTAGTTTTTTATTACCAATTCTTCCTCAACAATTTAAATGAGAACAGCTGTTTACCAAATTAATATTTGTTAAAGTAATCATACGTTTCAATACAAAAATGTTGTTTCCATAAGAATAACATGGTAACTTTGAAGATGTGTGGGGTGGGGCCCTGAAGGAATTTTGAAAAATCGTTTCTTAGTGAGCCCCTATGAGGCAAGACGAACATATGTTCAAAGTTTCAAGTAAATCCGTTAGGTAGTTCCTGAGATTTTGTGATGGAGTGAGTGAGATTTTGAGTCAGTGAGTGGGATTTCGCTTTAGTTCTTGAGATTGTAGTTTTAAGTTGATTATTGACAGTGTCACCTGTTTCGCCAGCTTTGCTGGATGTATGAGATGTAATTGTGACAGTAAAAAAATCTTGATTCTAAAACCTAACATTGGTGTCATCACTTTTCAAGTTTCAATTTCATTAAAGTTTTCAAGGGCTAATTTCAAGTTTCATCACCAATCTAGAATTTACCACCAATCAAGAATCAATTTTAGTTTGGTGTTGAAACTTTAGGTTGTTAATTTGGCCTATATCTGTGAAAAATGTAATTATATGATTATTATTTCTCTACAGCAGCCGCCACATTGTAGTAAAGATTAACCACACAATTTATTAGTTATTATTGATTATTGATTATTATTGATAATTTATTAGTGATTATTGTTTGGTACTTAGTCATTAGTACCGGTTCATTTAAAACACAGAGTATAATTAATACATAGGCTAGTTAACAAAACTCCAATAAATAACCATAGGCCTAATACGAGATAAAATTTATAAAATTTAATGATTTCTAAAATTATAAAAACATATACGATGAAACAAACACATAGATATGGGACTAATCTAGGCCTAGATATTTTTGGGAGGAAACATATGCATTACAAAATGTAGCCCATTTAAATCACTAAATCACTATTTCTAGACAGGGACCTCACATAGTGGGTATTTTAACCTGAATATGAATGGGAGATGAGTGTAGGATGATTGTGGCGCGATCTTGTAGTCTTGTTACTGACTAAGGCCGACATTCTCCTTAGGCACGACTGTTAATTAATAGCCCAACAGCCAATGGTATCTAGGGACCTACAGTTTAACGTGGGATCCAAACCACAATTTCAACCTCCCATGTACACGAATTGGTCTAATTATGAGGATGGTCTTTATGGATGAGCTAGTATTCACTAGTGCGGACGTTAACCCCCACTAGGGAATAACTTATCGCATCCACAAGACATCGCTTATAACTATCCACAATTCGTCACCTCCAAGTAGCTGGATTACAGGACGTCGCCACCGTCCCAGTAAATTTAAGATTATTTAAGATTAAATAAACTTGACTAGACTTGTTTCTTAAGCAATATGATTTAATCCATTAAGAATCATCAAGTGATTATTCCAAACTGTTAAATAATAAGTACTAGTATCTAAAGTATAATAAGTGGAAAAAGCAATTGGCCAATTAAAAATCTGGTAGGCCTAGGCCTAGCCTAGTATTATAAACAAAAACACTATAAACCTAAGAAAAATATTGATTTAAATTTAAATAGATAAACTAACTTAGTGATCAAGATATAAAAGTTTTATAATAATGGGACGGTAACTTATCAACCCAGTAAAAAAAACAAAGGCGAAACTTAGTCATCCTACTCCACCGTTATTATCGATGTTAAAATTTTGATTTTGTGATAATATTGCTATTATATCGATGATACAATTACACGATACAATTACGATTTCATCACCTGATTTGGTTTTGATCTAAGATAAGGTAGAGGTACCAAAAGCTGACAATAATGATTTGTATTTAAAATAATAAGGTCAGCTGTACACTGTAGACTACAATTTTGGTATTAAAAAAAAGTAGAGTTCTTCTTCTTTCAATAGATCTAGTTAGCTAGTTGTTCTCAGTTTGTAGTTTCAAAATTTAGGGAAGATGTTTGTACCCTTGCACCGTGGAGGGCTGTTAAAGCTGATTTCTTGTCAAATCTGCTAAGGAGGTAAGTTTGAATTTACTGTTTTTACCTTAGTAATTTGCATATTTTCATTCCTAAACCTAAATTTAAGACAATAATATGTAAAATAGTGTTTTTTTGCAACATTTCTTGAAAGTTTTAAACCATGCTTTCAATATTTTTTAGGGTGTCAGGCATTGGTACACAGTATGAGCGTTGTTTCTTAACCTGACAGGGGGGTGTCAGCTTTGGGTACATGTATGTTTTTTTTTTTTATTTAATGTTAGTGCTCATATTTAAATAGCATGAAATGCAAACCATATGTTTTTGTCATTGGATTTTCTTATTAAATCCTTGGACCAAAGGCTGACACCCATTTTTGACACTGTCAGCTTTAGGAACATCACTGTGTCAGCCTAAGGAACAATGCATGTTAAATAGGTTTCTAATGGAAATAATCTTAGTTTATTAAATATAATTACTTACTCTGACTTAATTCATTATTAAATGAACAATCTTTATTTTTTTCAGAGGCTAAATATGGCACTGACAAAGATTTTGCAGTAACTTACACACCTGAGCAAATAATGGAGAAGGCTATACAGGGCGTTGAAAGAGGGCTGTCCCATTCGCAAGCTGCGAAATTGAACAACGTTCCATGACCAACATTGATTAGTAAAATGAAGGGAAAGTCGCCAAAATGTGGCAATGTTAACTTAAGTGAATTTGATATGAATCCAGTTGAATATAACTGTTAACTACTGTACGTTAATGAGTTAGTTAGCGATAATCTAAGTTAAACTTAACTTGGTTCTTTCGGGACCATAAAATTAGGTTGTGTGTTCATGGTTTCCTGTCCAGATACATACTTATGCCTAATAAGCTAGTTTTCAGTAGCCTTAAATAAGCTTAAAAGGTAGGCTTAGCAATCAATTGACTTAATGTATTAAGTTTAACTTCTTCAATTAATAACTTAAGTTCAAGTTTGTAAGTTCATCTAATATATTAAGTCAAAGTTCGTATATGCTATGTTAATCTTAAATAAATTTTTTTTATATAATACATTGGTTATTTCTAGATATTTAACACATTTTATTTAACCTTTAAACTCCTTATTATGATTTCTTAGGCTTTTGAAACTTGTTTTACGACAGTGGCAGCTTATGGTACAATCGACTGTCAGCTTTTGGTGACCTGAACAAATTTCACTGTCAGCTTAAGGTACATTTACACATAATTTTGTTTTAATGATAAAATTTTGAAAAAATAACTAAAACAAGCTCTTTTCATCACATAAATCAAGATTAATAACCCCACAATGCAATAAAACCATTATGAAAGGTCTACACTAACAATTAATTGAAATATAAATTTTTAATTATCAAGTGAGCCTTATATTGTCAGCTTTTGGTACATCTACCTTAATTAAACATACATTTTTACGATAAAACAAATAAATTGCAAACAAGTACCATAGCTGAAATAAAAACAAGTAGGCTACAAATATTAATATAACCTGTACCATTATCAAATAACAACACAAAATAACTACCGGTACATTTATTTTTGTATGTTGTATGTATTTTTGTATGTATGCAGCATTTATATGTTTGTACCCATTTATTTTGTAGGTGTATCTTAATTGTGAGAAGAAGCAGACTTTGTTAGACTTAAAATGGCGTCACACAAACGCTGCCAAATACGAATTAGAAAGGTATTTTCACTATTTATGAGGGAATATGTATTTTAAATGTTTCTAAAACACTAAGTGATCAGAAATCAACAAATTAAATTTTTTTTATCTAAATTTAGTTGTACTATTAAGATTCTACTGTTGTGTTAACAATATTGAAGGCATTTTGAATGACCTATATTTATGAGCCCTAATTACAAAACACAATTTTACATCACAGTAAAAGTGTTTTAATTTGTTTTCATATATGTCTTTTCCAAAATAACAACAAATCAAATCACTTACTTCATGATAGCCTATTGGCTAAGAAAGCATGAAGAGCATGCATTTTGGTAGATAAACTAAAAACACAACAAATCATGTTAAACGTTCTTAAATTTCAAAATGCATATATATCTTTTCTAATCATTCATTTTATTTATTACAAGAATATTTATTGTGAAAAATAAAAAAATAACAGAAAATACCTAAGTAAAAGCTAAAGAGAAAAAGTAACCTCAAAGCAGCTTAAAAAGAAATTAATTTTAGATAAGAAACTGTTGAGTCTATGCTGGAGTAAAGTTTTAATTTAGATTACAGCTTAGCATACCTTATCAAATTTTCATGAATTAAATCTAAATCAAATAACTAAACTATAATAAAGATTTTTCTGTCACCAATAACATAATGAAGAAAAAACCACATTAGCAACCAACAACCAGGAACAGATGGATAACTTATGGATGCAGACGACAGAATGATATCTATACAAGGAGTAAAGAAAATTTCATCATACAAATAATTATTTTGTTAATACTAGAACATAGAATCCATCTATAATCAATGCATTAATTTATTTATTGCCATTAAATATTTTAAAGATAAATACCTTAGGAAATCATAATAATATTTTAGGTGAAAATTTAACCAAGTTATGATATGAAAAGCTTTTACAAAAGAGTTAAAAGCCGAAACCATCAGAAAAGTATTAGGCCTTTTTCTCTATAATATCTGTTTCCCCTGAGACCTATCCTCTTATTCAGGAGTGATGATGAGTATTGATGAAGAAAAGAAAAAGGCGTTGTAAGTTTATAGGTTGACCAGTGAAAAATTAATGAAGTTTAACTACACAGCTGTATGGAGAAACTTAAAGCCGGCCAATTTTTGGCAAACTAGAAAAAAGAGGTTACTAGGTTTAGAGGTTAGGCCATCAGGCCATCTATCCAGTTCCAGTAGGTAAGGGGAAAAATTTTCATTTTAATATTGAAATATTTTTCAATATTTAATTTTGAAAAAAGGCCACAGCCCATTGAGGGTTTTTTGATCAAGTCTTCTATATAGATTCACAGCCATCTGGTTCATATTGAAAAGGTAATATTTTCAAATTTTGTATGCCTACATTTTAAAGCTAGTAGCCTATCACCAGAAGGGAGTAACAAATAAAGATAGTTTTTTTTTCATGTTGAATTGAGGTTAGGATGATTGCATGAAAATATTAGTCAGGTCTATCCTAGGTAGCCATTAAGAATTTTAAACACATTCGCTGCTGCATTTCTAATGTTGATAGTTAATTGGGTAATTATGCAGTTTAGGTGACACCTCTTAAAAATTGAATTTTTTTATGCCAAACTATCCCAAATCACGCCCTGATTTTGAAAATGATAATTTTGTTCCGCGGAAAAAGTCGGAAAATGCCGGAAAATCGGGAAAACCGGAAAAACATTTTTCTAGTTAAATGGAGTAAGTGGGTATTCAAAATGACCGGAAAATCGAGCTTAACACAATCGTTCAAGAAATATCAAAATCCGTCCATAAATAACGAAGTTATCGCCGGAAAATCGGTGGAAATTTGGAAACTGGTTAGTGACAATTATATTCAAAAATACGTCAAGTGGGTACTCAAATTAACCGAGATGTTAAGCTGATCACAAATATGTAAAAATGATTTCGATCCGATTTGAAATAAACCGGAAATTGCAGGAAAAGTTTAGAAAAGCCATCAGATGAACTATTTTTTTAAACAGTACTTAAAGTATGCCATGTGACGGGTACTCATTGTGGGTACTCAAATGACGCAGAATTTCATGTAGAATACGAATATGTATATATTACTTGAGTACAACAATTTAGTAGGGAATAAAGAAAAAAAAAACATTTAGAAATCAAATAAAACTAGCCTACCCTGAAACTCATATGCTTCAAAGAAGCGAACTAACTTTGTTAAAAGTGGTTATTGATGTAGCCTAAAGTGCTTTAGTTAGGCTTGAGTACTATGCATATTTAAAAACTTATATTTACATATTATAGCCTACTATAAAATATGTTGTTATAGGTAACATAACCTAACTAAACTAACCTAACCAAGGTCTGACGATCATATTAGTCATATTTAGCAAAGTTTTATGTAAAATACGAATATATACCTAATATGGAATAAAACATACCAAGTTAGTACTCATATAATGGTTAGATTATGTTAAGTTAGGTTAAGTTAGGTTAGGTTAGGTTAGGCCTATAACATAATATTTTATACTACAGTATATGTAAATCTAAGTTTTTAAATATGCATATATTACTGTAACTTATACTAACTAAGACTTTAGGCTACATCAATAACCACCACTTTTACCACAGTTAGTACTTCATTCAAGAATATGGGTTTTAGCATCCAGTTTTATTTTACATTTCTAAATAATTCATTTCTATTTTTATTCCTTACTAAATTGCTGTATTCAATTACATATTCGTATTCTACATGAATTTTCGCGTCATTTGAGTACCCACATGGCATACTTTAAGTGCTGTAGTATAAAAAATAGTTCATACGATGGCTTTTCCAACACTTTTCCTGCAATATCCGGTTCATTTCAAATTGGATCGAAATAATTTTTACATATTTGTGATTAATTTGAGTACCCACTTGATATATTTTTGAATAAAATGGTCGCTAACCGGTTTCCGCATTTCCATCGCTTTTCTGGTGATAACTTTGTTATTTATGGGCGGATTTTGATAATTCTTGGAACATTTGTATTCAGCTCGATTTCCCCGTCATTTTAAGTACCCACTCGACTTATGGCAAAAAAATGTTTTTCCGGTTTTTCCGATTTTCCGGCATTTTCCGCGGAAAAAAACTATCATTTTCAAAATCAGGGTGTAATTTTGGACAGTTTAGAACAAAAAAATTCAATTTTTAAGAGGTGTCACCTAAACTGCATAATTACCGTTAATTGACCCCATGCCAAAAATAAATTTTAGTACTGTAGGCTACTTAGTTTTACTTTCTATGTGACCAGACTTACTTGGAAACATCTGGGGAACGAAGTGCAGGGATCAAATTGGCGGGAAAAATTACGTCATTGTTTATGTACCTTATCGGTTACAGCAGCACCCGGGATCCACGAGCCATGCATTGTCTCGTGGCAACAGAGTGGGACAATGGCGTGAGGCGCTGCTTCAGGCAGGGTTGCCACCCGTCCCGATTCTGTCGGGACAGTCCAGACTTTGGACCCTTTTGTCCCGCGTCCCGGCTGAGCATTTGTCGGGACGCATTTTGTCCCGATTTTACACAAAAAATTAATATTGTTCATAGGCATTTTTTATTAATTGTTTTAAGTTAATATTCCAGTGCTTAATGATTATGATGGATTCGATTCTGGCAACGCCAAATCGACCTTCTTCGTAGTTGTAGTAAATACCATCACTAACTTAGTGGCGCTCATGTGAGCGAGCGGCTGCCACGACACATTTCTGTCGTCTTGGCAAAACTACTGATAAACTTATATTTAAACATGTCTTATTGTGCTGACTTTATTTCAACTTACAAGAGCAACAAGAAATTGATTAACACTACTATAGGAGTAACAATAAGTATGTTTTTAAGAAGAAAATTCTTCAACTATAGATTATGAACTCAATTCTTCTTGTACTACACAGTTTTGTGCATTTTATTTTCCTCTCTAACTTTTTTTGTATTGAATAAATTTCAAATATTTTGAGTTAAATTTTTGTATGATTTCATTATACCTTTCAAATGGCATAAAAATGTTCCACCCATTGGTCGAATCGAGGCAAACAGCAGTGTTTATTTACATTAGTGTTAGTAAATTGATCATTTACATTATCTCAACGAATTGTTGGACCCAAGATTTGTCCATGTGGGTTTTTCTGGGGGGGGGGGGGGGGGGGATCCCGTCCCGATTTCTCCTTAACCAGAGGTGGCAGCCCTGACTTCAGGGGCGTTTGGCAGCAATAGTATTACAATTTTGCTATTGTAATGTGTCTTTTAGGCCTACTAGTTATTATTAGCATATGTTCAAAAGTATACAACCTTATTATCTCCAGAAAACTATATTTACATCCCTCCAACCTCCATGCTATTTGGTTTGCGCATTGAATGCTAATTAAAGATAAATAGACCCTTGACGCTTGAGAATAACAGGCCTCCTGCAGGTAAAGATGCAATACAAAATATACTCGAGTGGGGATTCCCTAGAATTTAGTTTCAATGTGGCCTAAGGTACTTTAAGGCAGACACTAAAATGAAGACCTTTCACTAGCTCGAAAATAAAAACCTGAAGAATATATACAAGTCATAGGTAATCTTAACCAGTGCAAAATTAAAAACCCATTACCCTTACCTACACGCTAAGTTTAATTCACAATATGTGTTTCCTTCTTAAACGATAGTCAAAAATTAACAGTCACTTTACCTTGACATTATCATATGTATCTCATCGGATACATGTGCTCCCCGGAAGCCCGCGGGAAGCGGGGATACATGCCACACTCAACGTGTTAAACATTATGGCATTATTAACTTATTTCTAAATGACATTGTATTGTTGGTGAGGAGCGTATATTTGACTATTTTTTATTCTTAGGCAACACTCACCATAGAAGAATGTGATGAATCTTGACGTGAAGTCGTTGTCAGAAAAACACAAAACACGGACACACATACACAGAGCGAACTTCACGTACACATACACAATTAATTTTCACGACGTTTCGCGGAACAAACGATTAAAAACGTTCCGCGTTTTCAAGTATTGTCGCGGCGACGAGTTCTTCGGTCGCGCAACCGGCCCGATTGTCTAATCCCGACTTGTCAATCGGGCCGGTTGCGCGACCGAAGAACTCGTCGCCGCGACAATACTTGAAAACGCGGAACGTTTTTAATCGTTTCTGTTCCGCGAAATGTCGTGAAAATTAATTGTGTATGTGTACGTGAAGTCCGCTCTGTGTATGTGTGTCCGTGTTTTGTGTTTTTCTGACAACGACTTCACGTCAAGATTCATCACATTCTTCTATGGTGAGTGTTGCCCAAGAATAAAAAATAGTCAAATTATTAACTTAGTCAGGGCCTATCTAATAATGCTACCGTAAATCATTTACCTGTATGCTATGCACTTGCTTTTGTGCCTTTTTTGCCACTGGCATTTTCAAACCTTGAACTACCCAAACCCTGGTTTCATTTGCTTATCCAGGGTGGCCATCTAACTGTGAAAACAAAAAAATGTTTTATTACCGTATACTCTAACACGTTCGCGGCGGCGAGGTTTTTGCTCAAACCTCTTCACCATCCTAGAAGTAATAATTTCGTCACCCCGCCGTAGCAGCAGCACTACCCATTAAAAACCCACGTGGTCCCGAAATACATTATACTATTGAGCAGTGCTGTGAAAAGTTTCAGATTTCTAGCTCAGATCCTGGCTTGAAAATAAATCATATTGTAAAGCAGTGCAGCTTGGGAGCGATCGCACCCATCAGGATGGCATTAGGGTTCCGCGTGGGAGCGATCGCTCCCATGTCGCCGCGAACGTGTTAATTTTTCTTGAGTTTTTCTGTCAGATTGTTATAAATTTTGACCATCATATAGTTTGGCCCCTTTTAGTAATAAATTGTGTTGCATGTAGGGGTTTGTATAAATTTGTTTGTTCTTGTATCGTAATTATGAATTTCCATTCTTTGATTAAATTTTGATATATTATCTACTATATATTTGTCAAATACGACTCACTCATGTATCAGAGTATCTCAATGACCATAGGGTATAGAGGGTTGAAGTTTGGCATGGACGTTCCTCTTTGCTAAAAAACGCTCTTTAAGAAACGGTTTTGCGAAATTCCTTCAGGTTTCCGCCCCACAGGACATCAAAATTTCTATCTAATGTTAACCTTATGGCCAATTTTTTATACAAACCAAAGCAACAACGAATCTCTAAAACTATGGGACCTACAATTTTGAAATTGGGCATGGGCGACGTTCTTTGCTCATAGATGCTCACTAAGAAACGGTTTTGCAAAATTCCATCAGGGCTCCGCCACACAGGACTTCAACATTTCTATCTAATGTTATTCTTATGGCCAATTTTTCATACGAGTCTAGGAAACAACGAATCTGAAAAACTCTAGGACCTTTGCTGTTGGAATGGACGTTCATTTTTGCTTGTGGGTCCTCACTACCAAACGGTTTTTCAAAATTCAAACAGGGCACCACCCCACAGGATTTCATTTATGATCTAATGCTATTCTTATGGCCAATTTTTAATATGAATTGAAGAAACAACGAATGTCTTAACGAATTTCAGCAGAAATTTAGATTAAGACCAGTAGATGGGAGAGAAGTGGA